>OX030949.1:9283322-9883322 GCA_943735915.1 Pherbina coryleti
TCGATTTGACGTCGACTTTGACTTTGACTTCGACTTGGACTTCGACTTCAACTTTGACTTTGACTTTGACTTTGACTTTGACTTTGACTGAACTTTATTTTGTTTAGTTTTCTTACATAAATAACAAAAATAACTTATGAGGAGTAAAATTAAGGTAACCCATAAATTTCACTTTCTTTCACATGGCTTAAAATCTAAAATGAACTGTTTGGAGGTTTATTGCTATCTTGGAGGTTTTTTTGATTAAGTTCTCTTTCTATGAGTTAGAAAAACTAAGTTAGTTATAAGACTAAGTTCTATATCTTTTCTTAGATATACTGAAGTTCTCTTTGGTAGCAGTTATTCTCTACAAGTTAGTTGTGTTCGTTAAGATATTATTGGTTGCATTCGTCTTATTTATTCGTCTCTTTTGTTTTTGCTCACTTTTTTTAAATTCACTTGTTTTGAAAAATTACCCTCAAAATCCAATCAAAAATGATCTTCAGCTGCTTATCTGAAAGGTGAGTTTTAAAATACGTCATATATCTTCCATCCATCCTTAACTAATTCTAGTGATAGCCTTATTCAACTTTATCCAAGTTCATGCTTAAGTATCGAATATATCTTAACTTTCTATGACCTCTAAAAGTAAACCAGACTACATGTCATGGTACCAAATATTCACCAACTTATATCAAAATGTCCTTATCCAAGAAATAAAACAATTAACCAACATTATAGTCTGTAGCAGACACTTGTTGCAACACTTTCATTTTTATGGCATATCTCATAGTAATAAAGTCATGAAAAACTATAAAAATTAGAGCAACAACTTTACCCCTATGTTTGTTACTACCTTGAAACATTTTTGTTGTTGCTGCCGAACGAACACCTACCGTGCTGAATACCAGCGCCCAGCTTACACCCGGAAAATTTATGTTTCTTGTCATTCTACTACTCCATTTTCCACTCTCACCATCATCACGTCACAGGAGTGAAGGAGTGAACAAGGAAAAAGTCATAAAATTATTTATATATTTCTAGCGTAATTTTACGACTTTCTAAGTGAGAAACTGGGAAAAACCAAAATCAGTGCCAACGACTCAATCTGCACTGAAATCAATTTGAAGCTAGCTGTAGGTTTAATTCTATGGGACCCAGCTAGTAGCGGAAGCAGAAAAATGTGACCGAGATAGAGCGAAAACCAACAACCAACCGAGTGACACTTACTTAATGTCAAATTGACGCATCAGATGATTTTACGAGCGACAAGCCTGATGAGCCAGCCTTCCTCCATGTCTGGTCTGTGCGTCGCGCTGTTATGCGGTGGCTTTGCCGGCAACAACTTTTGTGGCCCAGACCCATGCTCGACATTTTGACTGTCATAATTTTTCATTTATCGTTGTAATTTGCTGTACAATTTGTTGGTCGTAAAAATCGAAGCTTAAATTAAAATAAAAAAAAAAAAAAAATACGAGTGAAACAAAAACCAAAAAAACACAAAAATGCAATAAAAAATAGAGACGAGAATGAAAATGAAACTTGTTGATAAGATTGTGTTGCTGGCTTTAGGTGTTTTTTATGCGCTGTGAACATGAAATTTATAGGCATTCAATTGTTGTAGTTGCATGCAAGCCTAGAAGGGAATATTTCGGGAACGAGTTGTTTTTGTTTTTTCTGTTTTTTGGGCTTTTTTTACGAGCAGTCTTTGATTTGGTTGTTAAAATGCTGTCAAGTAGTTTGAGCGTCTTTTTTGTATTATTTGAAGTCAAGATTTAAACCAAACATAACACGAAATTGACCCATGATGAGTTATTTAGCGCCATAAAAATTAAAAAATTTCCAAAACATAAAATTACGAATGATTTTAACGATCACTTAAAATGTCGTTAAATTTAGAATTGTTAAATAAATTAGCATTTTTTCTTGATTGTAATTGAGTAGTTATTATTTTTATGTTCTTTTCTAATAAATGATTGAGTGATAAGTAAGTTTTCGAATCATTACTTTTATGGTGTTACCAGACTAAAAATGGCTTGTCTCAACTTTGGTATTTTTGGTATTTAATGAACTAACTGACAACACAGAGCAAAAAAATCTATTTTTTTTTAAAATAACAAGGTTTCGACAATATACTCTTGAATAGGGGACAAAAAAAAGATTATACGTGTATGGGCGTTTTGAAAGTTTTCGTTTGAGTTTCATTTTAGGGGCGATTTAAGTTTCTCCCCTTTTGAATATTCTTATAGTGAATCGGCGTGGGAAACCATGTGATCCTTGCATTTTGGGTATAGGATGTGTTCAAAAGGTTTATGTAAAATACTATGAGGAATATTTGTATGGAACATTTTAACTCTCTAACTCCTCAATGTATGGGACTTTTTTGACCTTTTTTTGATAAACGTCAAAAATAACACATAAAACAAAGATATAAGGGCTTAAAATGTTCCACAAAAATATTTGTCATAAAATTCTGCTATAAGTCTTTGAATACACCAAAGCTGAAAATTCAATTTAAACTCCAGAAATAAATCAAAACTTAAAATGTGCTTAAGGGTTAATTTCGTGTCTATTTATAATTGGTGCTAAAATGACGCACAAAACATGGTTTTAGGGAGTTAGTTTGTATCAAAAAAATGTTTTACGCAAAATTTGACTATAAATCACCAAACAAAACAAAAAAAAACGCTCTACATATTATATTTATAAATAGAAAGAAGAGAGCAAATTTAGTAATTTTTCCACTGATACACTCACTCGTTCGCATCATACTTAGCAATAGTAACGAACCTTATCAGCTGCACTTTAGCTGATAAGATCAGTGAGGTTCCAAAAAAAAATCTATGAAAAGCAAAATCAAAACAAAAATTAAAATCGATCCCCATTTTACCGAAACGTGTTACCATATGTGTCATATGCTTTTGTGTTCACAATTTTTGGCGTTTTTGAAAAGAATCGCAGCTTTTTTTTTTGTTCTATCAGAATCCGTTGTCAGCATAACAAGGTTATTTTTTTTTTTTTTTTTTGTTGAACAGTGCCTTTTATGCAGCGAACTTATTTCAAAGTTCAAAACATTAAAAAAATAAGATGAGTTTATTTTTGAATGAAGTCGAAATTAAAGGACTTTGTAAGGAGTAAGGAAGAAAATGCAAGAGATGGTTCAGTCATATCATGGTGGTATAGGATGATATGATTGAAAATATCTTTGCTTAACCCTTTCAGTGCCAAATTAGCCCTGGCAATGCCAAACATTCCAAACTTTGTTCAGGGTCAGCTTTTGACTAAAATAAGCTGAGTATGAAGTTTGAAAGCGGTATTGCTTTCCTAATAGACACTACAAAAATTTTTAGAAATATTCAAAAAAATTTTAAAATCTTCTAGCGCTGTAAATATCATATATTTTTTTTAACTAAAAATGTAAATAACATAAGATCTCTTACATTCGTAGTATTATATTTAATTACCTTTAGCTTTAGCAAATTCTCGAAAATTTAAAAATATTATTGTTTAATTTGCTCTTTTTTGAAGTCGCGTGGCCGCGTGGCCCATGAGTTCACTCGGAATAACCTTGAAAAACAGGTTATAAAAATTAATTTTCGTATTTTTGATTTTTTCTTCTTTTTCTTCATATTTCAATCTTTATTATTAAAAATGTATTGTTAAAAAGCGGGGTGTCCCAAACTAGAAACAGAGCCACAAAGCAATCTGTTGCCGTATAGCAACAAATATGCCGAAAGCGTTAAAACAAAAAAAAACTAAAAGTCATAAAACTTTAAGGGGGCATATAGGATAGAAATTTTTAAAAAAAATTAATGAAGTACATATGGTACTTTAAAGAAAATTACAAAAGCGGATTTTTTTGCTTAAGGGGGCATATAGGTTACAAATTAAAAAAAAAAATGTTTTTTCGGGAATTTTTTTTCGGGCGCTAATGAGTTAACCGTGATCCGAAAGCTTTGTGTGTCGATTAGTGGCCTGTGATAAATCATGGAAACCACTATACAACTGAATCGGTACAACAAACGAAACATTGGTTTGGGCCTAGTGGAAGAGCTCCAATATAGCCAAAATAAAAAAATCGGCCAGAACAGTTTTTGGGATCCAGGGAAGTTGCTTTTGGGATCCTCACGGCATTTTATTGACCAACTCTCTTCAAAGATGAAAAATCAATAATAAGTGATTATTATGAACCATGTGACAGATGCTTTCAAGGCAAGACATGCCACACTTCAAGAAGAAAAAGTTATTTTTTGCAAGACTATGCTTCATCTTACAAGTCATTGAAAGGAATGGCAAAATTTATAGAATTACACTCTGAATCACTTCGTCATCCACTATATTCACCAGACATGGGTCCATCATCTATACACTTTTCCCAATCTGAAAAGATGATTCATAGCAAAACAATTTACATCAAATTAAAAGTTTGAATTAGAAACCGTTACGTATTTTGAAAAATTGGTAAAAACGTACAATTCGAAAGGCAGCGAAACGTTGAAAGACCATTGGATTAAGTTTATTGACCTAAAAGGAGTGTATAATAACATGAACTTTCCCAAAATATTACGTTTTTTTCAATTAAACTTATTGAACAGCATAGGAAATAACAAAAAAAAAAAGAGAAACTTTTGAATGTGTCCTTACAAGTGTACCTTAGCAGTTTGGGTCTTATAGTTATAATAAAAGCCAAATTAGTAATTTTGAAATCTTCTGAAGAGCTAGTATTGAGCTAGTACTATCAAAACTGCATCTTATCACCGAAGAGAAAAAAATAATTATTCGTTTCCCAAAATAAATGTTTTCAACTGAAACTTTTCCCTCTGTTCCTGATGAAGTTTGTAGAGCTGCTGAGTCAAGTTTGTTTACCACCTTTTAACTCAAATACCCAGAGCGTTCGCTGCCAATTACGATTCGGTGGGTCCAAGGTTTGAATCCCATCTGACACAGAAAATTTTTTCAATTCAAAATCATTTTAATTCCAATTTGCGTCGGTTTTTAGTGGGAGTAAAAGGCAGTCAACCGATTTATGTAAGTGTAGGAAGTTCTCACCCTTTTGCACCCGTTTCGATTGCTGTGGAACATGCTAGTAAATTTGAATCTGAGACATGTGAAATGTCTCTATTGTAGGCAGACAACTCCAGTAAAGAAATACTCTCAACATACTTTTCCATCACCTACAAAAAGTATTTTGAAGAGGGTTTTCGAAAAAGTAAAGTTCGAATACAAATTTTCGCTAGATGGCTCTTAACTGTTATATCTCTGGTAATATGAATTGCATTTGGCAATGCTATAACTTATTTGAAAGGTGACGTTTTAAGCTTCATTTTGTTAGAAGACATTATTATTATTCGCATTGTTCTGTGAAAAGTTATCAAAATTTAAAAATTAGTGAAAATTCGGAACATTATCGTCATATTTTGCTTTTCTATTAAAGAAAAGGTAAGAATGCAACGCAGGCTGCTGAAAAAATTTGTGAATTTTACACAGACGATGCTGTAACTAGAAAAACTGCAGTGAAGTGGTTTGCTCGTTTTCGATCTGGTAATTTTAATGTTAAAGGTGCACCTCGCTCTGGTCGACCAATCACTGAAAAACTCGAAATCATGGAAAAAATTGTGAAAGACCGGCACATAAGCTTTTATACCGGCACATATGGACTTTGCTAGGGAGCTAGGCAGTTTTTTATTTATTATTTTAGCTAAATACAAGCAGATACTTAACATTAATTTCTTAATTATAGGGTTTTGTTTTTTTTATTTTGTTTCTTATTTTTTTTATTTGTAGGGTAGAGAATTTACATTTACGTGGGCAATAGTCTGCCCAGAAGACGTAAGAGAAAAAGATAAATAAAAAAAAAAAAAAAATAAATAACTGGCCATTTCAGCCCTTGAAAGGACTTTGACCTAGCTTCTTATGATCAATTGTGTTGTGCGTGTTATTAAGTTTGTACACAATTGACCGAGAACCGGACCTACATGCTTAACGCCGACTCCGAACGGCGATGAACGGAAAGTTCTCGTTCTCAAGAAGCTTTACATGGCATTTTGATTACTCTCTGAGGTTTGCTATTGTCTGCAGAGAGGTGGCGGCCATACAGAAAAATTATTTTAATTCAAATAATTTTCTGTCGCTGCTGGGGTTCGAACCTGGGTTTCCAAAGTTCTTTGACATAGCGGCCACGCACTTTAACCAACTACGCCACGGACGCCACGAGAAAAAGATATCACAATTTATTTAAGAGGGAGGAAGTGGGGTTTGAGTTAAGAAGGATATTTTGGAGTTCGGATCTGCTGAGATGGAAGTCGAATTCATTGATCAAATTGTTGGTCAGACGAAGCTTCCTAATTATAGGTTCGCCACATCCATAGACGGTGCGATGAAAGTTGAGATGGAAGAGAGGTACAGACCTTAGGTAGCGTGGGTTGGTATTAAGGGATATCAATTGGAGCAGTGTATGGCAGTTAATGGTACCACCTAGTAGTTGATGGATAAAAAGGACATCGGCAACTACCCTGCGTTTTTCAAGAGTTTGCATGTTAATCAACATCAAACGATCAGCATGAGGAGGTAAATTGAAGCTGTCGGAACAAGGGAGGCCGCGTAACGCAAATCGAAGGAATCTACGTTGTACAGCTTCAATACGCAACGAATGAGAAACATAGAGCGGTGACCAAACGTGGCTAGCATATTCGAATATTCGGGCCTCACAAAGGTTAGGTAGAGAGATTTTGTAACATATGGGTTAGAGAATTCCCTGGACCAATGTTTTACAAAACCAAGAGTAGAGTTGGCTCTACTAATGATATTATCGATATGGGATCCTAAATTAAGTTCTTTATTGCAAATTATACCCAAGTCTCACAAAGAACTTACTAAGGGAATCGGCTCGCGAAATATGTAATAAGTTCGCGATGGAGATTGGGGTCTCTTACGCGAGAATGTCATAGCTTGTCATTTGCTGATATTAAGTTCCAGGAAGTTTTTTTGGCACCAAGCGGAAAAACTGATTAGATCATCTTGAAGGCGGGTTGAGTCAGCATTAGTATGTATGCGTTGATAGATTTTCATGTCATCAGCATAAACAGAAAGATTTGAGTATTTGATGGCCTCATCGACATCGGTTATTGTTAAGACGAATAACAAAGGACCAAGGTGCCTTGAGGAACACCAGCAGTTGCTGTAAAAAACTCGAATTTTGAAAACCTAAAGATGACATTATATCGATGTTCTTCAAGGTATCAACCATTTGAAGAAAGTTGGAAGAAAGCTTGATGTTTGGGTGCCAAATAAATTAACAGCGGAAAATTTAATTGATCCATTTGCGAATCTCTGCTAAAACGGAACGAAATCGAACCATTTTTAGAGGGAATGATTTCAGGCGATGAAAATTGGATCACTTACAACAATAATGGGAGAGAAAGGTCATGGATGAAGCAAGATGAAGCTTCGCAAACGGTAGCAAATCCACGATTGACACCAAGAAAGGTAATGCTGTGCGTCTGGTGGGATTAGAAGGAAATTGTTCATTATGAGCTTCTATAACCCGGTCAAACGATTGACTCTATTCTCTACTGTCAACAATTAATGAGATTGAAGCAAGCAATTCAATTAAAACGGCCAGAATTGATCAACAGAAAAGGTGTTGTGTTCCATCATCACAACGCCAGACCACACACATCTTTGATGACCCGGCAGAAACTGAGCGAGCTTGGCTGGGGAGTTTTGATGCATCCACCATATAGTCCCCACCTTACACCTTCAGACTATCACTTGTTTCGATTTCTACAGAACTCTCTTAATGGTGCAAATTTGAATTCTCTGGATTCCTGAAAAACGCACTTGGATCAGTATTTCACTCAGAAAATTCAGAAGTTATACATAGATGGAATAATGGCTTTAGCACTAAAATGGCTAAATTAGATTTAATCATTTCGAATATAAGAAAAAAAATGTTTAATTTTAGGTCAAATTTGTAACCGAACTTTTTTCGAAAACCAATATATTAATATCAGTACATTAGAAATAAGATAAGGAATGAAGACAGATAAAAGCGTAGGACCATCTCATGTTCGAGACTCGAATCCGAAAACTCTGTGAGGCAGGCCCTGGATTTTAATGACAACATTCTACATAATATCAAAAGGTTTATATATTATTTCTGGACTTAGAGCTTGATTTTTTTTTTTCTATTCCATTAATCGAATAAGAAGAATTCGAAATCAGACATAAGTCCATTCAACCTAAACTGCTATCTTTCTTAACGTTGAATAAATGCATTTCCGCTGTCTTCCGTTTCCTGGCTTAAATAAAAATAACTTAAGGCCACGCCTCTTCTGGTGACTTAAAAGAAAAAATAATGAGTTAAAGTAATTGTGATATTCGGTCATAAAGTGCTTAATAACAGAAAAGGGCAGAACAAATAAAAAAAAAAAATTAAACGGAAAGAAACAACGAATACCTTTTAAGAGTATTGCACATGCGCAGCATAATAAATTTTACGATAATTGAAGGATTCACACCTTTTGCGCACTTCATACTTCATAAGAGGGCATGACAGGATGAGAAAGAAAAAAAAAAAAACAAAAACAAAAAATAACCTTCATTGGTTTGAAGGAAATATTACGAAAATGAGTTTGCAACATTTCGACGAGCAACACGATGACGATGACAACTAAGAGCCACAGTGAAGGCCATAAAAACAAGTTGTTAAGTGAGTGCGAAAGAAAAATCATTTCTTTTGACAGGTAGAATATTAAAATATAATCGAACATGTCAAATCAACAACTGTTTGGTAATAAAATATAAATGTTTATGTTAAAATTAAGAAGTACAACAACAACAAAAACAATAACTTCAACAAAAACAAAAAACAAGGTAATAGCGTCGAATTTTCACGTCAAGGTGTAAAATACTTTAAGCAGCTAGGAGAATGGTCACGCCAGCCAAGTAGTTGAAGATACCACAAAGACTACGAGAAGACAGGCAGGCATTAATTGCTGATGACCAAATGAGAAGTTATGTTCTTGACAACCTTGGCTGACATGGGCTCAGAACCTCTGAATCGCCTAATATATGAAGGTTTTTTTTTAAGTTGGCTCACTCAGTACGCACTCACTAACAGCATTAGTCAGGCTCAGTTAGATAATGTTTTTGTATTTTTTTTTTCTTTTTTTTTAACTTGATTTGATAAGCTTGCCATGAGTGCATGATTCCATTTTGTCAGTTGGATTTTAATTGATGTGCTGTTTATTTAATAAAAACTTTTATCTTTCACAATTTTTTCGAATGTTTACTCGCATTAATTTTTATACAAATAGTTTAACTTATCACAAAAGGTTTATATTTTTCAGCTGAAACACTTCAGCTGCTATCTGAGAGCTCCACGACTGCGTTCATATATTTGGAAATTCCCACACATGATGAATGCTTTGGTGTAGATACTTAAAAAAAAAAGAAGAGTGACAAAATTAAACTCAGTCAGTTAGTATTATGAGCAGTTCGATTTCGACCTCTTCGATATGAGTTCGATGATAAAACAACGCCATGTTGTTACGACTCCAGTTTATGTTGGAAAAAAAAAACAGAAAACAACAGCGGAATAAAAATAAAAATCCACTTAATCATTTTTATATATGATTTGATAAATAGACATATTTTGAGCTATGCTCTGCTCTGCTCTGTATGTCTCCATCGACAACGCCAACCCCCGCAACACTTTAGTTTTTATCATTTCCAAATTTGGCTGAATTTCTTCATGTTACTCACTCACACACAACTGGCAACAACTGTTGGAGGGTCCCTCAAGTTCTTCTTCTTCTTCCTCTTTGTCGTCATCGTAGCAGCAACCAACAAAATTGTTTCTAATCACCTCCAACAGCGTTAAGAAATCAAAATTTTGTGATTTATTAAATTTGTCTAGCAGTGCTCGAATATCTATCTTTAAATGAATATAATGTGTAGCGATAGATATAGTTTTTTTTTTTGTTTTATTTTTCATTTTATTATGATGGGGCGCTATTTTGGGGCATTTCAATTTAACCCAGAAACAATCAATTATTTTTATTTGAAGTGCTATTTGACTTAAATTCACTTGCTGCATTTGGCCAGTCAACGAAGTTTGATGAATTGCTTGTTGGGTTAAAATTTTAAGAAAAAAAAATAAATATTTTTGACTTCCAATAAAAAAGTTTAACTTCACTTTCGAAATCTATGGCCTGATTATCTTTTTCGAAAGTACGAAGATTTTGACTTGGCCGTAAGCAATATACTTACTACAATTGTATAAGAAAAAAAAATATATTTTGATTCATAGACTGGATAAAAATTAAACTTTTAGCAATAAAATAATTAATGGTTCGAATTTTTTTTTTCAAATTCTACTTATTTCAAGGACATTTAAATAAATATTTGTCGACAATATCATGCTCTAAGAAATTTTCTGATATTTCATTCCTTGCCTATTTTTCAAAGCAGTGGAAGATATTTTGTCAATAAAAGAAATCAAAATGTGGGCAATAATTCCAATAATCATGACATTTTCTTATTTTCAAATGTTCATTTAGAACGTAGCCAATATTTTCTAGGGTTTCATAAAGGATTATTTTGTTTGTTGGACATAAATAAGATACGCAATTGGGTTATATACCTACCTTCAAAGTTCGTTTTAAAGACCACCCTCAAGAGTTTGTGTCGTTACAAAGGTATTAAACGTGCTTTCTGAAAATATTTGTTTTTTCATAGGAATAAACCTTTTTGAAGGGCTTAAAAATTGTACCTTCACATTAAAAAAATAAAACTGAAATTAATACATTTTTTTTTGTTGTTTTTTTTTTAATTCTTCATTTTATATTAAATGTGCAAACAGAGATAGTCTGCATGTATCTATTATTTTTCAAAAGTAAGTGAATATAATTTTTTTTTCTCCATTTTGACCAACTGTGAATGGTTTGCAAGAGCATTAAAAAATTTTAATTTTTTCTTTAACTCAAACTTATTTTGTAAAATCGGAAAGTTTCGACAAATTCGGAGGAAGTCAACCCGTATTTCTAGATTTTTTTATACGTTTTATGTGGAATGGCTGATGTAATAATACAGATATTAATTTCCCCATTAAGCATATATTAAGTATGACTTTTATATTGAAATGTCGAATCAATATCTATCATTAAAATATTCCCTTTAGGTTTTAATGTGACCTTTTTATTATTGATATTGCCTAAAAGTATGACGAAATCAAGGAAAACCTTGACACAGGGTGCATCATAAGTAGATAAGAACTTAGTTACTAATACAAAAGCGTTATCTCTGTCAAAAATAAACTTCCGAGTAACTCTGTCCGCATATTGGCAGTATAAGTAGGACCCAAGTAGCTTCAGTGCATCACAGTGAAAAGTCATGCAAGACTACTGATGAGTTGGTGTAGTGGCCAACGAAACAGTCTGTCTAGTCTGCTGTATGATTTACTCTATACAGAGCCGTTGTTGTTGTTGTTGTTGGTTGTTGCCTTCATTATCTTAATGTTGTCTTGTTGTGAACATACTTGGCTTTTAGCTCATATTTTTTTTAATATTTCCTTTAAGTTAATATGAAAAATAAAGAAGTTGGCTGTTTCGTTGACACACCCAAATGCTTTGACGTGACAGCGTATTTTTATCTTTATCCTTATTTTTGTCCCTATCGTTTTCTTTGATCCCAAACTTGTCATCATTCTTATCCTTATTCATAAATTTGTCCTTGTAATGGTCCTACTTCTTGACCAAACTATTATCCAAACTATTATTGTCAAACTTCTTTTCCCAACCTCTGTTCTAAATCCGGTCCAAATCCAAATCCTATTCTAGTGTGTATTCAAAGTGTGTTCAAATCCTTTCAATATTCCTTGTTTCAATTCTTGTTCTTATCCTTTTCTCTATCTTGTCCTAAATATTGTTTTAGATGTGTCTAAATCTTTTTCCTTATCCTTGTCCCAATCCTTGTTGTAGTACTTTTCCTAATTTTTGTCTGAATTCTTTTCCTAATCCTTGTTCAATTCCGTGCTCTAATCTTTTTCCAAATCTTTGTCCTACTTCTTGTATTATTCCTGATCCTAGCCTTTGTTGAAATCGCGCTCATACTTTTTCTAATTCTCATTCTATCCATTATCCAAATCCTTGTATTAAGACTCACTTTGATTTTAATTTTAATTTCTCTTTTTTTATTTTTTTATTTGTTGTTTGCTATTGCTATTGCATTTGGGTTACTTTTAGAGGTTCCCTGAGAGGCCTCATGACCCCATTAATTTTTTTTTATTTTTATGATGTAACCGAAAACCTCGCCTTCTCTGTTGTTTCATAGAACTTATTTATCGTAGCGTCAATATACATGAAGTTAAAATTCCATGCAACGTTATTTTATTTTTGTTGCATTTTTATTGCATTAAGCGGTTGTCTCCTTGGTATCGTGGCTCAAAAAGATTTTTTGTTTTACTTGGTGTCCAACTAATGAGGTCAAAGAACTATTTTTTGTTGACCCAAGCTAAAATTTTTCTAAGTACTCACCAAGTAATAATTCCATGCAACAAATTAACATTTTTGTTGCATAAGTTGTTACCTCTACCACCTGGCATATGTAAACTAATTTTTTTATGGTAAGGTCAAGTACAAATCCTTCATTATGATATACGTTTTATAATATTTACCGTAGTACATATACTCACAAAGTAAATAATTCAAGGCAACGCTGTTTATTTTCATTCTTGTAGCGGCTCTGTCCGGGGACTCATGACGCCAAGAGTTTTGACTATTTTTGTCTTATGGTCTAAGGACCCGCCTTTACTGGAGCGTAATAATTTTTACCTTAGCACCTATATTTACTTACTTACTTATCTGGCGCTTACAACCGTAAGTCGGTTTTGGCCTCGTATAAGAAATTGCGCCAGCCATTTCTGTTCTGCGCTTGCTGGCGCCAGTTGGAAACACCAAGTGTAGTCAGGTTATCCAACACCTGATCCTTCCAACGAAGATGTGGGCGTCCTCTTCTGCGTTGACCACCACCGGGCACCGAATCGAATATTTTTTTCGCTGGAGCGTCGTTTTCCATTCGCTCAACATGACCTAGCCAGCGGAGCCGCTCGATTTTAATACGCTTAACTATGTCGATGTCAGCGTACAGCTCATACAGCTCGTGGTTCCATCGAATTCGGTACTCGCCATTGACGCAGATTGGACCGAAGATCTTACGAAGGATCTTTCTCTCGAAGGCTCCTAAAGTCTTTTCATCAGAACTGCTCAACGTCCAAGTTTGTGCTGCATATAATAGGACGGGCATGATTAGTGACTTATAGAGCGTGAGTTTTGTTCGTCGAGAGAGGGCTCTGCTTCTCAATTGCCTACTCAGCCCAAAGTAACACCTGTTGGCAAGAGTTATCCTTCGCTTTATCTCAATACTGACATCGTTGAAAGAGTTTACGCTGGATCCCAGGTAGACGAAGTCCTTAACAACCTCGAAGGAGATGTTGTCAACAGTGACGTGGTTTCCAAGACGCTGGGACTGTTTATTTGTTGACACTAGGTATTTCGTCTTATCTGCGTTCACTACAAGACCCATTCGACTCGACTCTTTCGCTAACCTGGAGAATGCTGCGCTGACTTCGCGCGTATTATGGCCAATGATATCGATATCATCAGCATACGCCAGCAGCATAATACTTTTGTAGAATATCGTGCCGCTGCGTCTCAAATCAGCAGCTCGGATGATCTTCTCCATCATTAGGTTGAAAAAGTCGCACGATAAGGAATCACCTTGTCTGAAACCTCGTTTGGTATCGAATGGAGGAGTGAGGTCCTTTCCAATTTTAACTGTGCTGCTGGTGTTGCTCAGTGTCATTCTGCAAAGGCGGATGAGCTTTGCAGGAATACCAAATTCAGACATGGTGGAATATAGATGATTCCTTATTGGACTGTCGAAGGCGGCTTTGTAATCGACAAAAAGATGGTGTGTGTCGATTTGTTTTTCTAGGGTCTTCTCCAAGATTTGTCGTAGCGTAAATATCTGGTCTATGGTGGATTTGCCAGGTCTGAAGCCACACTGATAAGGTCCAATCAGCTGGTGTACGATGGGCTTCAGTCTTTCACATAGTACGCTCGACAGGACCTTATATGCGATATTCAGAAGGCTTATCCCACGGTAGTTGGCGCAAATTGTGGGATCGCCTTTCTTGTGGATTGGGCAGAGCACACTGAGGTTCCAATCGTTTGGAATGCATTCTTCCGACCATATTCTGCATAGAAGCTCATGAATGCATTTAAATAGAGCTTCGCCTCCATTCTTGAAGAGCTCAGCAGGTAGGCCATCGGCTCCTGCGGCTTTGTTGTTTTTAAGCCGAGCTATAGCTTTCAAGACTTCACTATGGTCGGGCAGCGGAACTTCAACGCTGTCGTCCAAAACTGGGAATTCCGGGATATCATCTCTATTGGCGGGATTGTTGTCGTCGTCGCCATTCAGAAGCCTAGAGAAGTGTTCCCTCCACATCATCAGTGTACTCTGGATATCTGTCACTAGATTCCCATTTTCATCCTTGCAGGAAGATGCCCCGGTCTTGAAACCATCGGCCAGGCGTCTTATTTTTTCGAAAAATTTTCGGACCTCATTCCTGTCACCATGCATCTCAATTTTCTCGCACTCACGCATTTCCGCTTCCCTTTTCTTTCGCCTGAAAATGCGTCTCTCTTCCCTCCTCTTCTCTTTGTATCGCTCCTTAGCAGCACGCGTTACAACCGACTGCAGGGTGGCTTTGTAGGCGGCATCTTTTTTTGCAGTGGCGTCGCGACACTCTTGGTCGTGCCACTGGTTTCGACGAGGGCGGTGATAGCCAATCACCTCTTCGGCAGCCGTACGCATAGAGTTGGAAATATGATTCCACTGCGCGCATATATCGTCGATCGGAGGAGTGCTTTCTTGAAGCAGGAGTGAGAGTCGAGTAGCGAAGTCTTCGGCTGTTTGCTTTGATTGCAGCTTTTCGACGTCTAGCTTTCTCTGTGCTGGGTTGCGCGCATTCTTGGTTGCGCACAGGCGTGTACGGATCTTGGCTGCGACAAGATAATGATCCGAGTCTATATTGGCACCACGGATCGTGCGTACATCTAAAACACTAGAAGAGTGCCTTCCGTCAATCAAAACGTGATCAATTTGGTTGCGCGTCTTTTGATCAGGAGACAGCCAAGTTGCTTTATGAATATTGAGATGCTTGAATCTAGTGCTACTAACGACCATGTTTCGCGCTGCGGCAAAGTCAACCAGCCTCATTCCGTTATCGGAGGTATTGTCGTGGAGGCTGAACTTTCCGACTGTTGGACCAAAGATATTTTCTTTTCCCGCCTTGGCGTTAAAGTCACCAAGCACGATTTTTATGTCGTGGCGGGGGCTGCGCTCATAGGCCTCTTCAAGGCGCTCGTAGAAGCTGTCTTTGGTCTCATCGTCCTTATCTTCTGTCGGAGCGTGCGCACAAATCAGGCTTACGTTGAAAAATCTTGCCTTGACACGGATTATGGCAAGTCGTTCGTTCACAGGTGTGAATCGCAGAACATGATGTCGTAGTCGCTTGCCAACCACGAATCCGCATCCAAATTCGTGCTTCTCCGCATGGCCGCTGTAGTAGATATCACAGGATGCTTGCCGTGAGCAACCCTGTCCCTTCCATCGCATTTCTTGGATTGCAGTGATATCAGCTTTGTATCTTTCTAAGATATCAATCAGTTGGATAGAGGCACCATCCCAATTAAGGGTTCGGACGTTCCAGGTGCATATCCGTAAATCATTGTCAGTTTTTCGTTTGCGGTAGTCGTCATCAGATTTTGGGATCATTCTTATCTTTTTTCTTATCGTTTTCATTGAAATTTGTTTTTACGTGGTGGGCTTCAAACCCAACGCACAACCCTTTAAAGGCAGGGGGAGCCCGCCGCTCAGATTAGCCGTTAAACTAACGGTTGCCAGTTTGCCGTTTCTAGAGGACACCACGCAGAGGTTTGAGTCGACTTGAGACGAGTTCGACATGGATAATGCTGGCCTCACCAGGTTGAGGCAGTCAGACACGTTGCCATGTGAAGATCGCCCCCTTGACCCTCACGCGTTGCCTTGTTTGCCTAAAGCACCTATATTTAGCGTGTTATAATTCCATGTAACAAATTTTCAGTTGAGTCGCTTAAGTAGCTACCTCTGAGTCCCGAAAACGTCTTTAATTTTATTTTTGATATATTTGTTATAAAGTCAAAGAAGTAACCTTTACTTGTCGTACCATTATTTTTGTCATAGCTCTTATCATTGTGTAATAATTCCATGCAACACTGATGCATTTTGAAAAAATGCCTTTTCAACTTTTTGGAAAACCTGCGCGCGAAAACGTAATGTTGTTACGTCACAAAAAAAAAAATAAAAACATAATGATAATTTGCAAAAATTAGGAAATTTATATAGTCTGATGAGAAACTGATGTTCCGTAAAAGAAATATTTGCAATATTTTATACAAAAAAAAAATAACCGTAACCGCTCGTTGTAGAAATTACATATGGCTAGATAGTGTATCATTTTCGATTCGTTAACGAATCATTTCGGGATACTAATTTCATTTATGACAATCCGTTCGTCGTTTTGATTATGGAATTTAACGAAACTTTTATATTTTTGAAAAGGCATATAATTGGCTAATGTGGTTTTTGAATTGAGGAGGTTTATATAAACTTTATATTTTTTTCTGTCATATTTAGCACTAAAGGTATTTGGAAATTCTCCTTAGGGCCCGTAAAAGTCTTTTCAAAACTATTTTTAAAAGTATTTTTACTAAACATTTTGTTTTACTGTGATAATTATACATTAAACCGTATCGAAAAAATAAATTTCGCTGCACACCAGCTAATCTTAAGCATTATTTAAAGAAAGTTTAGAAAAAAAGTTTTTTTACCGAACGTACCGGGGTTGCATCGAGATATTTCTATATAACTTCGGTATTTACAGTCCGATCTTAAAGAATAATATGTTTGCGTTTTTGTCTGAGGGAGACCTATTTTTTGTTTTTAGGAAGCATTGACCTCAGTTGACTCCATATAGTAATGACCCACCGGACCTCAGTTTCTAGCATTTTAAGCTACCATTTTAAGCATTTTGATTTCAGAAATGGAAGGCCCGTAAAAAATCATTAACTTTTACTAAAGAAATTTTTCGCTATTTCCACTAGAAAAATTAAAAAGAAACTTTTTTTTTTATTTTTTTGCAAAACGTAGGGCAAAGTTTAAAATTTTTTTCATATCGTATTATTTTTACAAAATATGCACCGAAAACATTCTTATCCGAATCATATTTGAAAGAAAATTAAAAAGAAAGAAAAAAAAAAAGATTGTTTGACCAAAAAAATTCTATTTCGAAACTTTCTATCAATAATGGTTTAGATTATTTGATGTGCGTCGACATTTTTTTTTAATATATATGGCGAGATGATCTATTGTACATATATTACCTTCAAATACACTTATTTATCTTATTAAAATTATTTCTAAGTAATGACTGAATTGTAATCGAAAAACAAAGTCTCAATAAAATTAAATTAAATTAAAATGCACTTATTATTAAGTCTTGCCGAAAAGTTTTCATTTAAAATTTCATTAAAGTGAACTTAAGCCATGAATCCAATTAGAGTTATCATCAGTGTCAGTTCTCTCATCCTCTCTTTGCTTGGGAAATTTGCAATGAAACTAACAAAAACTATAACTTTTGTGATTAATTTGAAAAATCTTTCATAAAACAAAAAAAAAAAAAACAAAAATAACGAAAATACATAAGGTGTAAATAAAGAAAACACCAGAGGTCTTCGCCATTATGGTATGTTAGCTATGTTTCGAACTCTAATAATCTAATAAAATTAAATCATAATTTCTTCTAATTTCATCTAATATCATTCAAGCTCATTTCAAGCTTTTTATTACATTTTATGTATAGTAAATATGTAATTTTCTTAATAAAATATTAAATAGTTCAGCTAGTGTGTAAATATCTTCTTAGCACAGTCCTTCAGCGATTTGGTGAATCAATTACCAATTTTGAATCTGACCACAATAGAAAAACAAATAAATTTTCACAATATAACTTTCTAATATATCATGTGTTGGTATAGCATTGGTTTATATACCTATATTAACCAAATTAAATTTCCCTTATAACCAATACATTCAGCAGCAAAATGAGCTATAAAATTTCCTCTGAGATATGAAAATATTACTATTTCTATCAGCCAACCCGGTTTCTCAACCAGCATGTATTCTTGTTATTAATATTTCTATTACATTTTAATACTACTTATACCACAATAAATGCTCATAAATGACAATAAAATTCTAACGAATTAAATAAATATAACTCTTAAATTTTTTTATTGCAGTTTAAATGCGTTTCACGTTGCGCTTCATTCAATTCGATCCGATTTGATTTGATTCTGACGATGCGGCGAAATGATTTATTGTCGACCTTGTTACATTAAAGCGACGCTGCTATATATCTATTTCACTTTCGCGGCCATTGCAGACGCTTTTCCATAATGGTTGCTCCACAACAAAATTAATAAAAACAACAAGAGCAGTTGAGTGCTCTCAGAGTGGCGTAAAATGCTGCTCAATTTGTGGTGGAGTAAGAGAGATGACAATACGATGAACAGCAGTGAAATATGTAGAAAAAACTAAAAGGGTGTCAGTTGTAAGACATGTCTGTTCGTCGGTTGGGTTGCAGGGAGACAGCACATGAACATTAATCAAATCACTCAGAGATGCCGCTCTTTTTGATTGTGTTGTCACTCAAAGTGATGCCAGAGAGCTTTGTTAGCAACAGGGGAACAGGTGATTTCCCCTCTTTATAGCAAACTGCATAAGAATGCATTATTTCTCCAATTTTCCCCAAAACACTTGAGTGATTTCTTATGTCTAATTGAGATGCTAACTGAGTGTGGCTCGGTTAGCGAGATCCTGGCGAGTGAATTTTTGTTAAATTTAAGCGGAAATGCCAAATCGCTTAGAATATTGGAAGCGCTGACTAACCAAATTTAATCAGAACTCAAACCTGATTTGAGAAGAATTGGCAATAAGATTAAATTTACACGCTTGGATAATTAGGAATGGCAAACAAAAAAAAAAAAAAAAATGCATTGAATTTGATTAAATTTAAACGGTAATAAAATAAAAACAGGCTGCATACAACAATTTCGATTTTGTGTTAACGTGTTTAATGCTGGCTTGGTATTGACTGGTGTTTAAAAAGGGATTATAACCAGTTCTATATGTTTTTTTGGTACTTCTTTAGGTGCCTACATTAATAAAATTAAATTAAATTTATTTTGACGTAACTGTCCACATTAAATGCGCAGTAAATGCGAGGCGATATTTTATTTTTTGTTTTTTTTATTTTGATTTAAATAACATGAATTTACGTCAGCCAACCACACGTTTTTGGAGAGTAATAAAAAACTGTCTTATTGCAAGTCTTAGCTTGGAGCCAACGCTCAGTGGGGTTCGAGGCCTCCCTCTCCACCCTTTTAGAAGAAGCTATAAGAGAAATTAAGAAAATATTGCACAAAAATTAAGGCTTCCGTTTTCGAAAAATTTTGTTAAGAAGGACTTCAGCACCAATAAAAAGTTTAATACGGAAAATCACACTTTTGATTTGAAAATGTAACAAATAAATTTTAAATTAATTTATAATTTCTGCTTATTTCTTTGTTTGTTTTTTTTTTTCTTTTCCTTTTGACCTTTAAAAGGCGGATAAGTTAGCGTACATTTGACGCATATAAATAAATTATCTCCTCAAAGGAGTCGTAGCTTATTTTCTTTAGACTACTCGTACCATCCTTCCGCCCCTTTCAGATAAAGCAAAATCAAAATAAAATAAAACAAATAATTTTATTGCAAAATTATAAGTTGTATTTTTTTTTTTTTTTCATCGATACCCTAGGCAGTGTTCTGAACAAGTGTCAATAAATTAAATGAAAAAAAGTGTTCTTTTTTCAAAATCATCATTTATTTTTATTTCGATATGAAAAATAATATATAAACGCAAAAAACCAAAATAAAAACCAATTTTACACCATTAATTTTTTGATTTTAAATATTTGAATTTTTCTTCTAATAGTCATTTCTGAAGGTTTATTTTAAGTTGATTTTATTTTATTTTAAAATTGCAAGATATCAACCTTTTATTTTTTATTTTATGCATTTATTAGTTATATTCTTTGGAACATATGAGGGCTTACTTTGGAACTTTCCCTCTTAGCTTCGGTCCTGTCCAGATAACTCTATGTATGATACTTTTACCATTGGGCATTATTAGCTCTTAGGATTGGGATTTTTATTCAGGGAAGATTACAAAATAAAACAAAACCAACTCTTGACGTGTAAGAGTTAAATAATACAAAAAAACTATGAAAAACAAAAAATAAAAAGTAAGATAATAAAGGGTCCTTCCTCTTCAGAAAAGTGAAAAAATTTCTGAGAACTGCTTCTTTTCCAATACTTTTCACTTTATGAAGATATGATAAATGCGACCAAATAAACTGATCACCGTAGTGTAGTATTTTTTAAACATTAAGTATGACTAAAATTATAAAATAAACACTTACTAGCTGTCTGCACACGAAATGGAAAGTAGTTTGTGTAAAAATAGTTAATAGTGGGTAAGTATTGTAACTGAATGAAGAAAAACCAATTTGATAGAACCAAATGGTCATAATGATTCTACACGCACATTACTAAGAAGGAATAAATAGGTTTTAATCCATCATCAGAGCAGAGAAGCTGAAGTTATACGAGTAGTATGGGGAAGAATATCGAAATTCCAAAGAGTTGATGAAGTTTTTCAACAAAGTAAGAAGGTTGAAAAGTAGTTGTTAGAGTTCATAGAATAAATGGTTCTAAATATAGAGAAATTTTTGAATGATAAAATTGACTTCTCAGCAGAAGAAAGCACTTATGCACTTTGTTCAAGATGTTTGATCATGAATATCAGGCAAAAATGGGAATAATTTTCAGAATTTTGTATTTGTTGTGAGCAGAACGGACATTATATTATCTCTTTTTATAATTTTGTCCATAATTTTTTGCTAATTCTTGGCATAACACACGAAGAGATGATTTTTATAGCTTTTATATGGCTTGAATATCTTCAAAAATCGTGGTAACCTGGTTTGCTGCATTGCGAAAAGTCAAACTTCTGTTTTTACCCATCGATTGCAAAGTCGACAATCTACAATTGTTTTATCCTAAGCTCATACTTTTGACCTTAAATGCTCAACAAAATTGCAACTTTTGTCTGGTGAATTACTTTTAACTCATGACGTTTACTAATTTGACGTCGCTGATTCTAAATATACCCTCCATTTTTTCTTTACAGCTCTTGTTTACGAGTTATAGGCTTTTACTAAAAATTCCCAGTATTGCAGTGTTAATTTGCTGATAATTAAAAAATAATAAGTTTTCTTATAATAATTTGATATGGCATTGTCAAGACAAGTTTGTGTGAATGATCCGAATCCTTTTTGTTTCATTTGTTGATATGTGGAGAGTATAACAATGTTTAAAGAATACCGTTTAAATGTAACAGCGTTTGTAAAAGAGATTTAAAAAAATTTCTTTGGTCACTTACTGGAAATGAAAGATAAGCCTTGGATTCCTCAAAAGGTATTCAAAACGTGCGTTGAGTTTCTACGTTTATGGACAAATAAAAAAAGAAATGTACCCGTGAACTACCATGACGACTGTTAATTTTGTTTGGTGAACATGACATTAACTGAAAAAATCGAGCCAAGTGGGAATATCCTTGCATGCGATCGGCATATAGACGTTTTTTCAGCTCTAAAATACATCTCTGCCGCAAGCTGTTAATTCACTGGAGGAGTCTATGGATTTTGAGGCGAAAACGGACAGTAATGATAGTGACTTTGAATGTGACCTGAAAACGCCAAAACCATTCAACCGGATGATTTAAACGACCTTATCAGAGATCTGGGACTGTCAAAGTCTGCTTGAGAAATTTTGGCTTTTAGGTTAAAAGAAAGATACTTAGTAACGGAAGAAACCAACATTTCTTACTACCGCACAAGAGAACAAAAACTCCTGAAATATTTTGCTGAAGAAGATGACTTCGTAATTTGTAAAAATGTATCTGGCTTATTGGCTACAATGGGATTACAAAATTACGTTTCTAGTAAGTGACATTTATTCATAGACTCATCAAAATGACGTGTAAAATGTGTTTTCTTACACAATGGGAATAAATTAGGGTCGTTGCCAATTGCACATTTTACAAAAGTAAAAGAAGAATATACAACTATTGCTCTGGTTTTAAACAAAATTATATATGTGGAATACAACTGGCTCAAATGATTTAAAAATGGTAAACTTTCTTTTAGGCCAACAAGGTGGTTACGCAAAGTACTCCTGTTTTCGTAACCTTAGTGGAATTCATAAACTAAAAAACTTTCGTAAAAAATAATGAGTTTTTTTGGATGGTTCAAAATTTGTTTGGGAAATAAGTTCTGACTATTCTCAACACGTCCAACAACTAATGAGTCACTTTCAAAGGGTTGGATGTAACATGAGCATCAAGTTGCACCTTCTTGACAAACACCTGGACTATTTTCACGCCAATCTTGGGGATCTAAGGGAAAAACTGGGCGAACAATCCCACAAGAAGTTTCGTACGATAGAGGAACGTTAACAAGGCTACTGAAACGCACACATGATGTCTGACTATTGTTGGAGCATTCATAACAGCTCTCTGCCTTCAGCTTTATCAATGACGTCAAATAAAAGAAGTTTTTTTTTCGACTTTAGAACTAAATAAAATTGTATTATCTTTAAATATATTGTGTTTTATTATAAAAATACTCAAGTGACATATTGTTTTTTAATAGAGCAGATACAGTTATTTCAGTCTCATCTTTGAAATCGGCATCAATGTTGGACTAATATCATATAAAATAACCCAATCAAAAGTTCTTATATCCTGCGTTTATAATCCGAATCGTAATTGCTCTCTAGAACCTATGTTCACGTCATTGTCCACCTATGCTATCGACTACAAACACTTAGTTTTATGTGGAGATTTTAACATAAATTTGTTATCTATTGATAATGTAGCAAAAAACTTTCTTGATAGCTTATCGGAAGTCGGTCTTAATGTAGTTAATAGCACGATTCCAACGCGGTTTGCAAGCAATGTTTCACCGAGTCTATTAGACATTTTTGTAGTATCTGATCCTTCGTCTGTTTTACTTTTTGATCAGTTGTCGTTCGTATCGGATCATGATCTCATCTTTTGCACGCTGGATGTGTGTTTCTCACTCATTATGTCTGAATCCTCTTTCTCGTACCGCGATTTTAAGTCAATTGATCATGTTGCCTTATTGAATGATTTGAATTTATCAAACTGGTCAGATTGTTGGTTTCAAAGCTCAGTCAATGATAAACTAACTTTGTTCATTAACATAATAAGTGACCTTTTTGATAAGCACGTTCCAGTTCGCACGCGTCGAATTGTCAATAGCTCCTGTCCATGGTACACTCAATCTGTGAAACAAGCCTTAAAAAATCGGTTCAAAAGTTATAATAAATGGAAACGAAATCCCACTGCTTTAAACTGGAAAATATATAAAAAAACAAGAAATGAAGCCACCTCTGCTGTAAGATTGTCCAAATCTATGTTTTTTCAGTCTAAGCTGAACCCATCATTGCCTTCTAAACAGCTCTGGAATAATTTAAAAAGCATTGGAGTTTGTCAAAGATCTTCTGAACTTTGCAAGATAGACCCGAATTTGTTGAACGATTATTTTGTTTCTAACTCAACATGCGTTGATTCTAGTATACAAGATCCTGCTGTTAGTAATATGCCAGAAGTTGATTATGTATTTGATTTTAAAGCAGTAAATGAGCAGGATGTAGCACGATGTTTAAATAAAATTAAATCTAACGCAACCGGGGAAGATGGAATTTCCATGAAATTTATTAAGATTATATTACCTTTTGTGGCGTCCGTGGCGTAGTTGGTTAAAGTGCGTGGCCGCTATGTCAACGAACTTTGGAAACCCAGGTTCGAATCCCAGCAGCGACAGAAAATTATTTGAATTTTTCTGTACGGCCGCCACCTCTCTGCAGACAATGGCAAACCTCAGAGAGTAATCAAAATGCCATGTAAAGCTTCTTGAGAATAAGAACATTTCGTTCATCGCCGTTCGGAGTCGGCGTTAAGCCTGTAGGTCCATTTCTCGGTCAATTGTGTACAAACTTAATAACACGCACAACACAATTGATCATAAGAAGCTAGGTCAAAGTCCTTTCAAGGGCTGAAATGGCCAGTTATTTATTTTTATTTTTTATATTACCTTTTGTTCTCTGCCCACTTGCGCATATCATTAACCATTGCTTCACTACCTCATGCTATCCCGAAATTTGGAAAGTTGCTACTATCATACCTATCGCTAAAAAACCGAATGCATGTGATCCGTGTGATTTTCGGCCAATCAGTCTGCTGTGTTCTGTTTCAAAGGTATGTGAGGCGCTCATGGCTGAGCAGATTTCTAATCATGTCAACTCCTTTGGCCTTATGTCAAACTTCCAGTCGGGTTTTCGTCCTGAACACAGTTGCTCAACTGCTGTGGTTAAAATTCTTGAAGATATAAGAGGTCTCTACGATTTAGGTCACATAACATTACTTTGCTTGCTAGATTTTTCCAAAGCGTTTGATGCGGTCAATCATTTAATTCTATGTAGTAAGCTCTCGCAAAACTTTGGGTTCTCTGGTGCTGCTGTCCGTCTTTTGGGAAGCTACCTGGCTGGTAGGTCTCAAAGAGTTAAGGTTGGGTCAAACTTCTCGACATATAGAATAACCACTAGTGGAGTACCTCAAGGCTCAGTGCTTGGCCCGCTGTTATTCACATTGTTTACCAACGACATTTTTACGAAATGCAATCATGTCAATATGCACGCGTATGCTGATGATCTTCAGCTGTACCTGTCGAGCCCAATGTCTTCGTTACAAGACCTTTGTGGTAGGGTAAATGAGGATTTAAATAAGGTAGCTGAATGGGCGAAGGTAAATATGCTCAAATTAAACCCTTTGAAATCGTATATCTTGCCTATCTCAAAAAACTCTAATAACATTCAATATTTGCCTCCAATCATTCTTGATAACGTGGAGCTAAAATCTGTTAGCAAGGTAACCAATCTTGGGTATGTAATAAACTCTTCCCTTTCATGTGAGGATCATATTAACTCTTGCGTCAAAAAAGTATATTATGTATTACGCAATCTTCGAGTAAGTGAATGTTTTGTGCCTGTCGAAATAAGACGAAAACTGGTTCTGCAGCTCCTGATGCCTATAATAACATACTCTGAAGTTGTTTATTGCAAACTCGACTCGAGGTCTGAGCATAAGCTTATTGTTGCTTTTAACAATGCGGCTCGCTATGTTTATGGATTAAGAAGATATGACCATATCTCCATGTTTTCAAAAAGATTACTCGGACGTAGCTTGCTAGGCCACCTTGAGGCTAGAAACTGCATTTTTCTGCATAGGCTTATTCATTCTCATTGTCCAGGTTACTTATTTGAAAAACTGTCGTTTTGCAGGTCTATTAGAAATTTTAATCTGTTAATACCTAGATACAACTTCTTAAACTCTAGTAGATTGTTTTTCGTAAGCGCTGTCAGATCATGGAATTCACTACCCATGAACATAAAAAATGTTTCTAATAAAAATATCTTTAAGCATTTAGTATACAAACACTTCTCTTAACTAATTCTATATTCTGTCCATTGCATCTCTCTTCTAAAAGTTTCTTTTTCATCTCTGCTTTTATCTAAGTGAAACGATTAGAGTCATTATAAATCTTTAATGTAATTATATTTTTAAGGTATATATGATTAATTTAAATTTTAAATTGTTAACTTGATCTCTTGATATATATTATTATCTCCAATTGTCAATCTGTTGTAATCTCCAGTGTCAATGTGGCATTCAAAAGATTTAATCTTATTTGTCAACAACGTTACTTAATAAATACGAAATACGAAAAAATCATCAGACATGATGTTGTACAGTGTTATTATTATTATTTTTAGCTGAATCATTGAAAACTTTGGAAAAGTATCAATAAGTTTAGAATTTCAATTTGATATGTTATTGAAAGCATAAAGCGATATCTCTTGATTCTAGTTTTTTTTTTTTTTTTTGTGAACACAGGTTCTTGGCTTCTCTTTCAGTTAGTTAAGTTGTAAAACTCATCCAAGTATATAAATTAAAAAATGAGTAGCTCTAACTTGATGAACCTAAGAGTATGTTTAAGTTTGAAGAAATAATTTTTTCATAATGTTATATTGTAAACATGGAATTAAAAAAAACTTTAAAAAACGATCTGAACCTTTGGTATATATACATATTCAACCTGATATATGAATACTAGATAAATAGTAATACAAGTTCTCAATATTTGGATTCTGCATTTTCAATTGTTTTTATTTACTTGATCCTTTATCCTATGTTGGGTTTATCCTATAGATAGGAATATTTCTAACCTTTGCCTTCTTTCAGCCTAGGCTTTCACAATATTTATGCCATACATGAATATATGCACCTTTTTCTTTAACTAAATTTTGCTTCTAAAGTTGGTCTTTAAAAACAGCTTCCAAATTCAACTGTGGCATAAATCAATACAAAACAGCGACAAACATGTTGTTAATGCTAGTAAACTCTCGGCTCAGTTTGCCAACTCATGCTTGTACGAAAAGTGAACTAAATACTTTATTTAAACAACCATATATTTCAGTTCCAAAAACGCAGCCTCACTTGATGCAGAGTCGTCTTCTGTATTTAAAATATTCTATGTGGTCATGCTGATATCCTAGTTTTCTACTTTGCTGCTGCTACTGCTGCTGCTGCTACTAGCAAATGGAATATCCTGTTGCATGTTTTTGTTATATATTGAATGCTAATGACTGACAGCATGACAGCAGCATGTTATTATTTTTTTTATTTTTTTTTTCTTTCTATATAACTCAAACAACACACACACTCACCCAGCCAACAGCGATTCGACGGCTTCTAAAGATTTTGCTGTCAAATGCAATTTTATTAACTTTCGATCTTCGTCGCTTGGTGTCGTTGATAGAGTCCTGGTTGTTGTTGTTGCTGTTACTGATGTTGTTTGCTATATACAACATACTATATGTTAAGTTTATCTACGTGTATATATGTGTGTGTTTGCTTGCGTCTGCTGCCACTAATTGTTGTTGTCACAATGCGCCAACAGGGGGCGCTGTCACATGCAGTTCTTTTTGCGCCCACAGCCTCTAGGTCAGGTTTTGGCGCTGTCATGATTTTGTCAGTTTTGGGTTAAATTTTGACAGCCGCCGTCGCGTCACTCTATACAACGTGCTAGCTACGACTATAACTGACGACGACTGTGACGCCAATTTGTTTGTTTGATTTTATTGATTTTCAAGAAAATTTCATAATAGGTGGTATACGTATCGGCAGCGTTGGTGAAAGCAGCGTGATAGTACAATTCTTTGTCAACATGTCATATTTTGAGTTGAAAGCATGAAAGCAAGTTCATTGACCGAGTTTATTTTTTGCAGTTTTACATGTTTTGGTTCAGAGATTGTTTTAAGTCAATTTTTTCGACAAGTATACAAAATTTTTTAGGAGCCTAAAAATGTCTGAAAAAATTAGAGAAAAACGTTGTTATAGATTTTTGCTATTTTTTTCAAGATCAGGAAAATTTCAATATTCTGTTCGATATTCTTTAAGAGTCTACAATTTATATCAAGTCCTTAATATAAGATTGAAAATATCTCTTAGGGAGTACTAAGAATATACATCCCAAAAATTTCAACTTGTAGTCGTTCTTAATAATGTTTGTACGAAAACAAGCAATTTTACTTTATTCATTCCATCACTCCATTGCAACATTTTGCTATCACTTTGCTATTCAGTATATTTTTCTATTCTTTCAGCAAGGTTTTTATATTTATATTTCCAACGTGTCTGCGTTGTCCTGTCTTGTTTGTTGGTCTATACGTTGGCTGGTGTGTCGGTCAGTCTTACTATCTGTGCGTTCGTTTTGAGTTTTTTAGAAATTCATAAGAAGTCGTTTGAGACATACTTTATGTTTGTTCTGGCAGTAGTTGTTGATATTGTTTATTGATGTTGTTGTTGTTGTTGTTGTTAGTGCTGGAACTCCTTGCTCCTGGCTCGAGCTGTGGTAGCGCGATAATAATATTTGTTATTTACTCTAACGGAAGGAAAAAACCAAACGGAAATGCACATAAATTTATTTTGTTTTTGTTGTTGTTGATTAATAATGTTCTTGTTTATGTTAGTAGTCGTTACAGCAACGCATCAAGGTGTGTGATTGTGTGTCTATGTCTATGTGTGTGTGCTTAAAGTTCATTACGTACTTCATATTACAACATTGTGATCTAAGGCGATAACATTTCAATTTAATGAAACTGATAAGAAGGACGAAGGATCGTCTACGTCTAGACTTGGGTCAATAATAACAGTTAAATGATGAGAAAGATGTAAAAGCTAATAAGGGGAAAATCTGTTGAATTTTTATTTAATTTTCACTTCAAACTTCATTCAATTCAACTTCGATTCAATTTCAATTCAATTTCAATTCAATTTCAATTCAATTTCAATTCAATTACAATTCAATTTCAATTCAATTTCAATTCAATTTCAATTCAATTTCAATTCAATTTCAATTCAATTTCAATTCAATTTCAATTCAATTTCAATTCAATTTCAATTCAATTTCAATTCAATTTCAATTCAATTTCAATTCAATTTCAATTCAATTTCAATTCAATTTCAATTCAATTTCAATTCAATTTCAATTCAATTTCAATTCAATTTCAATTCAATTTCAATTCAATTTCAATTCAATTTCAATTCAATTTCAATTCAATTTCAATTCATTTCAATTCAATTTCAATTCAATTTCAATTCAATTTCAATTCAATTTCAATTCAATTTCAATTCAATTTCAATTCAATTTCAATTCAATTTCAATTCAATTTCAATTCAATTTCAATTCAATTTCAATTCAATTTCAATTCAATTTCAATTCAATTTCAATTCAATTTCAATTCAATTTCAATTCAATTTCAATTCAATTTCAATTCAATTTCAATTCAATTTCAATTCAATTTCAATTCAATTTCAATTCAATTTCAATTCAATTTCAATTCAATTTCAATTCAATTTCAATTCAATTTCAATTCAATTTCAATTCAATTTCAATTCAATTTCAATTCAATTTCAATTCAATTTCAATTCAATTTCAATTCAATTTCAATTCAATTTCAATTCAATTTCAATTCAATTTCAATTCAATTTCAATTCAATTTCAATTCAATTTCAATTCAATTTCAATTCAATTTCAATTCAATTTCAATTCAGTTTCAATTTCAATTTCAATTTCAAATTCAATTTAATTTTAATTCAGTTTCAATTCAATTTTCATTTCAATTGAAATTCAATTTCAATTCAATTTCAATTCAATTTCAATTCAATTTCAATTCAATTTCAATTCAATTTCAATTCAATTTCAATTCAATTTCAATTCAATTTCAATTCAATTTCAATTCAATTTCAATTCAATTTCAATTCAATTGCAATTCAATTTCAATTCAATTTCAATTCAATTTCAATTCAATTTCAATTTCAAATTCAATTTAATTTTAATTCAATTTCAATTCATTTTCAATTCAATTTCAATTTCAATTTTAATTTCAATTTCAATTTCAATTTCAATTTTAATTTCTATTTTCATTTTCATTTTAATTTCAATTTTAATTTCAATTTCAATCTTAATTTCAATCTCAATTTCAATTTCAATTCAATTTCAATTAAATTTTATTTCATTTTTGCAGCCTGTTGTTTATATTCTATAGAAGGACACCTTATAAGGTCACCAAACTTGTTTAGATACCTTTCTTGAAGATTATAAAGTTGATTTGTATATGATATAAGTTATCTCTAATTTATCAAATACATTTTTAATTTAAGCTTTTTTAATGTCTCCAAAAGTTCGTATGAGAGATTTGCCCTCTCATTCGTTCGAATTTCTTTTGAATCACTTTATTTCACATTTAACCTAATAAATTTAATTTATAATAAAAATAAATATCTGCAACAACAATACAAACAACAACAACAATAAAAGCTATCAAAATGTTCATTTTATTGAATAAATAAAAGCCGACACATAAGATTCTATTTTATTTATTTTATTGCTCAAACAAAACCTTGTTTATGGCTTAAAATTTGCAATATGTTGCGGTTTTTGAACACTTTGTTCAAATTGTTATGGAAATTTATTTGACATAAGAAATGATTTTTCGAATTAAAAGAATTTATTTAATTATTGAACAAAATCTCTCTCTCTAATTTTGGTTGATTTATGCGCCACGATCACGAGGTCAGCGCAAACAATGAAATGCCAATAAAATTGAACACGTTTGAAATTCAAATTGAACACGTTTTCGAATTTTTCATTTATCGTTTTTAAGATGGAGTTCTGAGATATGATTATACAAATGAGAATAGAATAATATCGATATTTAAATTGAAATGATTTTTAGATGAAAGATAACTGGTTTTAAATGAATACTTGCTACGGTATTTATAATATTTAAAAGTTAATAACCATAATTTTTATTAAATAAAGTTCAAAATCATATCAAAGCTTAATCAATGTGATAATAGCTTTATTATACATATAATGATGCATTCTAATACATATAAAATGGCCTCAGAATGTTTTTGTAAAATATTACTTTTTGTTTTTGAAATTTCTTGCCTGTTATATCTGCTTGCATCAAAAACTAAACTCAAGCCAAGTATTCGTTTAAAATTTATGCAAAACATGTTTCTTCGTTTTACTCGGAAATGTGTTTAAAAAAAAAAAACGCGGCCTCCCATTTCAATTCGTATTCGAAACTCTTCACATTGAAAGTCGAAATCAATCATGTTCACCATTGAAACATATTAAATTACCGATCGTTGGTGTTTTTAATTATTGGCTTTTGTTTTTTTAAATTTTTTTTGGTTTCTTCTTAGTTTTTAAAATATGTTTTGCTGTTTTTGTGCTGCACATTTTCAATTTTTTTTTTTCAACATAAGTTGAACATGTGTTTAACTCTCTGACTTAATCCGTTGGTATTTGTACATTTTTATTTCCTTGATATATTTATTTGTATCTTCGTTGCATGTATTTCTTCCTTCAGTGTTTGGTTTGGCTTAAATTTAGCTCAGCGGTTTCAAGCTGTGTAGCATTCTTAATTTGCATTCATCATTTGTGATAAAAACAACAACATGACAATAAAAAGCATGATTATTGGTCAACCAGAGTAGCAGCTAGAAGGTACATTTTCACAAAATGTTGCACAGCAACAAAAGATGTCCAAATGTCATAAAGATGACAAACGTCTCACTTAACTTAAGATGCCACACTGATATGTCTAATCCTTGATGTCCTTGATCTCTATGTGTCAGAAATTAGCATATTGTCTGCAAGCATTAGTTCTGCTGTTGTTGTTGGTGTAGTTTTATTTTAATATGCTACGGATTTGTGTTGAGTGCGTACTCAAAAAGTTAAAAATTTGTAAAGAATTCATGGAAGAGAAGGCAGAAAAGTGGTTGCAATTTCTGGAACACTTGTTGAAAATGTGTGGCAGTAAGTGCATCAAGTAACCGACGAGTATCTCACAATATGCAAGAAGAGTCCAAGTTGTTAAATTGAAGGTTTTCTTAAATTTCTTTTTTATGCCGATGTTATTTAAAGTGAGAAGTGACATGCCATACACTTCTTTTCATGTTTTAAATGTCACTAAACTTAATCCCAAATCAAGTCGGAGAAAAGCCAAAGCTTAAGTAAGCCGAATAACACATTCTATCAGCACTTTTGGATTTATTTTTGTTTACTCAAGTATAATTCCTTACCAAACCACGTATATGTTTGTTCTAAATACTTAAAATAGAAATATCAAATAGTTTTATTCATTTTGTGGGCAGATATATTCTTGGATACAATTTTTCCAATACTCAATTTTTATGAATATGACAATGTTATGAAAATTTGACAATATTTATAACAATGCTGAAATTTGAGCTCATTACTCTCTGTATCCCTTCCATTTTACAAAATATACAAAAAAAGTTGTACCCATAAAAAATTACCTTCATAAATATGATGAAACTACAAATATGCGGAAATTACTCAAAAAAATGGTTCTAAAACTATATTTGGTTTAATATGCAAGGATAAAAATTGAAAACATTAAACTGTACCTTTAACGTCAAAGATATAATATATTTAATTTTTCTATCCAATTCGATATTTTCTGAAGAACCGACATTTCTTTAGACCCCTGAAAAATGCACAAATATTTTAAGTTCTGTGAAGAATAAGACAAAAGCAACCAAAGTTTTTAGTTTTTGGGCGGACAAACAAAAATATTATTAAAAACTAAATAATAACAAGTAGCTTATAACCTACATTTTGAGGTCTAACTCTACAGAAATCAGAAAAAATATCAAATTTAACGTTTTATATATCAAATGCAAGTTTTTCTTCTCTAGACTATGCTTGACTGCCGACCCAAAGGTTCCGGATTTGAATTCCATGGTTCGAATGGCGTTCTGAATTTCTTTACTAATTTTTTATGAGCTGAAACTTGAAATTCATCAATACTTATAACTTAAAAGTTGTGTTGTTTTGGGTAGATAAAGTTTGTGGATCGCTTAGTAACTTGAATTGACCGAAGCGAAGACATAACTCTGGACTCAAATTTAAATTCACATGTTTCTATGGTTTTCTGCTTAGAATGTCCTCAACATATTTCGATTGATTGCTTCCACCTTTCCACTTATCTATCACCACATTTTTGAACCCAGGCAGACATGACTGAAAAGATATTACACCTGAAACCCTTGGTTCAAAGTTAAAAACAAAAAAATTTAAACAGGGTAGCTAATTTAGGGAATAATAAAGAATTATCCTTGGCAAAAGGTGTAATTTTATGATGTCGAAGAATTTAGAGTCGTAGAATATTATGGGAAGAGAAAGATCGGAAAATATGAAGGTTTACAACAGCAAACAAATCGAGTCGCAAAAGATCTAAGGGCTCATGAAAAACGTAATGTCCAATGGTGCATAATTCTTTTTAACAAAGAAATAGGATGAGTTCCTTAATGTATTTTTACAAAGCATCAGTGTGTTTTTCCTTGAACTAATGCTTACCAGATTCACCAAAACTACGCCATCAAAGCGTGCTTAAAAATAACAATCTAGTTGCGCAGTTTTGGTGAATCTGGAAAGCCACAGTTCAAGCAAAAACACACCCATACTGTCTTTTTCTATAAGATTTAGGTGTCATCTATCTTGTAAAAATGTGGAATCATTATGTTTTGAGCAATCATCATAATAGGCGTGTAAAAACTCACTATACTCGATGAGCATGCAAAAACAGATGAAACGGACAATATTTTGTGGAACTCTTTTCAAATTGCCTTAGAGATGAAAACATTTTTTAAGACACCGTAAACACAATCATGCTCATAGGAGGGTGAAAATATTTCCTGAAAAAATTTCACTTTAATATTAAAACCCGAAATATGCTTGGAAAAAAAATATTATGCATTTTGTTATTGTCAAAGACCCAATGGTATTAGGATAAATATCAATATATATTTCGAAGAGTACTTCAATACCTAATGTTAGTTCACATTTCGTGGCATTAAATGAGAAAAAAAAAATCAATTTGAAAGAGTAAAACTTTTTACATATTGATATTCTCAGATATTTAGACTAGATTTATATTTTTTCTTTAATGTTGAGTTATAGTCTTTGAGTCAAAGACTTTGACCAATTTAAGTTTCTGAAGCAAAATATCTTAAGAAAACTTGAAAGAAGTGAAGTAATGTTTCTAACACAGAGACAACGATTATTCGAGAACAACCCGATCATCTCATATGAACCTTTTTTATACCACAGTCCTCCTAGCTTAATGCGACTGTGCCATTTCCATTATGAATGATATAATTTATTTTTTTCAAGATACAATAGATTACAGAATAGATGAATACATTAGATTCATTTGTGGCAGTTGCCACCACATAACACATTTTCTAAAAGTTATTTACAAAACTATCCACATATCCTTTTTTGAAAACAAAATTTTTTCGTAGCACTTAAGCTCGTTTGAAAAAATGATGCCAAACATTTAAAAAATGACTCGAATAAAAATTTCCTGAAAATTTCGATGTTTTCGTATGAAAGAAATTTCAGGTCAGATATAATTTAAAATAACTGCATACTTGGATTTTCAAGTAAATATACCTCTTATATCGTGGTTTGTGAAAAAAAAACCTGTTCAAAGAAGTTGTATGTGTTAATTTTTTATTATCTCCGTCAGAACTCTTTCGATTTTATTAAAAGGGAGTTATTTACCCAGATCTTTTTATTTTTTTACAAAAATTGTTTGCATTTTCATAAAGCTTCAAGACTCAAGAATATGTGATTAAAATTTCAAGTCAATTTCTCAAAAAATAGTAAAGTTATAGCCTAGTGAGTAAACCGCCTCCGAGAGCGCGCAGTGCCTGGCCTTTATTTTCAAACGCGTTTTTCTCGAAACCATGTTTTCAAAGACGGTGACCAAGATTTCTCGAAACTAAGTAAACCGATCGTTTTATTTTTTTGCAGGCTTATTTTATTCATAATAATCTCGTACTTATCATAGGAATTTTTTTTTTTTGTAGCTTCGTTCATTAGTTATAGTCAGAATAATGATGAATTTTTGGTCTAAAATCGCTACTTTACGTTCGGAAGTACGCCATTTTGTGAAAAATCAATATTTTCAAAATCGGCTATGATAAGAAAGAGTTTTAAGTACCTAGTTCAATAATATTTTTCGTTTTTTTGTTTCAGATGAATTTAGGAGGAACAGCGCTCTATAAATAATGCTGTATCTACCTTAATATTAATTTTTTTTTTAATACAAAAAAACTAAATATACTCTTGAATGTATATATTTCATGAATAAAAACCTTAATTTAAAAATATCCCTTATGTTTCTTTAAAAAAATTCACATGACCAACATTGCCTTTTTTTTCGGCCTCTGGATATATGTATAGTCCCCAGAAAAGAAAGAGAAATATTGTCTGCAAGGAGAAAAAGAGGATGATTTTTGACCTATATCTATTCAAAAAAGTTCAGAGCCCCTGTGATAATGAATGAATTCAAGTGGCGATCATAACTTGAAATAACAGTACTTAGCCAAAATATATTTTTTCTAAAATAATATATTGCCCTTTATTAAAACTTACTTTCAACTTCACTTCATTTTATAATATATCTCTTTTTCTTCTTCTTCTTTTTGCAGGTAATGATTTTGAGAATATGATTTAAAATGCAGGCAGGTGAGTACATTTTTATAGAACTAAGTTTATAGGAAAAGATAAATTTTATAAAAACAAAAATCATCTATGGAGCGTTTAAATTTAAACTTCAAAAAATGTACAGTTCAAAATAAGATTTTGCTTGTATGTATACGATTTTGTATAATAGTTTGAATTAAGAGTTATATTTTATACAAAAATATTTAAAAGGAAAGTACCAGGCAGATATATAATCGTAAGTTGCAAGATTTAAGAAACAGTTCTAAGATATATGCAATGAAAACAAGAGAACAAATAAACATTTGTAAAATATCGAGTTGATATCAAAGGATAGTTCTCAAAGAGTTAATGGATCCAGGAATACTATCCTGAAACACTTTACATATGCACAGACGTCATATTATTGCAAGTCTCCTATAATATTACCATGATTAAAGTACTCCCCGTCCTGAATTAAGTGTCAAATTTGGAAGAAATTTGATTTGAAAACAAGTATAAAATTTATTATTGGCGCTACTTGAAGCACCAAATTTATTTTAAAGGTATATATAAATCATGACTCGCTACCAACATATATAAATTCTCTGATATGTGTACACAAAAAAAAAAAAAGAAACAAGAACAACAAAATTAAACACATCCAAGGCGGGACAAACATATAAAAATTTTGACAAATGACAAACACTTTGTACGGTAAAGAAAACGTAGACCCGAAAATGCCAGACCAAACAGACATCAACACTCACATAAGCACACACACACACTCACACTCACACTCTCTTACACACAACAATATTTTGAAAAGTAGCAAATATAATCACAACAAATAAGGATGATAAAAATCGCTTCGATGTCAAGTCAAAGAGTCAAAAACAATTTACGAGCCAGAATTGATGAGCGGTTTAATTGCAACGGATTTGCGTAGATAAACCACGAAATAAACACATGTACACAAACACCGAAAAGAACGCCATGACAGACGCTGGCACTGTAGAAAAACAGAAAAAGAAAAAAAAAATGAGACATCAAGGAACATGACAAACACATGACGTTGATGATGTCGTCGCCTTGGTTGACCCGCATTTAGGCAAAAATGATGAATTATGGTGGCGAAAAGCAAGATCAGGTCAGAGAATAAAGGCAGCTAGTCTGACAGTCAGTTGAGCAAATACACACCTAAAGTGGGTAGCGTTAGGTTAAGAACCGCAGGATGTAGGAGTAAACATCATCGAATGTAGAAAGGGAGAAAAAAAAATAATTGTTTATTGTCTGGTCTTAACTTTGTTTTGCTCAAGGATGACTTTGCAAAAAAGTCTGCAGAAGTTGCAGGCACTTAATTCGTACACAAACATAATCCTTTTATGCGAAGGACATTTATTTGTGTGTGTTTTTTTTTATTTTGTTGCTATTTTGCGTAGGTCACTCATATTGAGCGGACACAAATTGTTTTGTTGAAAGTCACAAATTCTGAGGGCCTAAAATTGCTTAAACTGATCCTTTTGCTTGCTGTCCAGCGTTGTCCTGTCACAGCAGTCGTCGATGGATTAGAGCAAGGCATCAACTCTGCGCGTCGGTAATCCGCTCAGCGTTCGTTTTTGTTACGCTTCTTCATAAAGTTAAGGTTATAAAAGTAAGTATTGAGGAATGTTTTCGGTTACTTGATGTTTGTTGTGATGCCTTTGTTCAAGGACCTCACAACAGGTATGCAACACAGCGGGTTATAAATGTAGTTTTGAAACATTTAAGACTATGTCACAAAATTCTGCTGAAGTGTTGTAAAAAGTTTGAAAAAATTCAACCAACACGTAAAGGAAGTGAAGGGAAGAACAGCAGGCAGAGAAGCACCTGCAGATAAGATTGTCGCAAAATTTTTTTTATTTTCAAACTCACCAAAGAAGTGGACAACAGTTGTAGACAAGGTTGTCGGGAGAAAACAAAAATAAAAAATTCTGAAGAATTTTCCTATTTTGTTAGAACAGGCCGTAACAAGAATGGAAGTCAATAAAAGTTTTGCAATAAATGGACTTTTTTTCTAAAAATATGGAGACATATTTGAATATGTTGTTAAAGTAAGTATGAAAATGAAAGGAATTTTACAGTTCATTGAACAAAAAGGAAACCAAATGAAAGGAATTTTTCAGTTCATTCAACAAAGAGGACACATTTTTTTAAATATTTTAAAATTTTAGCTGGAAAAATATTAAATTAAGTCTTTAAAATTAGTAATTAAGTCTTCAAAGTCTTCAAGTTAGATTTGTAGGATTTAATTAATTAAATTAATAATTAATTAATAAGTAATTTCAATGAAACAATGAGTAGAAAAATTAAATTATTTTCTAAATAATATATCTTGTATTATATAAGTTGGCAGAAAACCACATTTAAACAAATTTTATTAAATTATCTGTAATTCATAAATATTTTTGGTAGAAATATAAAAGTTATCACTTAATAATTATTAAAATTATATCATTACATTATATTATTACAATTACACAATATATTTTATATAAAAACATAATAAATACATTTTTCAAATTTATATCTAAGAAAGTTAACAACAGATCAACGTAAGTTTTAAGTGTATTACCGAACAAAGCATTCTAGATGAATTCGCCGCATTTTCAAACACGTAAAACCACTTTAAATGCATATAATTTGCTGAACTTTAAAATTTTATAAAAAAACAAAAAAAAAAAAATCCAAAAAACTAAATATTCTCCAATTTGAATAAAATCATATTAAAAAGTCAATTAAGATCATCAATACATAGCTAAAAACCATTCGAATTAAGGAATACTCATTCAAATTAGTTCAAATTTGAACAAAACAAATGTTTGTTTTATCAAATAACAATGTTGCGTCAATTAATTATACTATTTTTAGCTATTCTCTAACATTGAAAACGTTTTTAAGAATTAACATATTTTAAATCAATTCAAAAAAAAAAAAAAAAACAAACGCAAATGCAAATGCTAATATAATAAATTCGACATTCGAAATGGTTACAATACAAAGAGTGACGAATAATCAATTAAGCAAAAATACAACAATGATCAATAATTATCATCGGATAGGTTGTGTAAAGTGTGTATAGAAACTCAAAACTTTAACTTGAAAATTCAACGTTGAAAAAAAATTCAACTTCGAACTGAAGAATTTCTTGTTCGATTATTGTGAATAAGAAATTCCATAAAAATGTTGCATTTAACTCAACAGTGAAAACCTAACTTCAAAACCCAAATTCAACTCAAATATCAAACCTCAATCAAATTATAACTACAACAAAAAATACATGTAAATAAGAAAGTGAAAAAAAAACAAAACGAAAAATTGAAAATGAAAATAAAAACAACGAATAACTCACACGACGATTTGGCGACGGCAATAATTTAGCTGAGTTAAAAACCATTTCAATTAAACTAAGGTTGCAACTTCTACTTACAAAAGATTTGTAAACAAAAAATAAAGGCGGAATTTATATAACGCAAAATATAAAATACACAAGCTCCAAATTACGCTGCAAGCAATTAAAAAATAAACAAATTGACCATTTCAGCCCTTGAAAGGACTTTGACCAAGCTTCTTATTACCAAATTGTGTTGTGCGTGTTATTTAACGTTTATACTCAAATGATCGAGAATGGCACCTACTAGTTTTATGCCTACTACGGACAACAAATGTGCAATTGTCTGCAGAGTGGTTACGGCCGATCAGAAAAATTTATTTCAATTGAAAAATTTTCTGTATCAGTTGGGGTTCGAACCTGGTCTCGAGTTGGCATAGAGTCCACGTATTTTAATACACTCGGCCATCGTCGACACAATTTTAGAAAACGTGAAAACATTTAAAAACATGTAAAAAATCGCATGTGGTAAATCATCCTGATGCGACCCAAAGGAAATCATCCTTTGGCCTTATTTAATGTTATGAAAATTGCTGCAATACTGATGGTTTTCATTATTACATTTTAACAATCTTAAAATGATGTGATTAGACCAGATTAGAATAGGTTTTTGATCTATCACACCTGACCTTCCCAGACACATTTAACTAGTCCACTCTTATCGTCTGCATTTGTATTTGCACTCAGAAGGATACGAGCATAGTCATATTATAAAAATACGCGGAGAGAAAAAAAACAAGCATTCTATGCTTAAATCAAGCAAATAAATTTTCAGTTTACACTCAAGTATAAATTTCTCAATTCAAGCATTATTTTGCTAGAATTAAGCAAATTTAAAACATATGATATTAAGGAAAAAAGTTTTTAATTCAAGAAATATTAGCTTAAAACTCAAAAATATTTTTTGTATTCAAGACTAATAATTTGCTTGAAGTAAGAAAAATTTGGTCGATTCAAGTGATAATTTTCTCAAAACTAGAATAATTAGCTTAATTTGAGAAATTTATTTTCATTGAATTTGCTTGATTCAAGTTAATAATTTACTGAAGACTGGAATAATTTGCTTGATACAATTTTCTTAATACTAAAATGTTTTGTTTCTAATATCAAACTTGATTTTCTTCTTATAATCAAGCAAATATTTTTCACTTCAACTTAGTAACAGATAAGTAACGTAGTAACATCCAAGTAAAATAACAGATAAGACACTGCTTGACATGTCATAGTTTGTCAAACCGTACCATATTAAACATGTTTTCACGTAAACATGTTGTGAATTATAAGCATGCCAGTATAAGTTGAAGGCTTTCAACGGATAAATGGGGCTCGGCCCGTTATGATTTTTTGGCTTATAATCACATATAAACTTCCACAGAGGTGTAAAGAAGAAAATCCAAATTGGATGTAATAATTTTATTTTGAATTTTTAGCCATTATGCAGAAATGAAAATTGGTTCAAAAGCTGTAATTTACTCGAAACTGGGTACATAGCTAATGTCAACTTCCAAATCGTGCACACAAAACGATGTCTTTCGTCGGATGTGGATTTTTTTTTCCAATCATAATAATTTAAAAAATAATGTGAAAAAGCTAGGCATAAAATCCAAAAGTCATTATTTGACATTTAATAAAAAAAAGAAAAAAAAAACGAGTAATGAATGGAATTTGTATTATCAGTAGACACTAAAAATCGCAAGGTTAATTTATTTATTTATTTTTTTCATTTCATTTACTAGGTCATTGTCCTCGCAGATATAGTTCTTAATCTAACGTAATCTAACGTTTTAAACATTAGGTAACAATTCGTTCAATAAATTCTTAAATATTTCTATTTCTATTATATTTCATTTAGAGATAACCTCATTCTTGCTAAAAGTTGTTTTATGGGAAAAAAATTTAAAATAGCGGTTTTTCCCTAAGGCCCCTTGATTATGCATACAAATTGATAAGTTCCAACAGTTCGGGACTTTGGATTTTAGCATCTAAAAAGTCTTCAATAATAAGATAGACCAGCTTTTTCTTTTTTGCTCCAACGATTGAAGTCCAAGTAGTTAACAACGGATATCATAAGTAGGCATATGCTGATATGTAAAAATATTGTGAAAATGGATAAATATTGCGCAAAGCAAATCTAAAAAACCTATTTTGAACTTTGACTCTGAGAACATCCACACCATACGACGGGCTCCAAATAATGCAGGAATATTTCAAAATGTATCTATCCAGGCTTGAAACAATAGATTTTACTTTGTACGAGTCAGAAAACTCCTTGGAGTTTCTTTATACAAAACATATTCGCGAGTTTGCCCTGGCAATAACATAGTCTCTATGAATTTTGAATGAGAGATTGGGATCAAAGTAAATGCCAAGTTCCTTTACTGCGGTTGATCTTTGAAAGAAACTGTTTGCATCGTATGCATAATCGTGCATGATGAAAACATTTTTTCGACAAAAAGTTAGAACATGGCTCTTTTCAATGCCATTAAAGAGAATTAAAGAAAAAATCAACTTTAAGCTATCAACCTCACACCATAACAGAAGGACGTTAATATCCGATGGAAATTTCGAGCAATCCGAACAATAAAAAACAATTTAAAATCATCAGCATACTGCAGACTTTTACAGAATTTAAAACTTTAAGGTATATCGTTTATATCGCACTCCATCTTCAAAACAGGCACAACTCAAAATTTACAAATTTTTACTTTAAATGTTAAACTATTCGTAGTGAAAAACTCCATCAGAATTGTGCACTAATCTTTTTACTTTTTAATTAAAAAAAAAAATCGTTTTGTCTCCTTGTTTTGTATGGATTCCTTTAAAAAAAACTACTTTTTTGCTTCTCCTGAAAATATTGAAGTGTCTGTTTTGAAGATGGAGTGCGATATATAAGATGCACCAAAGTAGCCCTAGGTGGCTTCTATGAGAAAGACCTGAAGTAACTTGTTAAGTATTAATTCATTCCCAATACATTCTCTCTAGATTTATCTAAAATTGCGGGGGTAAACTCTGATAAAGTCAATTTTTTTTTATACCTAGGAAAAAATTTCTTTAAATAAGAAATACGTTGGGTATTTCGGATAAAGTATATTTTATAATTTTAATCTTACATTAATAGAATATATATATTACTCTTGAAGCTACACTAATATTATTGATTCTACCTTTTACTGTAGGGGTAAATAATTAATTAATGTAGGGGGGGATTCTTGTATTGCTTCGTATTATGTAGGGAAGTAGTTAGACTTATTAATTCTCTAAACAATTCAAGCTCGTGCGGTGCCGATAAAATTTCAAACAAAATGCTTAAAAAAATAGCCTACAATATTTCTGACGTGCTTTCTTACTTGTTTAATCAGTGTATCTGTGCAGGAATTTTTCCAAACGAACTTAAAGAAGCTATTGTTATCCCACTTTTCAAGAAAGGTAGTAAAGATGACATAAATAATTATAGACCTATTTCTCTTTTACCCACAATATCAAAAATTTTTGAAAAACTAGTAAAAAAAAGGGTGTTAAATTTCTTGAAAAAAACCAATTTTTTCAGCTCATGTCAATTTGGTTTCAGAGAAGGGCTTTCGACTGAAGATGCCTTAATTCAATTTTACTCCGCTCTTGTTAAGGGTTTTGATGATAGAAAGTCCTGTGCGGGTCTCTTTGTTGATATAACAAAAGCTTTTGACATAGTCGATCATAATATTTTATTGAACAAGCTTCATACTATTGGTTTTAGGGGCAGCATGTACAACTGGTTTAAATCTTATTTGAAATCCCGTAGTCAAAAAGTAAAAATTGACAATGCTCTTAGTCACCCTGCTATAATAACTTTAGGCGTACCACAAGGTTCCGTACTTGGTCCCATTCTGTTTTTAATTTATATTAATTCAATTTTTGACCAGCATTTTCGAGGCGCAGTAACAGCTTTCGCCGATGATCTGGGTATTTCATATGCCTCTCCGACACATTTCGATCTAGTTTCAGACATCAACTATGACATGGACATCTTAAGGAAATGGTTTGCCGCGCATATATTAATAATAAGTAATAAGACGAGATTGATGTATTTCAGCCTAACAGAACAAGTTTCTTCCCTAATTGATATCACATATCACGATTCAAATTGTAAAAAGTTCAGTCTTGATTGTCATTCTTCGCAATCTTATAACTCTGCGTCTTCATGTAGTTCCAATTGCTTTATAATTCCACATGTCAGTCATTATAAATATCTTGGAGTCGTTATAGATAATAAACTCAGCTGGCGTCAACACACGGACTCATTAAAAATTTATTTTCGATCAGTTGTCAGAAAATTTTACCAATTACATAATCTATGCTCGATATCTATTTCAAAACAATTTTACTATGGCCTTTTTCATTCCAAGTTAAACTACGGGATTTCGTGTTGGGACGGTGCTTATGCTAATAAAATTAACCCTTTACTGACACTGCAAAAATGTGTTGTAAGAAAAATTTATAATATTAACCAAAGATCTTCTTCCTTGCCTCTCTTTAAATCTTTAAATATCCTGCCAATTCGGCACCTTTATTATTTCAATACTCTTAAGAGATTTTATTCAAATAGCCATAGTCAAATTTTCAGATCCGTTGTTCCATACAACGTACGCTTTGCTGAAAATGTTACTGTTCCGATTTTTCGTACAACAACTTATCGTAACAGCTACCCAATTGTCTCCTGCAGGCTTTTTAATAAATTACCTACTACTATTAAACAATGCAGCTCTCTTAGCTTGTTTCTGAAACATGGTAAAATCTGGTTGTTTAGTTTTAATTTTAATGAATTAGAATCGTTGCTCTAGTTTAAGCATTATTAGCCAAACTTTTTCAACTTCTTATCTCTTTCTTTCTTTTTCTATCTTTTTCTTTTCTATTTTTTCTTTTCTACTTTCATAACCTTTACAGGAATTCCTTTTTAATTTCCTGTTGAATGACAATGAACACAGTATTTTAATACTAATGTTTGTCATCACCATTTCTCCACTAGAATATATATTAAGTTTCTTGAAATATTTTATTATTATTTTTATTTATTGCAATGTATGTTAAATCTTAATGAAATGTCAGTTTTGGATTTTTAAAATAGTCTGAATATTGTATACTAGTTTAAGATGGAGGAATGAGAATAAATATTGAATTGAAAAATACGTTGGGTATTTTGGATAAAGTATATTTTATAATTTTAATCTTACATTAATGGAATATATATATTACTCTTGAAGCTACACTAATATTATTGATTCTACCTTTTACTGTAGGGGTATGAAGAATAAGACAAAAATGTTCACAAAGATAAGGCTTGTTGGTTGTTTAGAAGTACGAATATGTTGGGCAATTTGAGAAGTCAATGAGTTTTTTAATTTTCTTCTTAATAACTTTAAATGCAACACTGGTCGTGTCAACAGTACCTTCTGTTCATAGACTACCGTCAAATTTTCAGCAAAGCTGCGTCATTAAGTTTGGGTTTGACAACAATTGAAAGCAGATAACCTCGAATTTTGACGAAAAAGGAAAAAAAGTGAAATTCAAATAGTTATTAAGCATTATTCTCTTGCGTAAAAAAAGCTCTCTGAAACCAAAGCAAGGCTTGATGTATACTATAGGGACTTTGCATCATCAACTTCAATGGTTAAGAAGTGGTTTACTGAATTCCTTTGTGGTCGTACCGGCACAAGTGGCGCTGAACATTCAGGTCACCCAAATGAGGTCGTCACGACATAATTTGTCGAATGAAAATGCGTGAGGTAGCTGAGACTGTAGATATCTCTGAGCGAATACATTGTATTTTACATGAATATTTGGAATATTTGAACTATTTGGATCATGAGATTGCTGCCAAAGTCGATCTGTCGGCCAACAAGGTCAAAGGCGCCGGAAGCTCATTTCAACTGGGTGGGCAGCACAACTGGGGGTCAGAACATTTTTTATTACATTAAAAATGTCATTAAGACGAAAAAACATATCAATAAAATATTACGAAAAGATTGATGTAAAAATAAGTTCAATAAAAGCATGTAAAAACAAACAAAACATTTAAATTCAATATGAAACGAAAAAGTTATTAGTCTATAGTTAAATTTATAACTTTTTAAACAACGACTTTGGTTTTTCTGGTGCGAATTTGCACTAGTATGGACTCCACGGGTTAGAAAAAATTAAAAAAATTTGTTCAAAACAAGAATAAAATTGGTGAAAGCATTATACTAAAATATTTCCGAAATATTTCTTCCTATCCTTTCGAGAAATAAATTCTCGCATAATGTCTATTAAGCTTAATTCTTCCGTTTTTTCCTTGTGGATTTGAAGAAGTGCCGCATGCGTGAGTTGATCGAATCTTCTAGTTGATCGAAGATAAGTTTTAAGGCGGCGAAGGGCACTAAAAGAACGTTCAGAACTTGCTGCAGATGCTGGTACCGTCATTATCAAAGCAATATATTTAACAACTTCGTTTAACAATTCTAATATCGAATGAGATTTTTTCAAATTGTGATTTTAGAGCTTAATGCTTCACAGCTGATTACAAAAATTCGATGTGAAGAGAAATTAAAAATTGTATTGTAGTTAAAATTAAATTAAACTTAAAATTAAAAAAATTTAATCTGTTGAATAAATACATTTGTATTAAAAATATTATTGTGAGAGTTTTTACAGAGGGGGCGACCGCCCCCGCTGTCCCCCGCTTCCGGCGCCCCTGAACAAGGTCATTTACATTGTCATTTACATCGATAATCTTGAAAAGGGTAAAACGACCCTTACCATTTAACATTAATTTAAAGCAAAAACGACCGCATTTGGCTAGAAAAAATGCCAAATCCTCCACCATTGCAATGCACTGGCGCATATGTCTGTAGTCGTCATGGCAAAAATCTATAAATTGGGCTACGAACTGCTACCTCTTCCGCCATATTCTCCAGATTTAGCCACCTGCAACTATTTCTTATTTTCTAACCTTAAAAATGGCTCGGCGGTAAGAGATTTGGGTCGAATAAAGAGGTCATCACAGAAACAAACGCCTATTTTGAGAATCTTGATAAAACCCATTATTTGGAAGGATGTAAAAATTGGAAAAATGCTGAACTAAATGTATCGATCTAAAACGAGACTACGAGTATGTTGCGAAATAAAACTTTTTTTGATGAAAAAAATACATTTTATTCAAAAAGTCACTCTCGTATCAAATTGCCCTCGTATCACGGGAGACACAAATTGAACTCCCAGTAACAGCATGTTTTTATTATTTTTCATTCAATGGCTTGCCATTCATTAAAAAAAAAATGACTGTATATATATTGCCCATATTTTTGTATATATTCACGTACGCGTAGTAGTTGCAAAAAGTACGTTTATAAAATAATGTTCGAAAAACTTTACTTTTAGATTCGGTTGGAAATTAATTTCAATAGGTATTTAGATGCATTTTTTTTTATTTTTCCTGTACTCTGCACTATAATTCGGCCAGTTTGTAGGGTCATCGTTGTGTTTTAAGTATATTTTCTAAAACGTTAGAACGTTTAGAAACATCGCGATGTTTTGAATCTGATATTCGAATGTATTTATGGGTATTCCTGGGATATGAATTTTTGTGTTTTATATAAACAAATTTTTGAAGTAAGATAAGATTATATAGTGGAAAAGCCCAATTTAAGTTTTTTACCCAAGATTATTCGGTTAATATAGCGGCAACGGGTGCCTTTGTTAATGATATCGCCATTTTTGCTTCTCAGAATTTCTTGTAATGCCGTCGCTTAATTAACCAACTTTTTCCTAAAATACGAAGCTAAACTTCTTCCATAACTTTTCGTTGTAAAAATTTGGAATTCTACGAGAGTTCTCGTCTTTCGAAGTTTTTATGAATGATGATGTTACCGCAGTTGTTACAAAAATTGCAGTTACAAGATAAATCTTCAAACGATGTATAAAACTTTGCATTGCAATTGACTTAAGAATATCTGCTTGATGTAGCAGTGAAAAATTGAATGAGGCTTGCTTCCAAATTCGCCGTAAATTAAAATGCATATCTTGTTGAGTGACCAGCGGCTGAGCGAGTTTCTTTCCGACATTTCCTAAATAATAAAATAAATTTTTGAGAAAAATAATACATATTATCAAGATTTTTTTATTATATTATTAATTGTTAATAAATCGCATTATTTTCAAAAATTGTTAATATAAATAAATTTCTATGATTTAAGATATCCAGAGCACTCTCGCACTCAACTGAGAAACACACTCAAATCTCTCTACTCTCACCACTCATAATCCAATCTTGCTCTTTCCCCATTTCGCCGTAAATTCAGTGAAATAGCAAAAACAGCTGATTTCATAGAGAGACTCTAAATATTCGCTGCTTGCTCTTTGTATATCTCTTTGTACTCTTTACAATTGCATTGTTTACTCTTTCACTACGAATTCTCGTAAGCGCAACTATGTCCATCTCGTTCTAATTATTTTTGTTTCACTACCAACTCAACTCATAGCAGATAAGGAAATAACAAAAACAAACCATAAAAATTGACGGCGAACACGTGTGCGGCGAGATTTCAACGATGATACACACACAGATACTTCAAAACACGTACACAAATACAATCGCACAAAATGATATATGAGCGAAAACAAAACGTAAAACAACTCAGCTGAGAGCTACAGAGCGTTGCACTTGTTCGCTGCAAAAATAACTAAATTTTCGAGAGACAGAGAGAAAGAGAGAGAGTGCCAGAGTGTGAGAGAGAAAGCACATGGCAATGTCAAGAATGACATTTAAATCGCATTATGGCGGTTATTCATGCGATTCTGAACGTCGACAACAACGATTGCAACAAAAAGTTGATGACGTTAAAATGATGAAGCAAGGTGGCAATATTGTGTGCTTTTGTTGTTGTTGTCGACTAGTAGAGCGCTATATTATTGGCAACACCTATTTTTCTTTTTCGCCGCAATTCTTTTTGTGTGTTTGTTTTTGTTTTTTTTTTTTTAATATATTTATTGTTGCTCATTTTTGTACACATGTCAAAAAATTGTGCAAAAATGAGAGAAGCTGCAATTCTTTTTGAGTTTTTCTGTTGTTTTTGCTTTCTTTTCTGTGCACACTCGTTGATTGTCGTCAACATTGAAGTCATCGTTGCCGTTGTCGTTGTCGTTGTCGCCGTCTTCATCGTCAACATTTGCAGCTGTTGTTGTTGTCGTCGTTTTCACTTGATGATAAATAGCGTTTATAAGAAAGAGATGAATTGTTGTCAAGCACAAAAGCGTCGACGTCCGGCAGGCAGGCAGGCAGACCGCCCATCACCCCACAAATGATAAAGCTGGCGAGAGAGCAAGAGCGCGTAGGAGCTGCAGTGCGTTTGTGTGCGATGGCGCTGGTTCATCATAACTGCATCAATTTTGGTGCCCTGAACGTCTTGGGTCTTCTCTTTGTGTGTGCAATGGACGAATGTGTGTCCATCGTAGTCTTTGTCAGCGTCGTTGTTGTCGCTGTCGTTGTTTTCGTCGCGCATGAAAAGTTGGGAGCACAAGAAAAATTCCTGAAAAACAACGATGACGATTCACAACAGCGACAACGACAACAACACGGTCGCATTAAGGATAAGCATGAGACTGAGGCACAACGCTGTTGTTGTTGTTGTAGTTGTCGTGGTTGTCCACCAAGTAGCAGTGCAAGAAGAAGTAAGTGAAGACGCTGTCGTCGTTGGAGGCACGCCTGGGATTGGAAGCTTTCAAAATGCACTTTCTTTTGGCTTTTATGTTCTTTTTCTTGAAAGCTGCTAATATTTCTTCTTTCTTTGCCATCATCGTTCTCGCTCATTCGCCTAGAGCTCACTTTTCGCTACGCCTCCACCCACTTTTTGATTAGTTTCGCCCTTTTTTTTGTCGTGTTTTTTTTTTTGTTTTTCTTTAATTTAGTTTTTCCTTTTCCAATTTTATCATTTTAAGCTGGGTTTCTTTCGAGTTTTATTTTATTTTTCGTTGCTTTGAATGGACTTTAAATTTACGATTTTATTGCAATCATTAAATAACTTTTCTCTATTATAACTAGAAGGACACCCGGCATCGTCCAGGTTCTTAGCATTCGGCTGAACGTTACATTTAAGAATTTCTTGCAATTTTTAGATACTATTATTTGTGGAGCAGAGAGTTATTAAAGCCATGCCGACAAAATTAACTTAAGAAAAACTGCTGTTCCAACTCCTTCATGATTTGAAACGTAAAAATCTTTTTACTATGACTTTAATTCAAAGTTCAAGATTCTTGGTAAAAATCATGCAAATTTTCATTTTCATTTGAAGTGGTTCATTTGAATATAAATTCAAAGAATATATGTTAATTTTCTGTGAAGATTTTTACTGAATATATTCCTAATGGAGGACTAAGCATAGGAAAGTTATAACTTCTTTCAGCAAAAATAATTAAGTTGAAAGGAACGCCATAACAGAAATATTTAAAAAAAAAGAAACAAAATTATAAAGAATTTCAATCAAGTTCTGCCAGTTTTGTCCACTACACTGACAAAAAAGATATACTTAGAAAAACTTACAGAAAAGATCTTTATAAATGAACAAAAAATGTCAAATAACTACTTTGAATTTACTTAAAGACATTGAAGTGCTGTAGAGCAATATTCGAAATTATAATTATATATTTCATTCCTTTACATCCTTTACTTGCTTAAATTGATTTCCTTTACTTTCCAAAATATTAGCGAAATCAACGAAATTTTATGGTTTTCTAGACAGAAGCCTTTATATTCCCTTTTGATAGTAATATTTCTAAATTGCTAACCACGCAGTTGATGATGTATTTTACTCGCATTTGGATGATGAAGAAAGATTGAGATTCAGAGTCTATGGGGGGATAGCATTTTTTTGTTGAGTTATTCTGACTGCAAAAAAAAAAACATGTTAAAATTCACGAGTCCTCTCTTTTAACTCCATTTGTAGCTAGAAACTAGATATTTTTATTTAAAATATTTTCTTTAGACCAATATTTTGATCTTCTCACTTTGTTGATTCAATCTCTAAATAATTGACATCACAGTGGATTATGTATAGAACTATTAACCGGAATGTACATAAGTATCTACGTATGAAGTTTTTTGAAGTAATTCTCGTATCTATTTTTGGACAAAAAAAGGGAAAATAACTTGAATCTTACGGTTTTTAAGGGACATGAAAATTAAAAAAAAGCGAAAAATAAGGGATAAATTTTGAATGCTTTTTCAAAAAAAATTTTAAGAAATAGATTCATTATGATTTTAAAGTGAATAAAAATTTCTTTTAATATAGAATCATTCATTTTCATCATCGGTGTATGGGTTGAAAGGGCTTTAGCCTCCCCCTTGGAGAAGTTTTTGTGTGGGAAAAAAAGTGAAATAAGCTCTAAAAGCCGTTTCAGCACCCCCTTGCGGTGGGAAAATTGCTCTCTTAGCCCCCCTCTGGCGAATTCTAGATCCGCCACTGGCTGTCATGATCGGCATTTACATCCGAATCGTCTTTGATAGTTTTAACCTTTTTCTCCACATATTTCTCTGTTGCAGCGATTGATCGGAGCAATTACGGGCTCGTTTTTTTGAAACATGTAGAATTCAATGCACGAGTACTGCAAATTACATTTTACCATAAGAATCGCTTTTAATGTATCCATTTGCAACCTGGTTTTCTCTTTAGTACAAGATTTGTTCATTGCCGAAAAAAGTCGAAGAATCAATCAACCGATTTCGTTACGTTCACAATTTTCGGGTTTCATATGGTTAAATACTTCCACTCAATGATTCGCGATCGAAATTTTGTCATTTCTCCACTTTTAAATTTTTTCATCAGTACAACAGTTTTTGACGTACCGATATTGACCATGCAATATTGTCGCATTTTCAGTTGCACCGTTTAAATTAGAAGTTGTTCAATGTCGTCATTACCACGGTAGAATATTAGGTAGAGCCGACTCGGAGAAAAATGGAGTAGAAAGCAGCGAAAAGCAGAAAGCTTTTCTGCAAATTCAACACTTCGTCGGCATTTTTTAGATTTATTTACAATATTTTCACTCAAATTAACACAAACTCAACACACGTGTCCTCACTATTTACAATTTGAAAACATAATACTTTTATTTCATTTGAGGTTTCTACGAACTTCGCCATTTTGACAATTAACCAATACCTTTTTAGTTTCCACTCTTCGTTGACGCGTGAGGGCACTGAGCGACTCGGCCCTACCTTGTAATTCTACCATGGTCATAACTATAAGTACTTTGACCTCTACCTACTTGGTTGGTGTTTTTCTCAAGTTCGCACATGCAAAGATTTTGAGCTGTGACAATAGTTCTGTCCACAAATTCGTGTATATTATTCGCCGTAATATGACCTGTCATTATCAGTCATACCCAGTAAACAAGAAATGTCTGCTCATAAGGGATAAAAAAGGAATTTTAAGGTATAAAAAAGGGACTGTAATTTTTCAAGGGAGAGCTTTTTCGATATAAAAAAGTGGACTGTCCCTTAAATAAATGGGACAGATATGAGCATTAGTCATGAGCGATTGAAAAATTTCCTGCGACTTAAAGAATTTATAACAGCGAATGGAAATATATTGCTTTCAATGGCGCAATAATTGAATGCTCCATTACTACTCCTTAAAATGTTCAAAAGAGTACTCGCCTCTAATGACACATGACGTCAAAAAGTAGTATATAATAATATGGCTTTGGAGCAATAGGTAGTAAGCCGTCAATTCATTGGAACGGACTACACCATAATTAATTCTTGAATGATACTTTTTTGTACAGGTTATTATCACTTTTATTTCTATTTTAAATTTTTAATTAAAATTTTAATTAAAACAGAAAGAAAATTTTGTGACTAGCAAAAGAGTAGAAAAACACTGCTTTGATAAAGTGAATAATTCCGCTTTGGTTTTATTGCTGTTGCGCTTATTAGCTTGTCAAAGTTAGTGGACTGCTAAAACCACAGAGACTTCTGATGAGTCGGAGTAGCGTCCGACGAAACCATGGTCTAGTCTGCTCGGTTTGTTCTGCAAAGAAGTTTTGTTGTTGTAGCAACCTGTTACTTCATGAATTATTTGGCATGAAGCTCAAAATAGAATTCTTAAAAAATATGTTTTTTAAGAATTATAAAATTAAATTAAATTTTTATGTTTATTCGCTTATTTATTTTTGCATTAATTTTTTTATGTTTTGAGTATTTTGAGGTGTTATTTCCAAAGCTATTTGTTTTAATATTTTTTTTTTTTTTTTAGTTCAAAATTCAAATTTCAATTATATGTTCCAGGTTTCCTTTGATAACCTAGTTAATTCGAGGGCTCTGATCTCGCTGCATAGCATCATCACAACACCTAAATATTGATTTAAAATATTACATTTCCTACGCTCTATCGTTTCATAAATATCGTACAACCGCGCCATACTTCAAATGTGTGACTAAATCATGAGCTTTGACCCTTAAAAAATCATTCATATGCGGGTATGGGCGCCACTACATTTAAAGCTTCTTCCAGAGCGCTCTCTGCCCATAGCTGTTCATATGCGATAACTTGAAAATATATCATGTTGTGGATACATGGCCTGTGTTAATATTTAACGGAATTTTCTTTTTATTCCATTGTAGAAGAAAAGTGCTGCAATCCTTAGTTTAATTTTTTTTTATAAGCGTTGTACAAGGAATTTCAGATGTTTTTTCTATTTAGTGAAGTCTGTATAGGTTTGAATTTGAAAATGAGGTAGTATATTAGTGAATAGAAGGGGGATTCAAGTGAACATGTGTTGAATATTCTAAGGACCTTGCCTAGTCGGGATTCGAACCCTGGACCCTTGATGTCACAGTCAAGCCCTTCGCTACCTACTCAACTACCCATGCCGCCAGTGTATCTATTGGTCTGAGAACATAAAATCTTGTAGCTCTGATCATATGGAAGTTTGTTTTATAAGATCCTAGACGATTTTATGTATAAAATTATTAAAAAATTTTTGTTTTAATTGCAATGACTTTTGATATTTGACTTTCCTCAACATCAGCTCATTTTTTTAGAGATCCTTTTTTATATTGTTTATGGGAATATAGCGTTAACTACCTACTTAAGCATACGAGTCAAATTTAAATTTTTTTTTAAAATATATTTTAAGTGTTTATACTTAAAGTACAAATATTGTTAAGAGAGAATAGAGGGCATCGGATAAAATCATGAGAAGAAATTTTGTTCTATCGTCAGATCAGAAATTCATGATGTTGAACCAGTGGCGGATCTAGGATTCATCTGAGGGGGGGAGGGGGGCTGACACTACAGTTTTGTATGCCATGAGGGGGGGGGGGGGGGCTCTGAAATTCTTTTTGGACTTTTTTTTCATTTTTTCCCATACAAAAAATTCTCCAAGGGGGGCAGGGGGCTTACGCCCTTTCAGTGCGTATGTATATCCGCCACTGTGTTGAACTTAAGACTACAAAACATGAATTAGTTTTTGTTTTTAAAATAAAGCCTAGCCCTACGTCGTATTAGAAATTCGTAACATTGATATTCCACGTTCCGAAGGCATAATCATTTGACAGTTATTTTCGCGTATTTTTTACGACAGCTTTGTATCGTAAGGAAACCGATTTTTAAAGTGAAATCAAAACAATCAAAAAAATCTGCATAAAGGAAAATATGTAAGTATATCTCCTTTAACCCAACAAAAAAAAAAAAAAAGGTTTTTTCGGTTTATGTAGGTCAGAAATAGAAACCAATACACGTGTATGGTCAGTTAATTAAATGAAATGGAATTCATATCATCAAAACCGCAAATGTTTTGAAAGGTTTCTTAGTCAAACGTTAGAATAAGTTTACTACACCAATGTCAACACCAGTGGCGGATCTAGGATTCGCCAAAGGGGAGATGAAACTATACTTTTGTATGCCAATGGGAGGGGGGGCACCTGAAGAGACTTTTTTGACTTTTTTTCGTTTTTTCCCATACAAAAAATTCTCCAAGGGGGGGCTAAAGCCCTTTCAGCCCGCATGTAGATCCGCCATTGGTCAACACAACTCTAAACTTGTGTCGAAATTTTCCGAATGTGTATGAAATGGGTTTTGAAGACACATATTTTTTTTGTTGCAAAAATTCTTATTTTGAAAACTGGCCAATTCGTTGCAGCAGGAAATAATCCAATCTGGACTCGATTCGCGACATGCCTGATAGTTGACAAAACAAGTTGATGGACGTAGTTGACATATTTGAAACGATTTTTCTCGATGACGAGTGCCGCAATTCGGACACAGATAGAATGCGTTCCTATCGAAACAAAAACGCCGGCTTCCACCGTCAGTTGCGTGGATGTTGCTGATAGTTTTCATCTACCAAGTCGAGCACTTACAAATGCTTTGGAAAGTTCAATACCTACATTTCTTTATCCATTTCAAAAGGTTCGCTGTAATCTCACAATACTTTTTGGCAAGTTTTCATAGCTCTTCTTTGTAGCATATGCTTCTCATAATGTGCAAAAAATTTAAATTGCAATGGAATTAATTTTAAATAACTTTTTATTTGAACTTTCACATTAAACTTCACACATTAATTAAACACTTTTTGTTTTTAAATTTCATGTCTCTTGTCAAAAACAGCTGTTTTCGAATTTTCGAAATTGAATTTCTATGACACAATATTACACTTCGTTTTGTTCGAAACCTAGCATTGCAAATTTTTCGTATTCGTAGCGTAGGCTTATGTGCGTGAATTTATTACGACAGATCCTAGAATAGGGATGAATAAAAATTAATTTTCATGGGTACTTTTGTCTTGTGTTTTGTTCATATTTAGAATGAGTATATTCCCACTTAACCACAAACGTGAGTGGGAGCTTTGCGGAAGTTGTGGGTTAATATTTTTTCTTATATAAATTATTTAATTTTACTTATAAAAAATTCAATATTTTTAAGAATTTTTTATTTCAATATTTTTGATAAAACAATTACTTATTTTAGAGTTTAGAAATCGTAAATGTAATTTCTTGCTCATATCAAGAATTCATTTCAGTTTGTAACTGAATTATAAATGCTTCATTTCTCATTTGTTCAAACTAATGTTCGTGAATGAATCATAAGCTACGTTTTTCGAGTTTAAACTAGTTAAGAAAGGAGCCATATATGACTTACTTTTATCAAATTTATTAATAAGCACGAACATTAAATAAGTTCATTCAAATTGTCAAGTGGTAAATCAATTAGACTTGTATCATAGAGAACTCGGGTTGAAGTATCAGAATCGGCATGTTTTTTCACAGCAGTATGAGAACATATTGTTTAATATTTCTAAAAAACACTTAACAAACAACAATGTTCACAAAGCTATCCTTTTCGAACTCAATTCAGGCGAGTGCCGAAAACTTATCTTTCTACCCGATATGGTTCATAAATGAATATACTGTTCGTTCTTCACTAGACTTAAATCAGTTATTTTTCAACGAAGTTAAAAAAAAAAACAACATGTGGGTCTCCTTAAAATTGCCTTTTTGTTGAATTTTGATTTAATTTTTCTTCAAATTGTCTGTAAAATTGATCCCAAGAAAACTCTGAATTTCCTATAAAATCAATGAAGCCATCACAGAAGATTTTTCGTAATTTTTCCCTAGCAAAATAGGTCATATCCACAGCGTCTACTCTCGACAACACAAAACTTCTCCTTTTTCCTTTACATTCACCATACATCAAAACAAATACGAAATAAAGAAAAAAAAAAAAATAAATAATAATAAATCTTAAATAAATAACCGCAAATCAATCAAAATCTCATGTTGAAATAGCACAAAACAGCGTCAAAAAACGTCGGCTGCCACACGTGAATGTGTGGCAACAATAAAAATTTCTCTGCCGAGAAAGCAAACAAACAAGCCAACAACGGCAATCAGCTGATTTTCCTAAAATGCACAACAGATCCTGCGAAAAATTAAAACAACAACAATAACGAAATTGGCAACAAGCAGCCAACAAAACTGCAGCATCATCAGGCAACAGAGCAATTTTTCATTTTTCACCGAAAAACAAAAAAAAACAAAAAAAAATACAGAACAACAACTATAACAACAGAGGAAACCACGCAACACCATGGCATCAGGAGTCATCGTGAACGGCAGGCAGCTCCTGGCTGTGCACTAGAACGCAAGAACGAACCAACAACAAACAAATGAATGAATGAGCGAAGGACGAATTTGAACGGAGAAAATAAAAAAAAAAAACATATATAAACGAAATAACAGTGAAAAATTGTTGGCAAATATGTGTTAAGCGCTTTTTAAACTGCTTTGCCGACGATGACGACAACGACAGCGGCGACAGCCATATGAAATAGCAGCAGCACAAATATTGCTGCTGATCAGGCTAGTGGGCTCTGGCTGGCTGGCTGGCGTATCCTTGTTGGGCAGCAATGATTTATAACAAATTGAGTAGCAGATTTTTAACTCGGAAGCTGGCTGGCTGACACGGAAGTTGTTGCGGCGAATTCAGTTCATTGAGTGGCGCAGCAGTAGCGAGCCGCTTTACGTGGACCAACATATATTGTTGCTGAACATTATATTTATTTTTATTTTTTAATTTAAATTAAATGTTAAGTTTTTAAAACATCTTAAATAAAAATTTCCAAAATGAAGTTTCTTCCAAAGTCTTGCTTGATTGAAATTGGCCAACAACATTGCGAGCAACTTGCGCGCTAAGAGTTATATTTTTTTTTTTTTTTTTTTTTTTGGTTTAGCAATACGACACACACCGCTGCTACTCAAGACTCTGAACACTCTAGTGTTGAACTTAAATAAACATGGCAACCCTCCCTCTTGATTGCTGCTGTTTTTGTTTTCACCTGAATTTCGGTAGATTTGAACAAACAAATGAATGAGTGAGTGAGTGCTGGCAACAGAAATGCGAACACACCAACAACCAACCAGCCAACCAACCACCCACCGAACGTCCGAACCGATCCACAGTCACCGCTAGAGCACCGCGCCGCCGTTGATGCCGCCCACCCACTGGCTTGAAAGCTGAACTGATGCAAAGTGCCACTCAACTGAAGCGAAAATAACAAATGGGATTGGTTTTTGCTGATTTTCCAAAAGTGCAAAAACGCACACAAACACAAACGTCAACACACATACACACACACATGCAAACACCAACAGCAGCAACAACAACAACATCAACTTGTCCATAAGCCATCTATCTCATTTTAGCGCAAGTGAAATAAATTTTGTTGCTGCAAAAAAGCAAAGAGCAGCTGAGGCGGCGGCGGTGGCGGCAGTAGCAGCAGCCAAGCGACAGCAGCAAGGCTCCAAAAGCTTTCGTATCGCTTGGGCTCGCTCGCACGCATGCAGCGGCCGCCTGGCAACCCAGCACAAAGCGCTCCACTGCTTGCCGCCGACCAAGTTGATGTGCCTCCAACAAACAACAACACATCACTCTGCAACGGGCAACGAGTGACAAGTGTGTGCCAGCTGCTTGTGGCGTGTGTGTGCTTGTGTGCATGACAGAAGAGGCGTTCTATCAAATCAGTCATTCCTACTTTTCACGAGAGCGACGAACGAGCGACAGAGCTTTCGTTGCGAACGCGCAAAAAGCAAAGCTGCCAAGCATTGACCAAAGCACTGAAGCCATTTTGTTTATATGGTGCGCGCAAGAAGAGAGTATAGTTGAGCGAAAAACAAGTTAAAGATAAATTCGCCGCATACTAAATTCATCGTAAGCTCAATTCGCCTTCAGCTATTAGCATAGTAAAGAGGCTAAGAGCGCAAAGCAGCGCATACTCTCCACTCTAGCGAAACACACAGATACACCATGTGTTTTCGATTGTATGTGCGTGTTTAAGTAACTAGATGTCTCGCTTCTACACCCTGTAAGAACCCCATAAAGCCTTCTTTATCTGCCCGCCTTTGTTAAGCATTTCTTTTTACCTGCTTGCAATTTATTGTTGGTTGTTCTTGCTTGCGCGCTGCCTTTTAGCGACGCGCAAGTATGCGTGTATCTGTGTGGCTGTGTGTGTGTTGTTGTTGTATTTTACCCCCGCCAAGTTGAGTTTGCAGCGTGATTGACAAGCCCAGTGTGTATTTGCCTTCGAAACGCGTACGACGTGTGTGCTGAGTGTAGTCGAGGATATAAAAACCGAACGAACGCATTTATTTTTATCCAACACTACAACAACAAAAACAAGAAGAAGAAACAATATTTTACATTTCGTACGCTATACATCATCATCATCGCCGCCGCCGCCGTTGTTGTCGTCGTCGTGGTAGTCATCATCATCGTCAACAACAAGATCGTCGTCGTCCAAACCAAACAACAACGTTATTTCATTTGCAATTCGTAAGCGTGAGCGGAAAATACGTAACGTGGAAAACGTTTTTCGCCAACATTTTCCGCAACCCAGTTAGAATCACGTGAAAAACAATAATTTATTTTGCGTTTTGAAAATAAATCAATTTTTTTTTTTCTGTATGACGATTTTGGGCTTTGCCACAAATCGCCGTCGTCAAAACAACATAACAACAAAACATTAATTATCACAAAAACAAAGTGTTTGCGGTAGTTTATTAATTCTCATCAATGACTTGACACATTGCTTTCGAAGTTCTCAGCAAGTTGCAGCTTTTGTTAGCAAAAGATAAATTCGCCGTGTTTTTGCTAAAGTTGTTAATGTTGCGTGAAATCAATAAAAATATTGAAGCATAAATAACAACAAAAAACTGACAATAGTAAAACTTGAAATTCAAAGACCGCTGCAGCCGCAGCAGGCAATTTTGTGTGCGGCGAATTCATCTAGCCGTTCTTTTAAGCTATATAAACAATTTTTTTTTAAATTGTCAATAAAAATTTAAGCTTAATCTTAAGTCGCTTCTAGAAACATTGTTCGTTAGCCAAAAATTTTTGTAAAAATTTCTTTCTACAATATTTTTAAAAATTTTTACATAATTTTCTTTTATTTCCAATAATTTCAAAAAGCGCTGTTAAAAGTAAACAGCAGCTACAAAAACAATATTAAAAAGAAGCATAAAAAGTAGAATAACATCAAAATACATAAAACGTTCACCAATGTCGTCGCCGGGTGCAAAGGTCGCAAATGTCGCGTCGCGTCGCTGTCGCGCGTTCACAATATTTGAAAAGTGCTAAGAAGTTAAAGAAACAAAAAATTCAAAAAGATTACCTATGAAATCTGATGAATCTATGGAATAAAACTAAGCATAAAATAACGTTTACATGCAGAAGCTGTGATATTTGAGGGCAGAGAAGCAGAGCAGAGTAGAAGAAATTAAAAAAAAAATATTAATTTTTTGTATACGATATTTTTAAACAAATCAAAACAGAACTCCAAACAAGCTACAAGTTCAACAATAATGGAATTATGACAGCTGCTTTACTACTAACTACGGCCCAAACCAACAAGCAGTGAAAACATTAACTGAAGAAAATTACAAAACCAAACACAAAATACTAACGTATACGATTTATGCCAGATCTCAATAGAAGCTTAACAACAAATTAAAAAAAAAAAAAATACAAAACAAAACAAAATTAAAACTTCACAAAAACGTCGCGTCAAATCAAGTTGAAGAAATTTAATAAAAGAAAATATTTGTATAAATTATAAAAAATAATAACAAATGTGCCTCTGCTGTAAATTAAATAAATGAAGTAGTAGAAGAAGTAAAAGAAGAAGAGGAAGAAGAAGCAAAGAAGTGCACTCTATAAATTTCAAAAATATACAAAAGTGTTGAAATAATTCCTAAGCAGATATAAAAAAAAAAACAAACAAAATCAAATTTATAAAAATTCTCAAATAAGCTGTTTAAGCCAGAACTGCAGCAACATCGTCAGCAAAGAGCCGCCCGTTAACAACAGCCGACCAACAGCAGTTTGTGCCTACAAAAGTGGCACAAATCGGGCTGGAAATCGCTCCCAGAGCATTAATGGCTCAACCTAGGGTAAGTGAAATGATATTTTTTTTATTCTCAGATTTAAGAAAGAAGTCAACGAAAGTCAGTTAAATTGATTAAAAGTATTCGAAAGTGTGTGCAAAAATTTGAGAGTCAAAAAAAGTTGCGACGGCAAAATAAAATTTCGAAAAAAATTTCGTTTTTTCTTTTTAAATGTGTAATTTGAAATTTTCCGGCGTTTTTTCGTGTAGTTAGGAATTGTAATTGGTAAAAAATAGGTTAGTAGCTGAGAAGAGCTTAATTTGGGAGATGCAGATACATTCGCCGCAGTAAATTTAAAGTTGTAAAGAAACGTTTAGTGTGCAGAATGTTTAATTAATTGTGATTTTATTGCAAAAATAGAATTTTCGTGACTTGCGGCGGCATTTTAACATTCAGATACATTCGCCGTAAAATATGAATGTACAGAAATTTGCTCTACAAACAGCTACTTCTTAATATTTTTCATAAAATATATCGAAATAATGATTATGTATAAAGTTAAACGCTTAGTTATATTTAAATGTTTAAAAGATAAATTCGCCGCGTTGGATTTGAAGGTGTCACACGTCTTAAAAATCAATGTTTTACTTCAAGATGAGGTTGTTCGGTTGAAAAGAAATGTATTTTTAACTTTTCCGATATGTTTCAGTATTTAGATACATTCGCCGTGGAATGTAGTTTTATGAGAATGAGCAGAATTATTTTGATATTAAAGAAAAATAAAGTAATGACAATTTGTCAAATTTTATGCTAATTTAAACAGCAATTAGGACGAAAGATACTTTCGCCGCAACATAATTTAAATTTTTTCAAAATTTAAACTTCACTTTTCCTTAAATTTTTCCAAGGAACAGTCCAAAATACTATTGTTGTTGAATTTTTCAAAATTTTAACTTTTTCACTTCACTTATCTTCAAACTGCTCCTTGAACAGTCCAATGTACTACTATTTGTTTATTTTTCACTCTGACCTTACTACTCAAAGTAAAAAAGATAGATTTAAAGTTGTAAAATTGCAATTAGATTTATTATATAATTCAAAGCTAATTTTATTCCACAACAATTAAGTGGATTGCTCTGCTTTTATTACACTTATAAACACTACAATGTGACTTAGATACATTCGCCGCATAAGCAATTAAGTTTTCAAATACTTATAAGATTTTAGTTTTTATTAAAAGCTTAGTATTCCTTGTACAAAATTATATCTTTTAAAGTGTCATCAAAAAGCTTCAATATAAAGATGCATAACACTTAAAAATTTTAATAAGGACAGTTTGACTTTAAGACTAAATTTGAAAAAATTTTAAAATTTTATAATATCGTTAAAGTTACATTTTAAATTGTTTTTAACAAAAAAGCACAGATTTATGCTCTTGAACCATTTTTATATGATTGAGATACAACAATTGTTTGTTGTTTTACAAGCAGATGGTTCCATTTTAATGCCTTGAGGTGTCGTTTCAGTCCTTAGATACATTCTCCGAGATGTGTAAAGTTTTCGAAATTGGTTTCATGAAGAATTTTAATGTTGGTTTTATTTTATAGTGCATAAAAAAAGAAAACAATTTTTAACAAAAATAAAATAAAACATTTTTTTACAAAAATAAAATTAAATTCAGGGCTGCAAGTGATAACACAGCTCATTCGCCGCAAAAGGAAAAATTTGATTTTTCTAGCAAAAAATGCTTTAATTACTTGAAGAGAAAGGTATTGAAAAAGTTATTAATAAAAATTTACATTGTGACAATTTTGAAGCGTTAAGATATATTCGCCGCAAAATGTAAAATTTTAAATTTCTTTAAATGTACACAGAGAATAGCTGTAGATATGATCAACAACTTTAAATTTTATTTAAAACATTAGAAAATGCTCAAGTTTTTGTCTTTTGAAGCCTTTTTATATGCTTTAAGATACATTCGCTTTAAAATTTAAAACTTTTTCTTTTCAATCACAGCCAAAATATTTAACTTTGTTAAAAAAAGTTTCCAATAGTAAGAAAAAGCATTCTTAAGTCTTCTCATGGTTTTGCTGCCGAAAAGATACTTTCGCCGTTTGACGAAACTGCAGGAAATTTTTCCTTATTAATTGTTTTTAAGTTTCTCAGTTGCGGAAGAAATAAATACAGCTATTATTAAAGCATTAATTGTACATTACTGCAAAAAGATATATTCGCCGCTAATGCATGCCATAATTGTCATTGCTAGCAATAATCTATTTGCCGTTAAACTCTTTTTTGGCTTAAAATTAAAAAAATTCGAATAAACTATACAAGTACATTCAAGTATATAGAAGCGATTGTGTCACAACAAAACAATGTTACTTTGTTCTTTGAATGTTTTTATTGCCAAAATACTCAGCAAATAAATTTGTCATATAAGAAAAAAAAAAAAACAAAAATCCCAAAAATGCATATGCAAATGCAAAATTAGATCTGTTGATTTTTAAAAACTTAAAAATTTTTACAACTAAAATAAACTGGCCATTTCAGCTCTTGAAAGGACTTTGACCGAACTTCTTATGTTCAAATTTTGTTGTGCGTGTTATTAAAATGTTTTTACACAATTGAACGAGAACTGGACCTACTAGTTTTATGCCGACTCCAAACGGCTAATGCACATGTTCTTAAGAAGCTTTACATGGCATTTTTTACTCTCTGAGATTGATCATTGTCTGCAGAGAGGTGACCTTTGAAAAATTAATTTCAACTGAAAAAAATTTTCTATGACTGGACCTCGCGGCTCGAAAATTTGCACCGAGTAGTTCACGCTCTTTAAAGCTCTCGCCCACGGCCGCCACACTGTGAATTTTTTAAATTTTGTTCTTGTTGATACAAATCAAACAATTCTACAACAATTCTAGAACAGAAATATTACCAGACACCAACTGTTGATTTGTGTAATGAGCAGCTAGTAGGACAAAACGATGTATTACTACCCTCTATATACTATTAGTCTGATAGTTCTGTAATAAATCATAAGACTCCTCACAAAATTTAAATCAAACGTCAATTTTAATTTTCAAGCAATATTTTAGCGAAGGCTCCAAACGTTCAAAATAATTTTAAAAAGAGTTTTGGAAAAATGTTAGGTACTATAAAAAATTTTTTTCATGTTATTCAGTCCATGATGTTACAAATACTATTTTTAGATTGTATAAAATACTTTGTAGCCTTCTTACTGAATAAGTTCAAAGATTTTTTTCTCCTCTTATTTCCTAATGTAAAAACAAATTTGAAAATTTTGAAAAATCGTGTTCTATGAAAAGTTTTCATAATCTCTGGAATATATTTCGAAAAATATTTTTATCTGAACATTTTTATTTTTATGGATAACATTCATCAAATCTTTCACCATTTAATATTTTCTTACAGCTTTGAAAAAATTTTCGCTATAAAGTGTACTAATGTGCTTTTTACCTACATTTACTATTAAATCAAGTTCAAAATTCGATTTTATGGAATTACTTCAGCACTAATGCATTGAAAACACCCACTCTTCAGATTAAAGCTTTTACCTCAAACATTACGAACACTATACCGTCATAGTTTCTTCATGGAATTCTATTTGTTCATAAGAAAATAAATTATTTAAAACTTAAAAATTGATTATTTAAATTTCTTATCAAGCCATATTATTAAATACTTGCTTTTTAATTCTATAATTTTGAAACTTAAAAGCAGAACTAAGGCAGATTATAAACAATTCTGTAGTAAATTATAATATTTTTGATATTTACTGTTCCTAGAAAAAGAAGTTTATCTCCAGTTTGCCGCAAACGAAATTCGTTTGTCGTGCTTGAGATCGTTATTTGCAAACGTTTCAATAGTTGCCACAATAAAAGTCAGCTGCGAGAATCGCGTCATTTAGTTGCAAGAAATTAATTTCGTTTGTCATAAACGCGAGGGATTTTTAAATTGCAGCAGTTGTAAAATTTGTTTTTCCCAACTGAAACCTTCGTTTGTTTTTCCCTTCGTTGTATAAACATAACGCTTATAGTTCAGAGTTACTTTTTGGCGAAATTGTTACTTTATATAAGAAATTGATAATTTGATTAATACACGGACGGAGATTGCAATCCATAAGAAGATGTCCGTCCATCTATAGGGAGAAAGATAATTAATATAATAAATAATACTGACCGAAATAGCTTGCGGTATATATAACTATAAAATATATTTTTAAGTTGAAAACAACTGAATATTCGTTTGCGGCAAACACAACTTGCAAACGAAGTGTAGTTGGTGAATTTTTCAGTTGCGGCAAACGAAAAATTTATTTGCATGTATTCGGCTAGGAAAAACAAAATTAAGATGATTATTTCCTGAATACTAAGGAGAGAAGTCAAAGTAAAACTTCATAAGTTAACTTAGTGAAATTTTTATTGAGTAAAATTAAAAAAAAATTAAAAAATATATAAAAAAAATATTTTAAATAAATATTTTGTTTAAGTTGTGGAAAAAACTTTTTTAGAAAAGAAAAAAAGAAATGGGTTTTGATATAAACCGCTTTCTCTTTTATACTCTAAAGAAACAAAGTCATTTTTCCTAAGTCAGCTTAGTTACGAAACTTTGATAAGATATGTATAATTTTACAAAAATACTATTCAGTTTTAACTTGGCTAGAGATAAAAAGGATCTTAAGGTAAATGTCGAAAAAGTACGTTGGAAACAAAAGTCCAAGTTGAATGAACTACCACAGATAACAAAAGCAATTGTTATTTGTATGAAAATTCAAGTTTTAAATCATGCACGCAAAGAAATTTTTCGTTTACCACAACTGAAAAATTCACCAACTATACTTCGTTTGCAAGCTGTATTTGCCGCAAACGAATATTCAGTTGTCACAACTTAAAAATATATCTTATATATATATACCGCAAGCTATTTCGGACATTATTATTTATTATATTAATAATCTTTCTCATTATGTCCGTCCGTCTTCTTATGGATTGCACCTCCGTTGCTATATCCGTCCGCGTATTAAGCAAACTACCAATTTCCTTATATAGTAACAATTTGTCCAAAAAGTAACTCTAAACTATAAGCCTTATGTTTATACAACTAAGGGAAAAATAAACAAAATTTTCAGTTGGGAAAAACGAAGTTTTAAATTGCTGCAATTTAAAAATCACTCGCGTTTATGACAAACGAAATTAATTTCCTACAACTATATGACGCGTTTCTCGCAACTGAACTGTTATTATGACAACTGTTGAAACGTTTGCAAATAACGATTTCAAGCACGACAAACGAAGTTTGTTTGCGGAAAACTGGCGATAAGCGTTTTTTTTCTTTGCGTGTGACCAACAAAGGAAAGCAACATATTTTCAATATATTCATAAAGTTCGTTTTAGAAACAAAAAACTTATAATTTTACATGATTGTTTTCTGTGTATTCAGTTTTTTTGTAACTGTTTTGAGAATATTATTTTAAGCAAAATTTCAGCAGATAAACCATATAATACAAATACGTTACACGACAAATAGACGACATTGTGAATACCCTTATATGTCTTTATTTTGGCAAAAAAAGTATTTCTCATTTTTGCAAGCGAAATTTGAGCGTTTTTATTTTTTTTTTTTGTTTTTAAAGATACAATAAAATAAAAAGATCTACACGCAAAAAAAAGTTTATCGCCAGTTTGCCGCAAATTAACTTTGTTTAAAGTGCTCGATATCGTTATTTGCAAACGTGTCAACAGTTGTCATAATAAGAGACAATTGCGAGAAACGCGTCATTTAGTTTCAGGAAATTAATTTCGTTTGTCATAAACGCAAGTGATTTTTAAATTGCAGAAATTGAAAAATTTGTTTTTCCCAAATCAAAACTTCGTTTGCTTTTCCCTTCCTTGTATAAACATAACGATTATAGTTCAGAGTTACTTTTTGGCGAAATTGTTACTTTATATAAGAAAGTGATAATTTGCTCAATACGCAGACGGAGATAGCAACAGAGGTGCGATGAATGCAATCCATAAGAAGACGGACGAACGTAGGAAGAAGGATAATTTATATAATAAATAATGATGACCGACGTAGCTTGCGGTGTATATATATATATATATATATATATATATATATGTAAGATATATTTTAAGTTGATGACAACTAAATATTCGTTTGAGGCAAATACAACTCGCAAACGAATTATAGTCAGTTGAGGTAAGCGAAAAATTTCTTGGCGTGTACTCATTTATTTAAATCTTACCGCAGAGAATAAGTGTTTATTGATATAACATTTAAAATTTAAAACAAAAATTTTCGAAAAAATATATATTCACAAATTATATACTTCAGTTTCGTTACAGAAACTGATTTTGTAACTAGTTATTTACTTAAACAAATAGTGCTTTAACAAATTTATGGAAAAAAAAAATTAAATAAATTTCACATATAAATTTTTTGACAAAATTTTAAATTTTACAGTTAATAAAAAAAAAACAAAAAAAAAAAAATGAAATTGTAAAAGCCTCAATTAATGCGGTTGTTGCAATAATTGTAGTTGTAATAATACTTTTGGGCCTTCATTTGCGGCCACTTGATTTTTGCGTTATAATCGTTGGCGTTAATTTTCCAGGCCGCATCATTGCTGCTCTGACTGTTGTTGTTGTTGTTGTTGTTGTTATTGCATCTGCGTTGTTGCATATTTTTATAAACAACAAATTAAAATGTTTTTCATGTCTCACTGTGGTTTAATTTTTCGATTTAACACTCAATCGCACACTTTTATTTATATTTTTTTATTAATAAATAAAGCTTTTATTTTTATTTATATTTTCCGTTGTTGTTGTTATTGTTGTTGTTGTTGTTGTTGTTGTTGCAGTGCGTTGTTCTTGATGCTGTTGCAATTTGATTGCATTGTGCTGCGGTTTGATTATTTACAATTCGCGCTAGTTGTTGTTACATTTTTACATACAACAACAGCAACAGCTACAGCAAAATAATTGCAGCTAATAAAACAAAAATAATCAAGAACAACAGCAAAAATGCAGGAAAGAAAAAGAAAAAAAAACAAATAATAATAATAATATGTAGGCGATAAAAAACGCACGGCAACCCGCAGCATTTTTGTTGGCGACGAATTTTTATAATTTGATTAAATCCAGCAGCAACCGCACTATGCCTATAAATGTAGTATTGTTGCAACAGCAACAACAACAACAACAACATCAATATATTGCTGCAACATAGCTGCGGTTGTTGATGGGTTTGCAGAAAGGAAAAAAGTTTGGTTGTTATTTTAATTTTAGGTTAACCGCAGCGATATTGTTGTTGCTCTTGACAACAACACGCAGCTATTGTTTTTAATTAAAAATAGGTTTTGAATAAAAAAAACTAGGTATTTTGTTACTTTTTGTAGCAATTTGCTGCATGCCTGAGCTTGTTATTATGTAGCAGATACATTCGCCGGGTTTTCAAAAGCGCATAATTTAAGTGAAAATATGCCGAATATTTAAATAGAAGCTATTCTTAGCCTTTGCACTGAATTCAAATAAATAGATAAATTCGCCGCATTCAAAAATGACCAAATTTTAGCATAAATATGAATAAAAAAATTCAGAAAAGCTGTAACTGAGTACTTAATAATAATTGCAGCATGCAGATATATTCGCCGCACTTTAAAAACTACCTTATTTAAGCATGATTGTGCAAAAAATTATATTAGAAGCTATTATTCTGTACTTGGAACAGAATGAAGTGCACAGATACATTTGCCGCATTTCGAAAATTATGTAACTTAAGCGTTTATATGCTAAAAAATTATAATAAAAACTATTATCAAGTACTTTCACCTACTTGCGGCGAGCTGATACATTCGCCGCGTTTCTTAATAAATACTAAGCACTTGCACCAAATTACAGTGAGCAGATACATTGCCCGCATATCAATACTGTATAGCACAAGCTTAAAACACCAAACAATTAATTTATAAGCTTCCATTTAACTCTTGCTCTCAACTAAAGGGAAATAATAAACTCGCCGCACTTTAAAATCTACTTCATTTAAGTACAAAATGCCTAAATGCTTATACAAGCAACTGCTCGGCTCTTAAATTGAATTGTACTATGCATATAAATTCGCCGTCGGTCATCACCATCACACATTCCAAGCTCAATAACTCATATAACAACATTTTTGTCTAATTTGTTTGAAGAGATAATTTCGGCAATTGTAACAAATATTTGCACGCAGTGCAGACTGTAGCAAATGAAAAAAAAGCAAATAAATAAAATCCACTCTATATCGACAAGATTGCAAGTTATTTGCATGCGACTGGCTGCCGTTGGCATTGCTAGCTATGCACATACTTTAAAAAAAAACCCAAACAACAGAATTGCACAAAATTACAGCAAAACAAAAACAAAGTCAAAACAAAAAAAAAAGTTTGTATAAATATCTGAAATAATAGTTGGCGCAAAATTAAGTTTTCCAGAACACTTAAGTATGCAAGCAAGCAATTTTTCTTCATATATTTAAATAAGCAACACTTAATGACGCTTTTGCGTGCGCGCACATTTTTTAACCTTTTTTGTTGTTGGTAGTTTTTTTTTATTTAATTTTATCATGTTGCCTGCATTTTAAAGTTTGATACAAATGCACTCAACTTACTTGCAGTGCGGCAGGAGCACCAGCAGCAATAGCAGAAGACAAGGCACAGACATTGCAAAAATTGTTTGGCTCACTTTTGCTTTAATTCTCGAAACATACCGTTGTGGTAAACATTCTAGGCGTTGTGACCCGAACGAATAGAAGTTTTAAGGAAGTTATAAGGTTTAGGAAGATTAGGCGCTTAGGAAAGAAGGCTTTATAGAGCGAAACAAGCAAATTTTGTAGGATTTTCAAAGTGAAACATTTTATGCTGAGCAAAAGCAACTCTTAAATTGTGAATTTGGCGCATTTCTTGAAGGCAAACTTGAGAAACTTCATGAAATTGTGAGAAAAAACTTCAATACACTGGACGAAGCTCAATATTTTAACTTATTGTTACATTCGCCGCGAACTTAAATGCTAAAATGAATACTCCGCAAGAGTTTTATGACCAATTCGTAAATCTAGATGTGCAAATGTGTTTATCAAACGCCATAGATACTTTCACCGCAAGCTAAAATTGAATAAAACTGAAGTATAGCAATTCTTTGCGTTGAAAACAATAGAAGACGTGTAATAGTGTTGTATTGAAACTAAAGATACTTTTGCCTTGTTTCGAAATTAAAGGGAATAAGTTCCAAAATAATTGAGGGCATTATGTATTAACGTTAGTGCGATAAAGACTGCTAGGCCCTATAGATACTTTCGCCGTCAACTTAATAGCTTGAAAAATAATGCTATAGCATAGTTATTAAAATTATCGAAAATGAGATGTGCAAAAGTAGGTACAAGACCCCAAGATATTTTCGCTGCAAACTAAAATTCATGGACTTAAGACATAAGCAGATATTTTTTTATATTACACTGAGCTGTGTGTGAAATTATTGCTTAATTTAAAGAATACACCAAAACTGCTTATTTTTGAGTATTTCTTACGAGTAATACCGTATAAAAATTATTTAAAACACAAAAAGATACTTTCGCCGCAAGTTCCAAATGTACCAGAAATATGCACCAGCACTTTTTCTTTATGTTCTACAGATTTAAATGTGAAAAAATTGCTTTATAGGACCTCAAAGATTCTTTCGCCGCAGTTAAAAATTGAAGAAAATATTACTTTAGCATATTTTCTTGTAAATTCTTGCTCAAGGAGTGCAAAAATCATACTTAAAACCTAACCATACTTTTGTTTCTAGCTTATATTCCAGAAATCAACTTTATTTTGAATATTTTTAAAAAAATTTTGCAAATCTAGGAGCAAAACCAGTTCTGTTAGAATCAAAAGATACTTTCGCCAAAATTTTAAAGTTAAGAAAACCTATTTTAGTATTGATTTGAACTTTTGTTATATATAGGAGTGATTAAAATGTTTTTATATTGCCTAAGATACTTTCGCCGTAAGCAAAAATTGAAGTACCAAACACTTATAGTACCCAACAGTATAGGTTTTGGAATATATATTTATTTCAAAAATCAAAACAGATATTTAGAGCATACAGATACTTTCGCCGCAAGCAAATAATAAGAAAACAGGAAAAATTATATACAATTCTCACATTTGGGAGTGATAAAATGGCTATTAGGTCACAAAGATACTTTCGCCGCAAGCAAAAATTGTTCAAAACAGCTTTTTAGAAAATCATTTACTATTTCTAGCAAATCTAGGAGCAAAAATATTGCTTTCAGACCCCAAAGATACTTTCGCCGCAAACTAAAATTCAGATAAACGGGTATTTACAACAATATTTTTTAGACATTTTGTAAATATTTTGCGAATCTGGCAGTATAAATTGCCCTCAACCCAAAAGATATTTTCGCCTCAGCTTTTAATTAAAGAGAAAAACCTTAAAGATACTTTCGCTGCTTGCGAAAATTGAGGATAATAAGCTTTAAGAACGCTTTTAGCAAATCTTGGAGTGGAAAATGTCTGAAGACCTCATAGATACTTTCGCCGGCCTTGCATAGTTTTCCAAATAGAGAGTACTGCTAACTTTATGCTTTAAACAGCTCAGTGAGTAAAGATAAATTATTTTAATATTAGAACATTTAATGTTCTGCTGCACTTGCAAGCTTTCCAAAAGACATCAACTGCCAATTGTGACGCTTAGCAACAGCAACTTCAAACCCTCGAAATGAAAAAAAAACATACTTAAAAGTTTTCTTTTAGTTAAAAGAAATCATTTAGACAAGAGTTGCACGCCGCTCATTTAATTAAATGAGCTTTCAGCACGCAATTTATTTGCCATGGTTTGTTATTTGTTCCTTCACCAGCAACTTCAAGCGCTGTTGCTTGTTCTTCTGCCGCCGCTTTTGAAGTGCACGTTTTGTATTTTTTTTTTTTTAAATTTTAAATTTTTAAACTAAGAAAACATTTTAATATAGAAAAAAATTTTAATTTTAATTTTATAATTTTACGCTTTAACTAATTTGTGTGCGTAGCGCATGCTTTCAAGCTCAAATCGTTCAAAACTTATTAAGTTTCCGCTTAACGCTTGTTTTTCAACATTTTTCGCATAAATCGATTTGAAGCAGCAAAAATAAATGAAAAAAAAATGTTAAGAATAAATATTTGAATAAATTTATTTAAATGTTTGAGTAGTATTTTTTTTTTTTTAAAGATTATTTTAAAGCAGGTCCTATTGGCTGTAGACTGACGTCATTGTGCTGGGAAAATTTTAAGATATGACAAAAAAGTTTTTTGTTTGCTTAACAATTTCAAATAAAATTGCTTTGAAGTATATGAGAGGCAGAAATGTTTCAATTTAGTATTTAAGCTGCTACACATTGTTTTTGTCAGCAGCTCACTCAAATGCTTTGAGCATTAATAATATTTTAAAATTAATTTTGTCATTATTGTAGCAGCTCGTGTCCAACTGTTAAATATTTTGAATGTGAATAAAGTATTATTTGAATTTATTTAAAAATCTTGATTAATTTCTTCAAGAAAATGGAAAAATTTTTAAAATATGTTAAAATTATAAATAATATAAATAATAAATAATATGATAAAATAAAAAAAACATAAACTGATCTAATTATAATGTTATAATGAGTTCATTTAAAGCAAAAATTCAGTAAAAATGAATTTTATTTATTTTTATTAAGAAGAAGTTGACTGCTTTGTGTCATAGATACATTCGCCGCATTAAAATCATTCAAATTTACAAGTTAGTTTTAAAGGCATTTTTGTATAGTAAAGAATTGTGTTTTTTCTACTCACTTCAATTCGCCGCAATATCCCTAAAAACTTGAGCGCCGTTTGCGTCATTTATGGGACATCCATGACATTTTTAAAATTTTCTATTTTTAGCTGATACATTGAGGCATCCAAATGCATGGCATAGATAAATTCGCCTCAAACAAAATTCTTCATAAAAAAATAAGAAACTAAAGACAAAATGTTTCGTTATTTTTAATTATTGCTTAATCTGCGTCAGCTTTTCGAGTCTATGAAATCGCCAAATAACATGCAACAGAAATTAATTGCTTAACACCAAATAAACCGAGGGCACACAACAACAACAGCAACAACAACAGCAAGAACAACAATGAGGAGCACACAAGAAATGGGTGTGTTGCGCCCAAACCCAAAATTAATATGAAGACAAAAAATTAAAAAAAAGAAAACTAGAGAAGTTGAAAGAAATAACATTCAACCTACTCAATAATTAAAAATGAAGAAAAACTAAAATTCGACAAGCTAAACAATTAATTTTGATTACTAATTTTGTATTGAGGGTGTAACATAGAGCGTGAGCTTAAATTGCTCGAGAGCCACCCTTTGATGAGAAATTAAATACATAACAAAAAAGAGCAAAGAAAATATCTTTCAAATAAAAAAAAGAAATTCGCTCAGAATATAAAAATTTTTAGCCATTCCTTATGCTAGAAATACTTTTAACTTATCCCAAAAACAATAAAATGCATTTAAAAGTAAAAACAAAAACAATAACAAAAAAAAAACAATAAAAAAGTTTAAAAATTCATTTCAAAATTTTAAGCTAAGTCGAATGTTTAAGAAGATCTTTAAGAAATAGCGCGCTCTTTGTCTGCTTTCAATAAAACTAGCTGTTGCGCCTAAAACGCTGCTAGAAAATGCATCAAAAAATCTATGTGCAATGCCGTCGCCTACGAGAGCAATAACAACTTTAGAGCAATAACAACAAAAATAATTCTTAAATTCACCTAAATCCAATAAAACCAACAACAATGACAGTCAGTAACAACAACAAAAACAAACAACAACCTATATGCCGGGCTTTAGTCCACATTCCAGTCATGCAAATGCAAATGCAAAATTTTATCTACTAGATACACAAGCTAGCTGCATTTTTGTTTGTAAATGTTTTTTTTTTTTGTTTTTGCTTCTAACTATCTATCTAAGTATCTAAATATATAAACTTTGTTTGCCGCCTCCCCTAGCTATGCAGTCAACAACATTCGAACGACCTAAAACCGACCTAAAACCGTTCATTGTCACCATTGGAAATTTTTCGAAATGACAAAAACAAAAAAAAAAATACTATTAAATAAAGTGCATAGGTATCTAGCAGATACAACAGGCGAACGAACTGCATCCATGCTGTAGATGTGTGTAGATACAAAATGTATCTATGTAGAGTTGCGTTGCAAATATTTTGGAAGGTCCTCGTGGCGTTGTTGTTGTTGTTGTTGCTGTGCACCAGCCAAGCTGAGGCCTAAAACGTGCAACACAACGCAGCGAAATTCACAATAGTTTAAAACACAACAACAACAACAACAACAACAAAAAAAGTGTCCCCAAGTGTCAGACGCAGGCTGAGTGCATCCCCATATTTGTCTGGACACAACAGTAGCGAGGATATATTTAGTTTTTGTTGTTGTTGTTGTTATTGTGACCATTATTCTTCTGCCTAGGCTAGTCAGACAGTCGCTTTCACTGATAGTTGCTGTTGCTACTTTTGTTGCTGCTGCTGTTGTTGTTGTTGTTGTTGTTGTTGTTGCTGTTGTTGTTGTTGTTATTGTTGCTGATTTTATTGCCAGTGCCCATGTAACTGCTTTTGACTACATTGTTGTTGTTGTTGTTATTCTCAACGCTATTTTGTAAATATTTACTTCAAGCTGTATATTGTAGGTATATAAAAAGCAACAAAAATATTTCGAGGCCGAGCCGACGAACAGTAACACTTTGAAAATGCATTTTCGAAAATTGCAGCTAGCTACAACATACAAGCGAACACACACATTCACACACCCTGAATTTCAAGTTCACGCAGCAGCTTTTGTTGCCTAAAACTATGCTAAAATTTACAGTTACATGCACTTTATATATATACTATATATATGCAAATAACTACATGCTGCAGCGCTTTGCCTCGACCTGCATAAACCAACACACCAACACACACACCCACCTAAAATAACATATGTTTAACCAAAAAATTGCAAATTTAATCTTGGAAAATTTAGCATACATTTAGGCTGTCTAAATTTAAGAAAAAATATACAAAATTCTCTGACTTTAACATAACTTTAGGAAAACTAAAAATAAAATTTCGACTTAAATTGCTGAACAACATGTCGCGCGTCGTCGTCGTCTCACAATGAAATCGCGTGCGACTTTATTTAAATTCATATGAAAAATATTGTTAAAAAAGGTTCGCTTTTGGAAACATTCTGCGCTGAGCTGAGCTATTATAAAGCTTAATGCTTGTTTGACATGCAGCAAAAGTGCTGCTCGCTTTATTTTTGTTGTTGTTTGCTACACGTGGTTATTCAAGCAAATGTTGACATAAAGCGTCTCTGGCTTCAGCAGAGAATGGTTAAAAAAAGCAGAAAATCGTCGAAATTCTCGTCGATTTTGAACTTGTCAAAATCAGTCGTAAATGTTTTAGTTTCTTGTTGTTTTTGTGTTTTTTTTTATATTTTTTAAACATGATTTTTTTTTGTGCTAACAACAACTGTTAACATAAGTGCGTCGCTTAGCCGCTTGAAATAAACTGCTATTTCGTGCGAGTAATCAATACTTTGTAAACACAGACAAGCGCACAGAAATGCCAAACGCACTTTCACAAGCACACATACGTAGTGATACAGACAAACAAACAAACTTGTAGGGTTTGTGTGTTGGAAAAAAAGGGTTATGGCAAAGCAAGGATTATATAAATATGGTTTGAGTATCGATTAGAATTTTTTTGAGCTGTCACTTGCAGGCATTCGTAAATATCGGAAAATAAAAAATATTGTCTAGTTCAAGATATATGGAAATAGAACTTCAGTATTTAACAGAGTAGGGAAAAAATTGCCGAAAAATATATTTCAATTCACATAATTTATGGCAACTAGAGTTAAATGAATTCGATTCGACATAACTTATATATATTTATTATTTGCTCTTTGAGAAACACGTCTCCAAGTTTGGCAAAAAAAGAACAGATTGGAAGTTTCAAGTTAAATAATTTATTTTTTTTTAGTTTCAAGTTAAAACTTTTAAACCGAAGAATTCCCAATAAATTTAATTTTTTATCTTTAATTAACTCGATTTTTTGATGATCAATAACCAATGTTAAGGATCTAATCATGACTCTATGAAAAAAAAAAAAAATTATAAAAAATTATAAAAATTTACAAACCCGAGATTTATATAGAATAAATACTTAAACAAACTACAAAAATGTCTAGAATGCAGTAAACGTTTCTATTGCTAAGTAAATGTATTTAAGAAAATCTCAAAAATAAAATTTTTTTCGAAAATTTCTTTAAAGCATCAATTTTTCAATTTCGAAAACTCAAAAGCAGCTTGTCGGAAACTGCAAAAATTGGCAAAACAACTCAGTATTTACATGGTCAAGCACAAAACTTAAAGAATTTTATGAATAACGCTACTAATGTTGAAGTTAACAATTTTACAGAACCATCGGAAAAATGCAATGAAATAATTTCATGAATAATGCAACTATTTTTTTAGTTAATAATTTTGCAGCAACATCTAAAGATGACAAAAAAGCACTTTTTAAAAGACTTTCTGTCCATCAATTGATTTCATTTGATTGATATGAGCGAACGTTTCAATCTCAAATCCGCTATGGAGAGAATATCATTAGAGCTGAACTCTACGTATTTCTACAACAGTTCAGTACAGTTTAAGGTATAATATACGTAAAGCAACCAAAAACAGGAGCTGTTTTCAAAAAATTTTTTTAGATATAAGAAGTTATATTTTAAAAATATTTTTTTTTTAAATACAGTTCTGGCTTTTATATAGAGGGCTCTGAAAATGGCATTGAAAAAAAAGACATCCAAAACGGTTCGATGGATATGGCCTTTCCCATGCATCGGAAACAAAAAAATCAAATGACATTTTAAAGCATAGACCATATAATAAGCATCCCCCCTACGCAAGACCCATGGGGTTTTTTTTTAATTATGGCGGAAGTTGAAGTAAAAAGTTCGAAAAATAGATACATTTTCTCGCGCTTTTTTGTTTATATAAAAAAAACGAAAAAAAATAGATACTTGAATTTAGGAGGGTTGCTTAAAGGACAAAATAACGAACAAAATGCAAAAAAAAATCATTGAAATTGAACTAATAGATTTCGAGATATCTATCGAACCGTTTTAAAAAAACTAGTTTCGAGGAAATCGCGTTTAAAGTTTTTTATTTGTTGTATAGAGCTCAGACATAGGTTAGCGAAAACAGTTATAACTCCTGTTTTTTTTTTTAAATCGATTTTAAAATGTGTATGTATATTCTTAAAACTATAAAGAACACATTGAACAAAAAAAAATTTTTCGAAAAATTTTCACGTATATTATACGTTAATGCAAAAATAGATTAATTTCTACTGTATTAATGAAAAATTTGTAGCCAAAGAGTTAAAATAACGACAAACAAGTTTTTTGAAAAAATAATTTTTCCAAAACTTAAAATCTTGTATTTGGAAAACTCAAAACTAGTTTGTCTGAATTTGAAAAAAATTGTATCAAACACAGTTTGAATATAGGTAGGCTTGAATTTAAAAGAATTTTATCGAACATCGAACTATTTTCAGCTGAAAATGCCTCAAACGTTAAATTAATCACTAGCCTGTCTCTTGTAACTAACATAACTGCAGCCTGATTGAAATAAGTATTCTTTTAACTAGAAATAAACAAAATATTATTCCAATATATTTCTACATATTTTGGCAAAAGGCTAAACTCTGCTGTCTTGCCGAAAAATTAGAAGCTTAACCCTCTAACCCGCAAATTTTGAAATAATGGAAAAAAGGAACCAAAATATTTGACAGTATTGCCACAACGCAGAATTGTTTTTTACAAAATGGCAGATTGTTTTCGATTTATTTATATCAATGAATTACACATAACAATTTGTACAAAAATCAATAAAAATTAATTTTCAAAATTTTAATTTCAATTTATTGAGCAAATATGTTAGCATATAAGATATTTTCTTTTGCATGCCGCAAGTTGAATGGATTAAATAGAATAAAAGTAAAATTTAGCAAAAGGATTAATAGATAAATAAATAAATAAATAAATAAATGAGGTAAAAACAAGCGAGATATGAATTAAAAACTTAAAATTATAAAAAATTAAAATGAATGAATGAGTATTTTTAAAATTATAAAAAATTATAAAAAAAAAATTATAAAAAATTATAAAAAAGCGGTAAATATCTTTATCTTTGAAAAATGGAACTGACGTTTTTTTGTAAACTTGTTATTTCTGTTTTCAAATAAGCACCACATTGATAATATTGTTAGGTACGTTTTAATAACATTGATTCAGCCTCAGGGCTGCCTATGGGTTAGTTAGTTATGTCAAGAGTTCAAATCTCAAGAAAATTTTCTTCAAATAACTTTTCCATAACTTAACTTTTGAAATTGAGGAAACTCAAAAAAATTTTTTTATCAGAAACAACAAAAAATGCCCCAATAAATCAGCAATAACGTCTATAAGCGTTGACAAGTCAAAGGATTGAATGATCAAATTATTTTTTTACATACTATAAGTTTTACAGAATATCTGACAAGAAACGAAATCAATCACAAAACTTCGCTTACGTAGTAAACTGCAGTTTGATCTGAAGGATTGCGCTTCAGATTGACTACAAATCAGCTTAATAATTCAAGTTTCAAACTAATAGTGAAAAAAAAATATTGCTACAGGACTCCAAAAGATATTTATAACTACCGTCTAAGTGATAACTTTGATATTAAAGTTCTCAAAACTTAAAGAGCCATTAAATATTCTGAAAATTTTTCCAAAGTCCGAATTTTCAATTTGAAAAACTCAAAGGCAGTTTTCGGCAGAAAACAAAAAATGCCAAATTTCTCAAGTCATAAGATAGCCTAACTCGAAATTGAAAGAGTTTTGTGCAACAGTCAACTAATATTAAATTTACCACTTTTGTATAACCGTCTGAAAAAAGCTACAAATCAAATGAACCACACGCTGCCACTTACAAGAACTGCTTCAAAAGCAGCCTGATTGAAATTATTCAACCTTTTAAGCACAAATCAGTCTTAGACAGTAGAATCAGAACGAGTAGAATTCAATCAGCTACTTTTTAATTGAAAGAAATAACACTGCAAATGAAATAGAAAAGTTATAACTGTTTAATAAAACTAATGCATGGCCGACGCTATCGCCAGTCATATCTATAGCGTCCACCTACAACTGTTAATTGTCTTGATTGCTTACTTACGCGCATACCGAACAAATGTATCTACACAATCTTAGATAAACACGCTTCAATTGTTATACATTTTGTTGTTATTTTTTCCCTTTTTTTTGACTTAAGGATAGATAGGAACAAAGAAAAATACAACAATTAATTTATTCGAGTTACTGTTGCCGTTATAGCTAGATACTGTGTTACACGGATAGTTCTTTTTTTTGTATTTATTCCGCCTTTACTTTTTGATGGCTTTTTTCAGCTAATCCAAAAAGCTAATCAAAAATATTTCCAATTCTGACAACAACTTGTTACAAATGTGGCTGCCCAGCTCTAACGCAGTCAAAGAGGCAAACAACCAGCCAACAACTAAGAAATGAAAAAAAAAACAAATATTAAGAAAAAAGTAGAATTGAGTATATGAATTATTGATTTCATAACAATGCATGGTCAACAACAACAACAACAGCAATAACAACAACAACGTAGGCCAGTTTAAGGCATTTAACATACACACAACATAACAAAGCGACCTACAGCTACGCATTTCAAGCTACACACACGCTATAAAGCCGCTATCGAAGCTAGAGGTCACTACTACGTCAGGTCACTAACGCGCTGGTCTGAATTCATGCGTTTGTTTTTGTTTTTATTTTTATTCTTTCTGAGTTATTAGTTGAGTATCTTCAGGCTAGTCAAATGCTTTAGACAAATTTAAATTATAACGCTTAGCTGTTGTTCTTGCGATGTTAGCTGTAGTTGTAGTTGTGGCTAAAGCGATCATCAATCAAATAAAAAAAAAAAAATTTGTTTTTTTTGAAAAAAAAGTTATATTCTATTCTATGTGGTTGCTTTTGTTATGCCTTCAGACTTAATGGTTTTCTTTGAAATTGTTTTTTTTTCCAGTTTGAGCTGAAACATTAGCAAAATTTTGTCTCAAATTGCTTTGCTTTTATTTTAAGCATAAAAGTTGAATTTCCAGCAACTATTGTCGGCTGCTTACAAGTGCAGCTCAACATGTTGTTGATGTTTTTTCGTTTTTTTTTCACTCAATAGATACTTCTTTAAAGATACGTGCTGCTCCAACTGCAACAAGCAGCGGCTAAGAAAAAAAAAATGTATTTATTTATTTATTTATTTATTTATTTACTTTTTAGTGCAATACAACAGCAGTTACTACAACGGCAAAAACAACAACAACAATGAGCACAGAAAAATTAGCATAACAACTAGCATAATAACTAGCGTTATCTATATGCCTACAAGCAAACACACACACACACACACATACACATAGTACATGTGCATGCTATGCACAAATCTAGATACACAGTGCACTGCACACAAGTATCTACAACACAGGGCGCTACAGAATGTCGCTGTCTTTAAACATGGCTTAAACTATGACAAATACCAAAACTTTAAGCTGGCTACAACTGACAAAAATAACAAAAATAAAAAAAAAAAACAAAAACAAGAAGAGAAAAAAAAAATAAAACAAAAATCCAAAACAATGAAGGGAGCGAACAATTGCATTGTTTTATTTTCATTTTTATTTTTATTTCTTATTTTTTGTTTTATTTTTATGCTTTGATCTTAGCTTTATATTTAAACCTAACAAAAAACATAAAAAAATAAATAAATAAAAACACAACGACAAAAAAAAAGAAGGAAGCAGCTATACTTAATCTCTTGTATGTATCTAGAGGACATTCTGAGCGCGACTTAAACTACAATAGCAGTAAATTCTGTCTGTCTGTCACACTGTTCTTTCAATTTGTTTTTTTTTAACTCTTGAGCTGCTTTTTTAGTTTTTGTTTTTGTTTTTTTCCAACGAGCGGATATTCACAGCCATTGAAGTTGCAGGTGGCTGGCATTTTTGTTGCAAGCACCAGCAACAGCAGCCACTGTGAATCGTTACTGAATTGAACCAAATTAAAGCCCTGCATTTGTTAGCCACAAAGACTAGAGTTAAACCAGATTTTGCGCATTTCGAAGCAGGCAAGAAAAATAATGCCAGAGCTTGGCGGCAAAATTGTTGAATTTATTGTGGAGGAAGTTTCAAGGAGCAGCAAAGCATTAAATGTAGCAGAGAAGAGAATGAAATGAAAACAGCTGCAGTTGAGCTTAAAGCACAGCTTAAGCGAAAGCCACAGCAAATAATAATGAATATCTTTTTACACAGCTTTTACACAGGCTAGATAAAATTAAAAACTTAAAGCTTAAAGCTCGAGATTGATTATTTGACTACTTCTTGTCCCAAACTCGAAAGACTTAAATAAATAAATGAAAATAATAAAAGCTTTCCAGACTATTTATACACTGAAAAAAAAGTTAGCTTAAAATTGAACGCAATGTGTTCAAAAAATGTCTTCATAATTTGCTTTTTTTTCATATGTTTTTCAAAAGTTTTAAACACATTTGGTCTTACTTTGACGAAATTTGTTGCAAGCTATTTTTTAAACACAAAATTCGTCAAATTAATAATAATTGTCGTCAATTTTAAAACATTTTTTTTTCTGTGTATTATTATTGATTTTGATAAAGCTTTTATTGCCTTAGCTTTAGATAACTGAAAGCTTTCAGTTTAAATTTTCAGTTAAATTGCTTTATAGTGGTTTTGTGAAAAGCTCTTGATGAAATTTCAAAATATATTTTTATTTTTTTATACAATTTTAAGCGCTTTCAAGCTTAAGCAAATAAAAGGTTTAATATTGAGTTTGTTATGATTTGATTTTATTTTAAACTAATTTTTTTTTTTGAGATATTTCTACTTATGGCAGATATTCATGCAATACTGAAAGCTTTCAACTTAAGCTGTGAATTACATAACTGCAAACATTTTCTTTCAAAAAGATTTTTTTTTATTTAGAAATCATTTTTAATATAATTTTCAGTGTCTTAACTTATGAGCAATTAAAGCTCTTATTAAAGGTCTATTTAATTGAATTGCTTAAAAAATTCAATCCCAAAACAGTTTTGATGCACATTATTATAGAAGAAAGCTTTCAGCTTGAGTTAAATTGCTTCATTTTAAAACAATACAAAAAGCTTTTATGAAAACTTCTTTTCAAATCCACATTTATTTAACTTTAAGAGTCTAAACGACAGAAAGCTTTTTATTTAAATGTCTTTTTATCATATTAAAGCAACAGAAAGCTTTAGGGTTGAGTTAAATTCAGTATAATTTCTTAAAAAAGTATTTTTATTTATTTATTTTTAATTGCTTTGAAGTATTTGCTTAAAAACTTTACATTTAAATATAACATTTTTATAAAATTTCAATAGTGTAAGCAATCTAAAGCTTAAGGCTTTGGTTTCTTTTATAAATTCTTATAAACTCTTTTATAACTCTTTTATAACTTCTTTTATAACTCTTAAACACAAAGTTATTTGTTAAATGTTTGTATGTTCTTGAAAGCTCTTTTTTAGTTTATCAAGGAATTCAAATTAAATCTCAAGCTTTCTGTGTTTTATGCTCCAAAAATTTCTTCAAAGCTTATTGGATAAGAATTTGTGCAGCTTAAAGCTTGTACAGCTGTAACTCAAGCTTAAAGCTTTATGTTGCTTAAACTGTTAAATTAAAAAAAAAATTATATTTACATAAACAGTTTTCTTGAAAGCTCATGTTTGTAGAATTTATACAGATTTTAACTTAAGCTTAGAGCTTTATGTTGCTTAAACTGTTAAATTTTGCAAAAAATATTATCATTACAAATGAAGTTTTTCTTAAAAGCTCATGCTTGTAGAATTTATGCAGATTTTAACTAAGAAAACTTTAATTCTGATGCTGAAAATCTCAGATCTAGCACAAAAATCTAAAAAATCTAGCAGTTTTGTAGTGAATATTTTAATAACAGAAAACATTTCTTGAAAGCTCTTGTTTATAGAATATATGAAAGCGTTCAAAACAATCAAAGATTTTTTGTATAAAATTACTTTATGAAATTTTAAGAGTATTAACAACAAAAAGCTTTAGGCTTGAGTAAAACTGTTGTAAATTCTTAAACCAAGATTATTAGAAGAAAATTGATTACTTTTTATACAATTTGAAAGCTTTCGTAGAAAATATTATAATTACAGAAAAGTTTCCTTGAAAGCTCTTGTTTATAGAATTTACTAACCCGTTCAAAGCAATCTTTAAGATTTTTTTGTATAAAAAATACTTTTTGAAATTTTAAGAGCGTTAACAACAAAAAGCTTTGAACAAAAGGCTTGAGTAATACTGTTTATAAATTCTTAAACTGAACAATTAGAAGAAAATTGTTTATTTTTTATAAAATTTGAAAACTTTAAGCTTTTTTATTGAGTAAAAGTCCTCAATGAATTGACACAAAAGTCTTGCAGCATAGTTTTTTGGTAAATTAAGTACTTAAGTGTTTGGACTGGAAGCTTTTGAATTAAATTTGAAACAAAGTTTCTAAATTTATTTTATCAAAAAGCTTCAAATTCAGTCTTATTATATAAGATTAATATATATCTTAAAATAAAAGATTGAGTTTAATTTTTCGATTAATGCTAGCCTCAAAAGTTTTAACGCTTTGAAAATTAATTTTGTGAGCACCTAATGCACATAACTGAAAGCTCCAAAGTTGAGTTTGAACAATAAACCCTAAATTAATTCCTTGACGAAAAGCTTTGTGGTTCGCTTTTTTTGAAATATTTTGTTTTTATGAATTTGCGTGTTTTATATATGAACAACTTTTTAAGCCGCCCTGCTCTCAGTGGTAGCTTTGAAAGCTTTTTCAAATCACTTTTAGTTCCCTGAGCCGATCCCAACTTGTTTGATATTTTGTCAACTTGACTGGTTTCTTAAGCCAGCTGTCAATAGCTGTCTGCATCTGCTTGCTTCCACGCCATTCATGCTGCAACTTCAACTTCAACTCCTACTCACTCGCTTTTCTCACTCTACACTTGGCACTGCGCTAGGGAACAAAAGTTTTTCAGTTTGTTTTTTTTTTTACACTTATTCTTTTTGTTATAAATTCAAGATTGTTTTTCATATGATAAGCAGCGCTTCCCAACTTCAACGCTTATTAAATTCCCCGCATATGCGGTGTGAAACATCAGCAGAGTTCACGTTGTGATAAAAATCTTTAAGTTTTTTCTTTGCTGCTTTTGTAATCACAGCCAACAACTTGTTGAATTTTTTAACGTCAGTTTTTTTTTTTCAATCCTATTTTTTTTTCCTTTTTTGGAGACGATGGCGTTAAAATATAAATGTTTTACAAAAGTTTTTTCTTTGGTTCTTTTTTTTTTTGAAGATTTACTGTAGATAATTTTTTGATTTTTTGGCTTACTTGCAGTTGACATTTTTGGTTTGTTTTTATTTCTTGTGGTTGTCATTTAATTAAGTATGCTTAAAACGTAGGAGCAGCAGTCTTTAGTTTTTTTTTTTTAAACTTCTCTGTCATATACATATATAATGGGAGACAACAATTGCTTGAAACAAGTTAGTACAAGGTCATCAGCATGGTTTTGATATTGATGAAGATAGCGTCGAAATATGTGATTTTTGTTTTTTTTTTTTGGTTTTTTGGATTGTGGGAACCTGCATGAAATTTTGTATTTGCGGTTTGTGGTGGGAATTGAGTGCAAAAATGAAAGCGTTGGTGAGGAAAAATTAAGTTAATTCGTTAACGCTTTGCCATGAACTGACCTAAGTGTGGAGCTTGCAAAAAATTAAATGCATTGACATATATTTTTTATTTTAACACAAAGTAGGATCAAGAGAAAGTGGTGCAAAAAAAAAACAGCTGATATATCATCCCCAAGATCTTAAAGATCGTCTTTATGATTTCGTTTAAAGTGTTTAAGAAAGTTGGAGGTTAAATTTTGTATTTATCACATCAAGACGTTGGTAGTAAATGTTGCCTGGATATTCGCAATAGTTTTATAAAAAGTATTAACGTTATAATATGGTGAGATACTCTTTAATTCGTCAAAGATTTTTGAAAACTTGTTGTCATATCTTGAGGGTTTTGCATTTTATCATTGATTCAAATTAATTAATTTATTTTATTATCTTGATTACCATTTTAAATTAAGGGGTGAGAACTAACAAATTGACATAAAATTTTAACAATTCGTTCAAAGTTTATAGTTTTAATTTAAACTCATTAAAGGCCGATGTAGTCACCCCAGTTACTGTGATAGAAAAGTTGAAAAATTCTTCATTATAGAGAAATTTTGTACTTAAAATTCATAACTTTAAGATGTCACGGAGGATGAGTTAATAAAAACATATTTTTCTGTGTGAAAAAGGTGAAATAGTCATCCCGTTGACTCGTCGTCCAAACTAGGGTTAAACAGTCATAACATTGATCCTATAAAAAATTTTTAGTTTTTAATTAATTTTTAATTAATTTTAAAAATTTATTTAGATATTGAATAAAACTATTTAACTCTGTGTGAATCTTGTTGAATTTGAATTCGGTAGAACTTGATACAGAAGTGGTTAATATCTAATTTTAACACTAAGCAAAATGTTAGCAGATATGTATAAACAACGGTGCGTGCCAACTTCCATTTAAATGAAAAGCTTCCAATGGATCTTATTTCAAATAAATAACTTTTAGAAACTTTTGTACTAAAATTCTAAGATACAAAAAAAATTTCAGTAGAATTACAATGAAGTAATATAGTTGTATAAAAATTGCTACGCCCCCATTAACTCTTTCAATATCACTTCTTTTCCACAGTACTTAAGGCTGACATCATTCATTCCTATAAAAATTATCATTTTTAACATCATCCACAGCGAATGTAGAGTTTAGGTGTATGAAAGGTGTCAGCGTGATCTTTTGCCCACAATTTGTAGAAGCCACTCACCGACCAGATCAACATCTACCTCATTTGAAACTATATATTTAAAAAAAATGTTTGTTATAAAATTTTACCACGTAAGAAACAATAGCTCGCATAGATTCAAACCTATAGTATTTTAGACTTTTCTCTCTAAGTGGGTTACATACATTGGCCGCCTCGGTAGTCGAATAGGTAGCGCGCTAGGTTGTCATCCCATAGGTCCAGGCCATGATCCTACGCTTTTCCTTTCTACATTTCTTTTGCCATTTCTAATAAACTGATATTAAAAATTCACCTATATTTACGACTTGAAGTTGCAGTTGGTGGTAGACAAGTTGGGATGGATGGGATTGCCTTATAACTAGAATGAGGATACCACTTGCCTCAATTTCATATGTTTCTACGCCTTTCCACCTCTCTTAGAACATCCTACAGGTGTTTCACTTGATTGTCCCTTGGTTCCCACTCATCTATTTACCCATTTTCGAACCAAGAAAGATTTGACTGAATGGGTATTACATCTCAAATCCTTGGTTTATATCTAAAAAAAAAAACAAAATGGTAGCTTTGGCAATGATTTTGGTTTCATTTTTTGTCTTAATTAATATATGTTTAGGAAGCGTTGGAGTTTTCTTGCGTTGTGTCAAGGAATAAAGAGTTCAGATATTATAAATATACTTTTTGATGTATAAGAGGACTTGAAACACAGAAGACGTGAGTTCAATTCACAGCGTTGACAAATTTGTGTTCATTGTCGAGAGGCATTTAAGTTCGGCGAATTCATTTTTGTGGCGTCCGTGGCGTAGTTGGCCTCTATGTCAACGAGCCTGGAGACACGGGTTCGAAACTCAACAGCGACAGAAAATTATTTGAATTAAAATAATTTTTCTGTACGGCTGCCACCTCTCTGCAGACAATGGCAAACCTCAGAGAGTAATCAAAATGCCATGTAAAGCTCCTTGAGAACAAGAACAGTCCGTTCATCGCCGTTCGGAGTCGGCGTTAAGCCTGTAGGTCCGGTTCTCGGTGAATTGTGTACAAACTTCATAAGAAGCTAAGTCAAAGTCCTTTCAAGGGCTGAAATGACCAGTTATTTATTTATTTTATTTATAATTAATTTTTGAGTATCAAAAACGGTCTTTTCAGCAAAAAAGTAATGTAAATGGTAAAAAAAACATAAACGTTTGGTTCAATTAAGTACAGTTGTGCTTTTTCTTATTTTCAAGAAATCGGGATGAACAACTTGATGCATGTATTCGGTATATTTTGGTCAAATGTGAAACCCTAGACTATTGTTAGGTTAACAGTACACGCAAAGAAATTTTTTGTTTACCACAACTGAAAAATTCACCAACTATACTTCGTTTGCGAGCTGTATTTGCCGCAAACGAATATTCAGTTGTCACAACTTAAAAATATATCTTATGTATATACATATACCGCAAGCTATTTCGGTCATTATTATTTATTATATTAATAATCTTTCTCATTATGTCCATCCGTCTTCTTATGGATTGGAAGTCCGTTGCTTTCTCCATCCGCGTAATAAGAAAACTTCCAATTTCTTTATATAGTAACAATTTGTCCAAAAAGTAACTCTAAACTATAAGCGTTATGTTTATACAACGAAGGGAAAAATAAACAAAATTTTCAGTTGGGAAAAACGAAGTTTTCAATTGCTGCAATTTAAAAATCACTCGCGTTTATGACAAACGAAATTCATTTCCTGCAACTATATGACGCGTTTCTCGCAACTGAATTGTTATTATGACAACTGTTGAAACGTTTGTAAATAACGATTTCAAGCACGACAAACGAAGTTCGTTTGCGGCGAACTGGCGATAAACGTTGTTTTTCTTTGCGTGTATTCATAGGATAGGTGTTTTATGTTTTCCTTGAGCTAAATAATTTTACAGCTTCTAAAGAAGTCAAGATGTGAAATTCCATGGTATTAATAGCACAATGCCCCATTATCAAAAGTTATAAATTTTCTCTTCGATGGATTTGTTTGAGTCCATGTTCATTTTTGTTTTTTTTTTTTTTTTTGGCAAATTTTAGCTCATTCACACAATACAACATTACTCAGACATCCCAACAAATCCAAAAGCAGCCTATTGTTTCCAGACGCTTTTGTCTATACTTTTACTTACTATATCAATAGTATTATGACAGTCATATGGGCACTGTTTCTACCAAGTACAGAACTCTACCATGTTTGTCTGCCAATTCATTTCTCTCTATGTTGCAATAACTTGGTTTTCAGGAAATATTGACCCCGTTGGGAAGCCCACTCAAAATTATGTCAAAATTCTGTGATGGTTACAAGTAGATAAGAAATTTACCAATTTTCAATCTTTAGCAAATGTCAATATCAAGGCTTAGCCCTTCCCATTCTGTTCTCTAAACTTTTCTGTAAACTTTAACATAAGGACAGTTTCTATGTTAATTATTTATTGCTATTGATATTTACTCTATTTAACATAAGTTTCCTACGCTTAGCATAAAGCTTTTTTAACATTTAAAGATATTCATTAAAATTTTCTTTCAATAAACTGAGTAATTAATCTATTGAAAGCTTTAAAGCTCTAACACCAGCAAAACATGCAAAAGTTGCAATAAAAAAATGAGTTAATTATTTAATTATTATTTAATCTAATCGCACTCGCACGCTAGTTTTAAACTGTGGAAATTATAAGGTATTTATTTCTAATAAGCGCTGATATTAAATACAACAACAATAAGCGCAGAGTAAATAATTATTAAAAATTATGCACGAGTACCTGATCGTTAAATGCGTGTACAAAAAATTTAGTGCAAAGTGCAAAGATATTTTTATAGCATTATAATCAAAGGTGTTTTTAGAACACCTACAACAAGAGAAGAGAAAACTTTCGTTGACTTCGAAACATGCTTTTCTTGGGAATTTATCATTTTTTAAATTTAATTGAGTTTTTGAGAAGTTTAACTAATAAAATTTCTTGTACTTTTCTTGTACTTCCATTTTTTGCTTTTCTCTTATAGTACGATGACGGCCTGCATGGCTATGGCATGGACTCGGGTGCTGCAGCAGCTGCCATGTATGATCCACACGTTGGACATCGGCCGCCTGGATTACAAGGCCTTCCCACGCATCATTCTCCGCACATGACGCACGCTGCTGCGGCAGCGGCAACAGTTGGCATGCATGGCTATCATACTGGAGCTGGTGGCCATGGTACACCTAGTCATGTATCGCCGGTTGCCAATCACCTAATGGGCGCAATACCCGAAGTACATAAACGTGATAAGGATGCGATCTATGAGTAAGTTTAAAATAATTGCTACAATAATTACAACATATAATTATGTACTTAATTATGTACTTAATTAAATACTTAATTAAAATAGTGGTTGTTGCTCTTGTTGGTGTTGCTGCTGTTAATTAAATTGCGCACACTTCAGCAGTGGCCTACTACAATGAATGTAAGGCACCCTTAATTTTTGGTTAATCAACAACAGTAAACCAAAAAAAATTCTCTTTACGCATGCGTGCATTTCAGCCTGTATTTTACTGCCTTTCTGTTTTTTTAGAAATTTGCTCTTTTACGGATTTTTGATGTTGTTGGTTTTTTGGTGGGATTATATTTTTTGGCGCAGCAACACTTTGTAGGCGTTCGACAACAAATTGTTAAATTAGAGGTTCTTGAAAAAGGCATGTCGTTAGCCCGCGTTGAGGGAGTGTTTTTCTCTGACATGCTGTTAAGCTGTTGATTTAGGGAGTTACTGTGGAGAAATGGTGCGGCATTGCGTTAGAAGGTTTTTTGGTTATTATTATGGCGAAACATTACCTTTAGAAGAGACTTTGGGTGATGTATTTGAAAAGGTTTCGGTGCGGTAACTAGTGAATTTCGTATTGATGTCCTAAGTGTAAAGATGTGAAAGATTTTGCAAATGTAAAATATAGCAAAATACAAACAGATAATTTACAAAAGCCAAGCCGATGTGAAGCTTATTTTTTAAAAATTTTTAACTTTATAGCTTAAAAGCCTTAAAGCAGCATATAGTTTTAGTAACTAAGCTTTTAAAACAAGATACTATAGAAAATTGTCGAACTTTCAGCTCAAGAATAGGGAGCTTTTTCAGCTATTAAGCGCTTCTTATGGCAGCAGAGGAAGCTGTATGCTTGTAAGTGTTAAAAAGCTTGAAGATGTGAAAGCTTTCGCTAATGCTTAACATGTCAGCAGATGCTGAAGCTATAAAGCTTTTCTTTAAATGTAATGTGTTAACTTTGAGTTTTTTATATATTTTAATGAACTTATGATTTGTTTTTTTTGGCTGAAACATCTATTTTATAGCTGCTTTTTATTTATTTTGATAAATTGGAGCTTTTTGAAAGTCAAACGTACCAGAACATATATAAATTTATAGGATTCACTTAACTTTTGATATTTTAATAAACAACTCTTTAACTAATCAAAAAATGGGATCTTTTTGACTTTACATACCCTTACAGATGAGCTGTAATGTAAGAGGTTTTGGAGCTTTTTAAGGTTTTCATTATTATTTAGCATAATTAAAAATATAAAATTATTCAGAAAATTAAAAACATTTTTACTAAGACCCACTTTGGTAGATTTTTCTTAAGGTATAATATACGTGTAACAAAAAAAAAATTTTTCAAAAAATTTTTTTAGATATGAAAAGTTTTATTTTTTTTAAGTTTATACAGGTTATTGTACATAAAAAATACTTTATAAAAATATTTTACACGTATATTATACCTTAAGCAAATCTTTAAGTATCAATAAATAAAAATTTAAGAGTTATATGAGCTTTAAACATGGTAGTATACATAAATTTTTTTATGTAAAATTAAATATTTTCAGGCTTTTTTGACTTCTTTAAACCTATTGAGCCTCTCTTGAGGAAATTGAGCTTTTGATCTTAAGTTCTTTAGAGCAATAAACACATAAAAAGGCTTTTCTGAGCTTTTCATATTGTAAATATAGTTTTAGATATATATTATATATAGGCACACGTAACGGTTAGGGTATTTCAGTTTTTCAGATTTTAGGGCTACTTGGGGTTCTTAACTTATTCAGCTCCTGAATTTATAGAAATTTTCAATTTTTCTTAAGCTTAGTTCCAAGATGTTAAGAGATGTGTTAAAAGCTTAAAAGTCTCGGAATCCTTCAGCTTGTTTAACCTATTAATAATATTTTTTTACAGGGATAAATGTTTTTATTGTTTTGAACTACTGCGCCCAATGAGCTTTTTCGAACTTTTCGAGCTTTTTGAGCTTTTTCAATTTTTCAACTATAAATTTCCATGTAATTAATTGCTTTTAATGTTTATAATATTGAAACATCACAAGCTTGCGTTTTTTCAACTTTTTCAAAACTTGTAAAACAATTGAAAAATTTTTGTGTGTAGCTTGTTCATGATATAAAATTCAATATTTTTATGCAAAAGGTATAGAACCAAAACTTGTCAAACTGTTCAGTACATTGAGATTATTTAACTTTTAAAGCTTTTTCAGAACTATTTAAGCTTTTCAAGCTTTTGAAAGTTTTTTAAACATTACTTGCCATGTTGTCCCTTGCCGTTGATAAGAATAGCATAAAAACTACGCATGCGTTAATCTCTTTTATATTGAAATTAATCCATTTATTTATAATCCATTTAAAGCTTTTTAAATCCCTTTATTAACAAGTTTTTTTTTTTTAATTCGTTCAAAACATTGTTCCACAATTTTTGTTAGCCTTCATGGCTTATGGCACAATGGAACAATGGTTTGGCTCATTATTCCTTCATAATAAACAATGAACTTTCAATAATAACGAGCTTATTTAAAACATGATTTTTTTTAAGCCTGAACCGAATTACACTAAAAAGCTTTTGCGTTTCATTACAATTTTATTTCTATAAAATGAAATTAAAATATGAAATGCTTTTAAATATTTATTTATATTAAACTTCTTTCTAATATATCTAAAAGCTTTTTTAATGCGTTATATAAAAGTTTATTTCTTTTGTAGATAAAACTTCTTTTGAAAATATCTAAAAGTTGTTCTTATAGATTAAAAATTTTTTTTTTTTTTTTTGTTGGTCACAACTTTAAATATTGCTAAACTTGACATGATGTCATCTGAGCTTTTCTTAAATTGATCTTAAGTTGAGCTTGAACTTTTCTTCCATCGAGAAATAGACTGACAAGAAGTTTGCATAGCTAACCGTTAATATCAGGCGTCTTGATAAAATGCCTTCGTGTATATGACACACTAATTAAACCTGCCTGCATTTAGTGCAAAGCAACAACAACAAAAACATGCACTTGCAATTGCTAGAAAAATGCTATGCGTGCAGCTAAAGCTCTTTTCTATTAAATGAATTAATAACAACGACTTCCTTTACCGACGCAAAAAATTTACTCCGGTTACAAAGTATTATAGCAGCAAATGCCTCGCTGTCATCTGTCTGTCTGTCAGTCTATCCGTCCGTTCTGTCAGCATGCTGCATGTGTGTCTATACTACGCTCCGTTTATTTGAGAAGCAAATATTTGTTGTAACTATCGCTACCTTTTTTCAATTTTAATTTTTTATTTTTTTTTTATTTTACTATAACTTGTTGCTCACAATTTGCGCTCTCAACATGCAACATTGGCAATAATTTTCAATTTTTATGAATGAATTTATATCTACCTACATAGCACACGATCGATCATGCAACAACATCAATCAGCTGACGGCGCGTTCATCAGCCAACAACGCCAACGTCATTAGCAACATCATCAACCTCATCAACATCATCATCATAATGATTGCCAGCAATTTGTTTAATTTTATGGTGAACAATTGTCAGAACTGTCATTTGTACAATCATATAGCTTGTCATAAAATGTCATATTTTTGATGTTGCGATCATTGGCGTCGATCAGTGATCGTGACATTAATTAAAATTGAAAGCAAGAGCATTCCACCATTTAGCGCCGTTTTTTATATTTTGCAAAATAGTACCATCTCAACATTTTTGTTGTTGTTGTTATGAGTACTTAATGCAACTTCTTTATTAACACTTGCTCTGGGCTCAGCTGTCAAAATGTTGCTTGCATGTCTACTGTTTGTTGCTGCTCTCTACTGCCAACAATTGACACCTTGCTGCAGTCGGAATACAAAATGCATATAAATGAAGAAGACTGCTTTTATGATTATATTGAGTAGAATTTAACACCTTTCTCAAGTGTTTGCATACAAGGTGTTTTATATTGGCTTATGTGTTGAGTTCAAGCCAAGCTGCGCTGACTGGCTACCTTGATATGCATGCGCACGCGCAGCGCTCAAGTGCAAAGACAACACTTACTTGATCGTTGGAATAACACAGGAACACTTTTCGCGCTCATTAGGTGGAATTTGCTCCAACACGAGTTGAGTGCATTTTATGATGACGCAACAGGAAACCTTTTTTGGGCATTTTGTGTGTTAAAGTGTAAATTACGAAACATTATGTTGCATTATTGGAGCTTGTGTTGTATTTTTCTTTTTATGATGGCAACTTTCATCAATTTTACTGCTGCGAATGAGGATCATAAAAAAAGGCTTCTTCGATTTTGTGCGGCATTCATTAGTGTCGGAAGCGCGCTTGTATGCTGCAGTTTATTTGTCTAAAATAACCTTTTATCTCTTTTTTATTGTTCTCTGTTGTCTCGGCTTGTGCAGCAAACACCTTTCCATGTCCCTAAAGTGTTCGCGCTGGCAACCCTTCAGCAAAATATTGAAACTCATTCCACCATTCCACTCGACAGTCAAGCATGCCTGACCAAAACTCAATAAATTATCTATAAATTTCTTATTATTAATAGTGCCACGTAAAACTGTGGCAACACCCTCACCTTAAAGAGCAGAATTATTCAATTAACCCTCCAGCCGAAGGAACGTAAGGAACGACAAAAAAAAAAAATAGTGAACAACAAATGAGCACCAAATGCCAAAAATAACAACTCGAGAGACACACACAGAAAATGGGAATAAAAACCATTTGGCCTCCACTTAGAACGGCAAAGAAAACATTTGAAATTCTAATTGAAAAATTATAGGTAGTGAAAGAATCCAAAAATAATACCTACCAAACAGAAAACACACACAAAAAAATTGCATGTTACCCTAATTCTGTTCAGGTGCAATTTGTTTGGACAAGCGTGAAGCCTGCTGTCAGCCAGTTTTGCCCTTTTTGCTTTTAGATTTTTTTGTTGGTTAGTTTCTTTGAATAAGCCAAATAAATAGATATTTGGAAAAAGGAAGTAGTAAAAGAAATTGATGCACATTTTGTAGCGCTTAACAAATTGTATGGCGGTTTGTAACAAAAAAAAATTCAACAGAGCATATATCAAACCAATGATAATCCGTCAAGCAAAAAAGTCGGCATATGTGTGTACATGTGTGTGTGTGTGGTTTTTCTGTTTGCCTGTGCTGGTCAAGGATTATTATTAAAAATTAAAGAGGGAAAGCAGCTCAGTTTCGAAACGAACGGTTTAGGAATAAAAACCAGCTGCCTGAGTTGCGGCACAAAATAGAGCACAAAAAGCAGCAACTTTTTGTTCATAATTGAATTATTGACAGTTGAGAGAGGTACTTTTAGCATGTTCCACTTCAACTTATTGAATAAATTAACCAAGTATTCGATTAATTTTCAGTTAAGTTGAGCAACATTTTCTTGGCTAATTAATGATCATTCGTGGCAAAACTATTGCAATTCTTTGCTGTTGCTTTGATTTGGTTTTTTTTTTTGTTTTTATATGTAAAAGCTTTAAATTTATAGCACAAATACAGCCACATTAAATAAAGCCATTTTTCATTGTTTGACCTAGTGTGGCGTAGAGAGCATAAAACTAACTCATTTGTCATTGTTGACAACTTAAGTTTGTTACTTGACAGTTGTTGCTTAAACCAATCAGCGCAAGTGTCAAAAATATGAGGCACTAAAATACAAAAAAAAAAAAAAAAAAAAAAAATTATAAATGGAAAAACGTGTTTGTATAGCTTACGAAAATATCAGCTGATAATTTGTTTGGCATAAACAAACTTTTTTGAGAAGTTTAAATTTTAAAGTAGACAGCTGATGTTGATGATGATGATGTTGTCCATTTTGGGCGATAAGTTTTTGCAGTGTTGACAATATCGAGTTACATGCAGATATAAATAAATAAATAATTTCTTGATAGGTTCAAGATGTTATGGCCTCAAAGTTGATTAGTTTTCAATTTAAGTTAGCGGGGAGAGTTTTGGCAATATCGGGGAAATGAAGTTAAAAAATGTTGGCAGTTTTTTGTTGTCATTTCGAGGAGTTAAACTTTTCTATTTAAACTAGCTGAATATAATAGAAAAATGTTCACAATTCAATTAAACAAAGTCCTTTTACTATGAAATCTTTCTATCTGAGGGGTTTATTCAATATAAACGATTATTAGGTTTCATTTATTTTTTTGAAAAAATAAAAAATTTTAAACAATTTTAATAGTTTTTAGTATTTAAGTAAAAATACACTTCAACATATATGCTAGAGCGTTTAAGATGCTGTCGGTATCCAAGTGACGGCACCACCATTCTTCAAAGGCATGACATTTTTGACGGGTGGCAACCTTAATATGAACACACTATGAAACATGCCCACGTAGTTGCCTGTATAGCCCGCGTGGCCCTTCATACAAATTGTTTTCTATCTTAATTTTGTCTTTGCGATTAGCCAAAATCAAAGAATACCTGCAAAAAACAACGACACAAACCGCACTAGTTCAGTGTTCAGCACATTGTCCAGCAACCTTTACAAAAACAATTGCATGCAAAGCCAAATAAAATAACGCACACTCGATGATGTCGATGCTGAAACTGATAGTCCCGTTACTTGTGTGTCGAGTAATTTTTCGTGCAAGCATTGTTATTGTAATAGAAATTAATCCTTGTATAGTGCACTGGCAAATAAAATTGAGTTCATTGATTTGTCATAATTGTAATATCTATCAAACATTGAATATATTAAAAAAAAAAAAAAAATAAACCAATTTTTCTTACAGTGTACTTCATGACTTGTGATTTTATTGCATTGTAATTGTTTTTTATTTTATTTGATTTTTTGCAAAACGCAACAATGAGCAACATTTTGTGTTTTTTGTTTTTTAAGTTTTGGCCCGCTATTCAAATTTCTTGGGCCTCACTGCACTCTAATTGTCAAATCGATCTATAAATGAATAGTGACTCAATTGAAAAGGCTATATCTAAAAGTATTACACGACCAAGGTTAACCTTGACAGGGTGCATCAAAAGTAGATAAGAACTCTTGTTACTAATCTTTGAAAACTTTGTCATCTCTGCCAAGTAAAAATTTCCGGGTAACTTTCTCGGCAAAATTGGCGGTTAAGTAAGACCTTAGTAGCAAAGTGGATCACCGTGCAAGTCATGCACGACTACTGATGAGTTGGTGTAGCAGTGAACGAAACAGTCTGTCTAGTCTGCTGAATGATTTGCTCTATACAGAGTCGTTGTTGTTGTTAGTTCTTTTCTTCATAACATCTTTGGCTTAAAGCTCAACAATATGTTTCAATGAAGAAAATGTTTTTACGAATAAACATTTTATTAGCTACTTAAGACTTTAAATATACTTTGGTTCGGCCGTGGGAGTATTTTAACTTCGGCTCAGTCGAAAATCATTTCTTACTAGTTTAACTATAAAAAGTGACAATTTTATATAAAAAACAAAAATAAACTGGCCATTTCAGCCCTTGAAAGGACTGTGACCGAGCTTCTTATGATCAAACTGTTATTAAATGCTTGTACACAATTGATCGAGAAACTGGACCTACTAGTTTTAAACCGACTCCGAACGGATAATGTGCATGTTCTCGAGAATCTTTACATGGCATTCTTTACTCTACGAGGTTTGTCAGTCTGCAGAGAGGTGACTGCTGAACAGAAAAATTAATTCAGTTGAAAAATCTTTCTGTGTCAAAAGGAATTGAACCAGGGTTCTACGGCGTATGGGTCACGCACTCTACCCACTGCACCATGGCCACCACAATTTTATATATATGATATAAATAACTTCCTTATTTTATTTATAACTAGAAGTAACCGGCCGCGCGTTGCTGTGGCTCGCACAACGCTAAAAGAAAACCAAATTAGCAGTACTACCGTTATGAACGTATGACTGAAGGAATGAATTAATAAATGAATAAATTAATGCTAAACGGTCGAACAAATAACTCCGAAGAGATCAAGCTAACGATATATTGCACTGAAAAATCAAAAACCACTAAAAAAGCGAAATAAAAAACAACGAAAAAAATAAAAAAATTGACAATAACTCACGTACTGAAGGTGTGAATGAATGAATGAATAAGTGAATGAATGAATGAATGAATGAATGAGTGTCTACTTCTATACGCTCAAACAAAGAACTCCCTGTATTTAACCTTTGTTTCACAATGCTTGTGAGTATACAATATTTTTGTTTTTCCATTTTCTGTGCAAATATAAAGATTATCTGGTTTACCGACTCTAGAATACGCCATATATAATTGGCCATGTGAGAAGTAAACCGTGTGTAGATCTAAGCCGCACAATTCTAAAAATTTACCCTTAGCTTTGTTGATAGTGAATTCAAACGCCAATTAAATTGGGAATTACAATCTCTTAAATTGAAATTGCATATCCGTTGGAATCATAGGAATGAAAGAAATGAGAACATCATCACATTTCAATGATCCTGTCAATATTATTGTTTCTACAACGTGCTCATTAATTTTTTTACTTCAAGACGAATTCCGTTGCAAAATTTTGGCTTGTTAATATTTCTCAATAAAACTGGCAGATAGAGTGAATTTAAAACTTCGATTGGATAATGAAACAACAGTGTCGACGGACTTGTATGTGACTGCCGCGCTTTGAATGTTATTCTGAATTATATTGTTATGTTCGAGAACTTCTTTGTTCGTTCCGGAAGGAATAGCTTTTTCTCTCAGCCAATCGTGATTCTTATAATTAGTTTGAATATTGGAAAATGCTTTTTCAACTAATTCTTCTTTTGAGGTCACTAAATTGCAGAAGCTATGAGGCAATGAAATTCGTAGAAAGGGTAGATCAACGGGTATCTTTCCGTTCCGAATATAGGCGGTAACTGTGGGTGTTGCAACATTTATATATATATAGTAACCACCACTTGGACCCATAGGATCTGCATATAAAGTTTCACTATCAAAACATGTATAACTCAGGAATTATAGATATAGTCCAACTACGCCAATGTTTAATACGATCCAAACCGTCTGAAATATAGCACTTTTATTGATTTTTGGGCGGGAAAAGTGGGAGTGGCCACATTTTTTTTATATCGTCGAACAAATAACTCGAAGAGATCAAGCTAACGATATATTGCACTGAAAAATCAAAAACCACTAAAAAAGCGAAATAAAAAACAACGAAAAAAATAAAAAAATTGACAATAACTCACGTACTGAAGGTGTGAATGAATGAATGAATAAGTGAATGAATGAATGAATGAATGAATGAGTGTCTACTTCTATACGCTCAAACAAAGAACTCCCTGTATTTAACCTTTGTTTCACAATGCTTGTGAGTATACAATATTTTTGTTTTTCCATTTTCTGTGCAAATATAAAGATTATCTGGTTTACCGACTCTAGAATACGCCATATATAATTGGCCATGTGAGAAGTAAACCGTGTGTAGATCTAAGCCGCACAATTCTAAAAATTTACCCTTAGCTTTGTTGATAGTGAATTCAAACGCCAATTAAATTGGGAATTACAATCTCTTAAATTGAAATTGCATATCCGTTGGAATCATAGGAATGAAAGAAATGAGAACATCATCACATTTCAATGATCCTGTCAATATTATTGTTTCTACAACGTGCTCATTAATTTTTTTACTTCAAGACGAATTCCGTTGCAAAATTTTGGCTTGTTAATATTTCTCAATAAAACTGGCAGATAGAGTGAATTTAAAACTTCGATTGGATAATGAAACAACAGTGTCGACGGACTTGTATGTGACTGCCGCGCTTTGAATGTTATTCTGAATTATATTGTTATGTTCGAGAACTTCTTTGTTCGTTCCGGAAGGAATAGCTTTTTCTCTCAGCCAATCGTGATTCTTATAATTAGTTTGAATATTGGAAAATGCCTTTTCAACTAATTCTTCTTTTGAGGTCACTAAATTGCAGAAGCTATGAGGCAATGAAATTCGTAGAAAGGGTAGATCAACGGGTATCTTTCCGTTCCGAATATAGGCGGTAACTGTGGGTGTTGCAACATTTATATATATATAGTAACCACCACTTGGACCCATAGGATCTGCATATAAAGTTTCACTATCAAAACATGTATAACTCAGGAATTATAGATATAGTCCAACTACGCCAATGTTTAATACGATCCAAACCGTCTGAAATATAGCACTTTTATTGATTTTTGGGCGGGAAAAGTGGGAGTGGCCACATTTTTTTTATATAAAAATACGACCCTATTCAAATCAACTGTTGTGTCAAAATTTTAAGGCAATCGGTGAAGAACTTTCAGAGATTTAGGATTTTGTACAAACATACATTTAGATTTTTAGATTTGTTTTGTACTAGAAACATACTGATGCAACATACGGGCAACATGCTATTGCAACGAGTATATCACTCTATTAATAATATTTAAGTTCAGTTTCTTAACAATTTCAGTAAATTGTATTTTTACGTCTACCAAAAGTGGTACAAGTTAAAAATATATCTAAGCCAGGAGCTCAAAGAAAACATTCTGAGGATATGAAGATAATATAACCAAGTAATGATTAATACTGCAAGAGTTAATGTGTTTTTTAATTGGTCTGTTGTAGACTTACTCTGCCCTATTATTTCAAAAAGCAATGCTTAACATACCTGGTAATGAGTAAGGAGGTGATTCTGCAGTTTTTACTGAAAAATTCGCGGCTGGCTTTGCTACATAGGGTGGCACGAAATTCTTCAATCTGTCTAAATTTTAAACAGTGAGGTTTTACAAATGTATTCTAAGACAATAAGACAAAAGTGTATAATTCAAAATTTTGTAAAAATCATCTCCCACAAATATTGTTTACATAACAATAACTAAATCGTTCTGTCTATGTCTTAGCCTTTTAGGGCGCTTTTGAAGCAAATCTACAAAAGTTTATTTTTCAAAAGTCAAAAAATATGTATTTTTTAGCCGCTAACAAATAAATGCAATGCCAGCAACATCAATACTCGTATGTTAAAGAAATCTAGACAAATGCCTCAAGAAAATGTGAAAATGTAAGCGCAAGTTGCTTCAGACAGCTGCCGCCGACACAGCATAGCGTAAAGTTGAAATTTTCTACATTTTCTTCACAACTGTGGCAGCTTTAAAAAAACAAAGTTCTTAGCGCCAAGTTTACAGAAAATCAAATCCAACTTCATAGTTATATATTTGAGTAGCGCTAGATGCTGCAACATATAGAAATATACAGCAACATGCTCTAATTAAAGCTCCAAATATAAAGATTTGTTCTTGTTCTTGTTGTTGTTGTTTAACTTTTTCGTAGTATTTTAGAGTGTTTTCTCTGTGTGAATGTACATATTAAGTTTTACTTTAGCCACATGTTTTGGTTTCTGGCTAGCCAGCCTCTTGTTTATATCGAATTTTTGGCGGTTTCTTGTCGCCACTAGTGTAAACAAATTGGGGGGCTTTTTTAAGGTTTTGTGTGTTTTTTGGAAAAAGTTTATGTTTTTATTAGAAGTTTTATTGATTTTTTTAATGTTTTTTCTTGTTTTCTTTCTTTTTTTACAGACATCCACTCTTCCCTCTATTGGCGCTTATATTTGAAAAATGTGAACTAGCCACATGTACGCCCAGAGAACCTGGTGTGCAAGGTGGTGATGTTTGTTCGTCAGAATCGTTTAATGAGGATATAGCAATGTTCAGTAAGCAGGTAAGTGTTTAAAAAATAATTACAAAAAAATACATATAAGAATTATAAAAGGGGTATTCACCATGTTTTGTATTTGCTCTTTCTATTTGCTTTCTATTGTGTGTGGTATATAATCAAATTTGGTAAAAACAAGCATTTTCAATTCAAAACAGGCAAATTTAGAGTTTTTCGTTTCAACTTTTGTACAGCAAATGCTTGTACAGCAAAGTTCATTTTAACTTGGACTGATCTCAGCCTGCCGTCAAACTGATCCTCAGAACAACCACCCAGCATTATTTGACAAACATTTGAATTTAATTTTATAAATTCAAAAATGAAAATGATGAATTACCAGTGCTTAAGCAGTTCCAAAAGAAATGCGGTTCCACTTCAGCGGTAATTGGAGATGATGTTGCTGCTAGCAAACCAGCAACACATGTGGGACACGCATGCTTAATAAAAACCCCAGCAACGACAGAATAACCAGAACAACAACAACAACAGTAACAACAATATCAAAGAGCAACAGCTACACTATGCTGCTAAACGATCAGATTACGCCGAAAATCCATGTTGCTAGAATTTATACCACTTCAGAGTTTAACTCCACTAAACTGAGGGTACTTAAAATCGAAACAGTGAAGAGAAACCAGAAAAAAACACATTTTTATTTTATTCAATTTTGAACATGCCTTGGCATTGAGCTGCATCGAGTGAGCTGTAGGGTCAGGTCAGAGACAGCACTTTAAACAGATGTGACAAATATGTCCACTTTATGTATAAATAGTAAATAACAAAAAAAAAGACATAAAATTGGGAAGTGACTAGAACCGACAGACAGACAGATACAAGTGGCTACATCCTCACACTTGGTGGTGTCACTAACAGTAAAAGTTAGAGTAAGAGCAGCATTACCAGCTTTCATTATCAATGTGACCGGCTTTGCTCGGTTGAGTGTTGGGCACTAAGTGCTTGATTAAACGCAGTTGTCAAAAACTAAGCAAGTTACTAAAGTCACCACAAGAAAACAGCAATGACAACAACCATACCGACTACAACAATAACAACAACAACTCAGTTTTACTTAAGCACTAAATAATACACTGCACAAAAAATGAAAAAAAAAAAAACAAAAATATAATGGTATGTCAAGGGAAAGCAAAGCATACTTTAAACATTTTGCAATTTCTTCATGCTGGCAACACCATAAAAAGTCACTTTATGCCTGCCACACTGACATTTAAATAATTTACGATGTTTTAACATCAAAATTATATGTTCCCGCTTAATGCTGAGCAGCAGCAGCAGGAGCTGCCCTGACGTTGACGACGTTGCAGTTCTCGCTGTTGAGGATGACGAGATTCCTGGGTGTTTAATGCCTGCCATGATGAGCATAACTATGCAGACATGACGATAGCCAGACAAACAGACTGACAACGAGACACAGAGAGACAAACAGACAGACAGACGCACAGGCAACGATTGCTGCTGTGCCATGCAACAGATTTGCTAGCGCATATTTTGCTCTGTTCTGTTGCAGCAACTATTTTTATGTGCGATAACTTTAAGAACGCGCGAGATCACATTAAAAACACCATCAACGCAGGCACCTCATCATAATAATATTTGTTGTTTCGTATTTTTTTTTTTGGTTTTTTTTTTGCTTTCTTTGGTTGTTTGCATTTTTATCTTGTTGTTGCTTGATTTTTGGAAACACAAAAAGTACTGGTTGAGCCACTGCACAAGAGTGACTGACTGACTGGCTGTTGCTGGCATGTGTTGCCCGAAATGCTCATCCAAGAATATGCGAAGAAATCAAATGTTTCCTCAATGGCAGCCACTAGATAGAGTCGAGTCAAAGAGTACGTACAGATGATGTTGATGATGACACCGGCAGCGGGGGTTCTGGACGTTGTATTGGGGAGTGTATAGTTTGGCTGTTATACAGTTGCTCGTGATGTTGTTGATGTTGTTGCCAAAGAGGAAGTTGTCGCTGCGGCAATAATGAAAATGATGATGTGTGTATTTATGGTCCATGTGGAATTTTGACAGCAATGCACAGCGTAATAAATGATAACGAAAAAAAAAACCAGGCTCTGGGCATATACTATAAGTAATATGTCGCTCTATAGCACGTTGTGCGTCAGGCGACTTGCGACATTTTTTTGATGAACTTGTGTCAGAATTGACAGCAGAGTGAATATGTCAATAAAACGATTTCTGGCAGTCAACATATTTCGGGACATACCAAGTGGCAAGTGGGCGATAGGTGGAAAGGGCAATAAATAATTTTGCGTCTTAAAATCACACGCCTGCTTGTCTTAATTTAGTCTAAAAATATGGAATCTTTTTAAGCAACAAATGATGCTATTTTTACAACAAATATTTATTTAATTTTTTTTCAATAATAATGACGAATTTTTATGTTATTCGCCCAACGCTGAGCATCGTCAATATGTTATGTTCCAGCTAAGCATGCAACCTATGCATCCATCCATCCATACATCTATCTATCTATCTATCTATCTATCCATACAACTGTTCTTCATCTCTATAACTAAAGCTATATCTGTTTATATAGACGACTAACCGCCAACATGTGCTAAAAATAAACGCACTCAAAAACATATTTTGAGTTGTTGTCATTTTTTTTTTTAAATATTTTATAAAAATACTTTATAGACAGACTTTTTGGTGTTAGCTCTGCTAATGATGCGGCTAAGGAAACGCTTTATAATTTCAAAATCTCTTCAAAACCATGTGATTTTGTAGCTGCCATGTGTAGCTCTCCGTCTGTGTGAAGAATGTTTCAGCCTCAAGTAGCAGCAAGAAAGACAAACAAAGCAGCATCTTTATGTGTACGTCTTGGTGTCGAAGTAGATGATGATGATGATGATGGTGATGCATTGATAATGTTGATGATGTTATTGTCGCTGGTGACGTTGTTGTTGTTGTTGATCGTGAAGCCATGTTGAAGCGGGTTGGCGGGAGATATTAAATCATTTTTAATGAAATACTGCCAAAACTAAATGTTTTGTGAAATAAGTAGCAGCAGTACTTCGGCTGATGTTGAAAAAGTATCAAAGTGACAGTGAAAACGTGGCGTTGACACTTCAAGTTGTTGCAAATACAAGGCAAAAACAATACTATTTGTTGTCATGATGACCTACACAAGGCTGTTGTGTAAAAAATGCTTATTATCAATCAGATAGTATTAAATTAATAAGATTCAAAACTCAAATTTAATAAGATTACTTAAATAAAACGGTACAAAATCTAAACGTTGAGCGTATTTTGTATTTTGTAGTGCTTTTTGTTCAATTTTCTGCTATATTTTTTTAGTTTCATTTAAATTTTCAAGTTTTTTACAAAAAAATGTATCCATACAACCTTAGCTAACTCTTTAACCCCGACGTTTTTCAAAGTTTTAAAACTTTCAAAATATCATAATAGTATATATTACAAGGCAAATTGTCAAATTTTAAGGATACCTCTTCCACGTTTTTCGTTTTCGACACATTTTTGATTATAGATGAACTATCCTGATTTTTATTTAGTTAACGCAAAGTTTGCATCTTGTTTCAAGATTTTTATAAAAAAATATATCCCTATTTCACATATTTGAAAACTCTTACAATTTCTTACTATCGAGTTGATAAGATTTACCATAAAACTCTTTAGATTCCATTTTCTTAAAATTTTTTATATTTTAAGACAAGCCACAAACAAATAAATTCTGAATTTAAATTCAATAAAATAATCATCGAAAACAATGTTTTTTCATTAATATGATAGCCAAGGTAATTAATTTTAGTGCATTTTCCGCTAATCTATCTCTATATCTCCGCTTACTCTTTAAAAGGGCAGGTTTTTCAGAAATGTCTGAATATTCATGCATTTTCGCCAGGGTAAACTTACTTTTGCTTAAAATTAAATTCTTAAAAAGGCTAAAAATCTTTTATCCAAAACTTTTACTCTGCAAAACTTATCAACTTATTGATAACTAATCGTAAGTTTCAATAGCAATGCTTTTGCAAATGAAATAATTTTTTGTAAGCAGATTTGTTACACATGCTTTTTAAGAATTTCACTGAGTTTAATCTTTAAATATCAATTCTAAAATTTTTGCTTAAAAACTGTGAAAATTACTTAAAAAACTTCCCCCTATCTTCTAAGCTATCTCCTATACCTCGACCTTATTCGACGTTTTGAAAACTCTCACATGCACTTCTAAACCTCTACTATATGCCACAATTTGCATCTGCATGAATAATAATTGTTCCTGAGTTGTGGGCAATATTTGTACTCTTGACGACTTTGACGTTTACCACATGCATATTCATAGCTGCTCCCTGTTTTATTCTTTATTTTCAATTCATTGCTGCTAGATTTTTTTTTTTTAATTTTTCTGCTTTCTTGAACAGCACTTTGTTGTTGTTTTTTAAGACTATACGGCTGTTTTGGCACGATGATTAATGAAGTGCGGGTAAAATGATTTTTTTGACTCGTCTCTTCTGCTGTATGGGGCAGTTTTTTTTGGATTTGGCTCTTTTAGTTTTTCATATTTTTGTTATTTTTATTTTTTATTTCTTATATGGACCAAATAAAGTCTTGGTGCTATAGTTTATGAGTTGTCTGCTTTGAAAAAATTGTTGAATCATGTGTTTGTTGCTTGCGCTAATGTTGTTGATGATGTTAATGATGATCGCGCTAAGGAGTTTGGCATGTTGCTGGCTACAATTTCAATTTCAATTTGAATTTTTTGCATTTTATTTTTAGCAACTGCTTAAGGTCAAAGGCGGGAGTAGCGAAAAATGTAAGAAGAAATAATTTTTTTTTTTTATTTTTGCAAGATTTATGTTTGCGAAAACTTATGTTAAACTTGACATTAAAAGTTCAAAATCGTCATTTGTTGCACATCACTTTGACTCGTTCTGTCACTAACATCAATTTGACTTCAAGTGTTCTTTTGCTGTAGAGCTACTACGCTAATTATAAGCCTATAAATTACTTAAAGTAGACATTTTTATTGCCCGAGCCACGACAGCAACAAGTGCCAAGTGTGACAATTGCTTTCATTTTTGCTGTCAAACAAACGCGTTATAAATTCTAGCATCTAATTTCTTAATGTTGGAAAATCTGACGATTTTTCCTAAATGCAAGCAGCAGGTACTATTATTTTTTTTTATTTCATTTTAATTTTATTATGTTGCTGTAGCTGATAACCTTAGCAGCAGCAGCAACACAAACAGGTTCTAGCTAACAACAGGAATAAAAATGCTGCCATTGTTTTGAGCGAACCTTTAATTTGTCTTATTCTCTGTTGCTTTTGTTGTTGTTTTTAGGATAAGATTCAGTTCTGGTTTCCAGCGAAAATTCCAGTGTTGCTCACTTTGTGTTGCTTTGGGCAACAAATGGAAATTTCTATGCGTGTGTGTGTTCGTTTTAATCTATTTTTTTTTGGTTATTGTTGTTTTCTTTTATGCTTTAGTTAATAAAAAGAAAACCTTCACAAAATAAAAAAAAAACAAAACAAAAAGGATATCTAAAGGCTTTGTTTGGCTTTATGGTTTTTTTTCCCATACATCGCAGCAACTATTAAGAATTCATGCATTCATTCTTCGGTTGAAATTAAATTTAGAGCAACCCTCAGCAACTGCGCAAAGGTTTTGAATTTCTTTTATTTTTTTGGCTTGGCACAGGCTGGCTTTTTTCCAAGGAACAAAGAAAATTAAAAATGGGAACCTTTTTTCTTAGGCCTTTTTTTCAACTTGCTTTGGGTTGATTTTGAGAACAATACCAGCGCAAAAAGAGCATCCTGCGCATTTGTGCTCCGCTGTGCTGTTAACTGCGCAGACGTAACTGTTTTGCGTTGGTTAGGGAAGGGTAGGTTAGGCCGCAGTTACGAAGGTAGGCAAAAGAACTGTTTTATTTTTAGATTTAGCAGAAAAGTAAACTTCTTGAATGTCCAAAAGACTTTAATTTCACTGATTATATAAAAAAGGCAACTTTCTTTTACTTTTTTTTTTTATTTTTTTTAAAGGTATTGGGAAAAATATTGTTTATCAAAATTTGTTTCTTTCAACTGCTCTAGGCAGCAACATTTATTTGTACAATAAGTTTTGTTTATTTAAAAATCCCTTTTATAAAAATTTTTAACAACAACAGCAATGCTTATAGCTTTATATTGCAAGCGTGAATTGATTGGCCTCAACATTTTTCCATATTTATTTCAAGCAGTTTTGTTTATATGGAGAAAAAACTAAAGAGTATTGAAGCAAAATAAGATGGGATAAAACAAAAAAAATAATTAAGAAAGAATTAAAACAGCAGCAACGCAGTATTAGAAACATCAGCAGCATCAGCAAATTGCCAACTTGTTGAAATCTTCCTTATTTCAACGCGTTGTTCTGTAAGTGTTTTCAACATATAGATCGTTTCTGCTGATGTTGCTGCTGTTGGTTTGTATAGAGCAACAACTGCTTTAATAATATTTAAAATGCAATCAATTGAATTTAATTTTGATTAGGAAATCTTGAAATATATATCGACAGGAAGGCAGACAGCTTCATATACAGACAGACAGACAGACAGACAGACAGACAGACTTTCAGACGCACAACCGTTTTTAGTGTTTGTTTAAATAAGCACTTGGCGCCTGATTATGTTGTTTTATTTGGTTTTGAGAAAAATTGAGAATTGTTTTTTTTTTTACCGTATATGTAGGCAGCCAATTGACGCCTGTTGGCCATTTTAACCCTTGACGGCTGTGAAATGCATTTTAATGCCTCAAGCATTAAACGAACAATTTTGACAGTGTTCGATTATGTTGAAGTGTGAAGTTTGAGCATTTAAGTAAATTCTGTAAAATTTCCTTTTAAAAGTCAGTTAGATCCCGATTTTTCGCTCGATTTGCCGATTTTCAAAAAAAGGAAAGTATCCCGACAACCCCAGTTAACTCTTTTTGACCTCAACATTCTGCATTCTTTTCAAAAATTTAAAGTATTAAAATATAGCAAACAACACTCAGCAGAAAATGTTAAGGATTTCTTTCTCACTCCTTCCACTTACTGACTTTTTCATATTGGTATAATTAATTAATTTTTTATATTCCTCAAAAGAAAACTGGTTTCCAAATGCATTTAAAATTTAAACGCTTTCACTTCCTATCTTTACAATTATTGCATTGTCAACCAAAACCAACTTGATGTCTTAAAAACAGTATTTGACGCAAGTTTTTTTTTATCTTGGACACTTTTTCGCAATATTGTGACACTGTGAATGAGTTTTTCACAATATTAAAGCTTTTTTAAGAAAAAAAAAGTATCCATATAGTCTCAGCTAACTATTTATCCTGGACGTTTTTTAATAATATAAAAGCTCTGAAATATATTTAAGAATGTACTTACTTAGGTTCAGCATAGAATTTGCAAGATTTCACCTTCATTTTCTCAAATTTTTGACCGATTTTATTCATAATAGATTATAACGTATTCATTTCTAACTTAAAATTCAGTGTTAAATATTCTACTCAACTCTTTAACTTCAAACCATTAAGTTAAAAACAACCTACTTCTTTCCATATCTCCACCTTTTTTGAAGTTTTAAAAACTTTGTCATGCACTCTGCCTTAAAATACGTCGTGTTGAGTTGTATTCAGCAATACTTTCAATCACGCCAAGTTTTTTTTATGTCTCCGGCCTAGACATGACCTTTATTGCATAATATTCTACATAAATGGATTCAACTAAGAGCAGATTTATACCGAATTTTATTTAATTTTTTTGTGACTTATCTCTTGTTTTAAAACAAATCAATTCAAGAAAATAATTATAATGCTTATAATCTCAAACTTTTTTCTAGTTTTCAAAAGTATGGTTTAAATTTTTATTCTTCTAGTGCATGTCAGAATATATAAATTTCTGACTGATTTAAGTGCTTTCTTAAAAAATTTTAAATGAAAGCAAACTTCCATACAACGACCTCTTCGTATTTTTGGAAAGGTCAAAATAAAGATTTTTTTTTATGAGTGTCTCAAAGTTGTCTTCATTAATTCAATGGGTTAAAGTTGTATATTGGTCATATAACTTAACTTAACTTAACCATGTTGCTGACCTCACATGTGTTAATTAACTGTACAAATCAATTGTTTATGCAGCATATTAGCAACATGCTTAGCTAAGCATTAAATGTTGTTAACTGGGCAGTAAACATTAAATTGACCCTTTTATATGTTAACTATCTTTGAAAATACACACACACACCCAATATATAGGCAAATTTATCAATTTTTCATAAAATTAAAGTTTTCGTTTTACTACAGCCAGCAACAGTGCGTAAGTTTTTAGCAACATTTTGCCTCAAAATGGGCAACAAAGATTGTTTTTAGTATGATTTGTGGCGTTAAGTTTTTCTGCCACTATGATTGAGTGAGGGTCGACAAACAACAACAAAGTATTTTTGAAAATAAATTAAATAAAATAAATTATACAGATACAACTACACGCACATACGCACGCACACACACATACTAAGTAACAAATTCGTTACAACTAAGTTGTCTATCTTAGCTATCTAATGCTGTGTGTTTTTTTTCTGCTTTTTAATTTTTATTTTTTTTTTCGTTTTTATCTCAATGCCTAAGAATGTTGCCAGTATTTAATGTTATAGATAGTTTTCCGGAGTGTCTGCTTTTGAGTGAGCTTGCCTGAGTGTGAGTGTGTGTGAATGTGTTTATGCCACAACTTAGTATGTGGTAGATTTTATTTTTCTCCTCTCGTTGTTGCTGTAGAGTTTTTGATTTTCTTGCTGTCTTTGTTGTTGTTGTTGTTTTTGTTGTTGTTGTTGTTAAAAATAACTTGCGAAATGATCACGAAATGATGTTGATTGATATGAGGCGCAGCCAGCAGAGAAATGTTTACTTTTACTTTTAAGTTTTTATCTTCTTTGTTTTTTTTCCTTCATCTTCTCGCTATCTATTTGTTGTTGTTCATTTTATTTGCTGCCGCTTTTTTCTAGCAAATTTTGTTTATAAGCAAAAATTTGAAATTTAAGAAAAAACAACTTATTACGTCTAAATATTAATATTTCTTTAATATTTTTTTTATATCTCACAATAACAACCCCGAATTAGCCAAAGCAAGGCCCTAAAATACGACTTTGCCTTAAAAGCAAAGCCGTTATTGCTCCAGAGCATGTTCGCCTACATGAACTTTGGCTTTTGTGAAAAAAAAAACAAACAATATGTCAAAATGTTGCCAACGTTTGCGCTTTAATATCATTCATACAGTGCCTCTCAAACATTGCCTCTAGCCAGCCTGAAGCTGAAAATTTACGATCAAAACAAACAACAAATTATAACATAATAAGTGTAAATAAAATCTTTTTTATAACTGTCACTTTGCATACAAATTATATATGATGTATAAAAATATCAACATATCAAATAAACATGTTATGGCAGCATGCAATAAAAAAACGTTTAGCAACACTGTTTGTAGTTGTTGTATGGGTGTGTTGGCAGCTTTTGGCTGCCAATGTGCGGCAAGTTTATTGCACGAGTCGATTATAATATTTCGGTCACTGTATAGGAGTGTATGTGTGTGTGTGTGTGTGTTTGTAGAGTAACGTTAACGTAAATCAAATATTTTAATGAGTGATTTATTAATTTAGTTATTGCCAGCGTTAATTATTGCAAAATGATTTATTTAATCTAGAATTTTTTCACACACAATTGATAGATACTCAGACAAACGCCAAATGTTGCTGCAACAATTTGTGTTGACAAATTCGTTAATTTGTTGATAAATGAAAAGATTTATTGCACTAGATGAGAAGTTAATTACGAAAATGTATAACAGCAACATGTTGCAGCTAGAAATAAAACTCAATTATTTGAAACAAGAATTAATGCAGACCTTGTTGCTTGCAAGTTTATCAGACAATACAATTTAAAACTTGTATTATTATAAAAAATATAAAATTTTGAGTATTTGTTACTCAAAAATCTTATTTTTCATTATGAGTTTTTTTAGTTTGTTTTTAATTATGATATTACAATTTAATTTTTAGAATTTGAATTATTAGTTTTTATTGAGAATAATACTTATGTAATATCTAATTTTTTTTTATAATAAAGTTTCTAGAATTTTTATTGTATCAAAAAACTTCATTTTCAAAATTTTTTCACTTATTTATACATATAAAAATATATAATTTATATCAAAATATGGTTTTATATTAAATTTGAAATCTTGAAACATTTAAACTTTAAAAGCAAGAGAAAAAGAATAAAAAACTATGAAATATTTTTATATGCAATTAAAAGCTTTTAATTTAAAATTCCTATATTCAAATCAATTATTAGATAAGGAAAAATTAACTTAAAATTTAATTTAAAAAATTAAGAAATATACATTTAATATAAAAAATAAAATCTTTTAAAAGTGTAACTTGGTTTTTGGGGTTTAATTCTGCATAAATGTTTACTATTTAAATGCGCTAAGTTTAAATTTTAGTTTAGATTAAGTAATATAAATAAAAAATTAGTAACTGTTGAAAAAGTTTTTTATTTTTTTCATTGTATGTTAGTTTAATATTTTGAGCTTGTACTTAAATCTTATTTTATTATTTCTTACATACTTAAAGATTATGTTTATATTGTTAAAAATAATATTTTGTGAATTGTTCCAATTTATTTCTTCATTATACGATTTTTCGTTTAACTTATTTTTTTCTTTTGACTTTTTTTATTTACTTTTTACATTTTACTTTTCACTGCTTACTTTTTACTTTTCACTTTTTACTTTTTACTTTTTACTTTTTACTTTTTACTTTTTACTTTTTACTTTTTACTTTTTACATTTTACTTTTTACTTTTTACTTTTTACTTTTTACTTTTTACTTTTTACTTTTTACTTTTTACTTTTTACTTTTTACTTTTTACTTTTTACTTTTTACTTTTTACTTTTTACTTTTTACTTTTTACTTTTTACTTTTTACTTTTTAATTTTTACTTTTTACTTTTTACTTTTTACTTTTTACTTTTTACTTTTTACTTTTTACTTTTTACTTTTTACTTTTTACTTTTTACTTTTTACTTTTTACTTTTTACTTTTTACTTTTTACTTTTTACTTTTTACTTTTTACTTTTTACTTTTTACTTTTTACTTTTTACTTTTTACTTTTTACTTTTTACTTTTTACTTTTTACATTTTACATTTTACTTTTTACTTTTTACTTTTTACTTTTTACTTTTTACTTTTTACTTTTTACTTTTTACTTTTTACTTTTTACTTTTTACTTTTTACTTTTTACTTTTTACTTTTTACTTTTTACTTTTTACTTTTTACTTTTTACTTTTTACTTTTTACTTTTTACTTTTTACTTTTTACTTTTTACTTTTTACTTTTTACTTTTTACTTTTTACTTTTTACTTTTTACTTTTTACTTTTTACTTTTTACTTTTTACTTTTTACTTTTTATTTTTTACTTTTTACTTTTTACTTTTTACTTTTGCTTTTTACTTTTTACTTTTTACTTTTTACTTTTTACTTTTTACTTTTTACTTTTTACTTTTTACTTTTTACTTTTTACTTTTTACTTTTTACTTTTTACTTTTTACTTTTTACTTTTTACTTTTTACTTTTTACTTTTTACTTTTTACTTTTTACTTTTTACTTTTTACTTTTTACTTTTTACTTTTTACTTTTTACTTTTTACTTTTTACTTTTTACTTTTTACTTTTTACTTTTTACTTTTTACTTTTTACTTTTTACTTTTTACTTTTTACTTTTTACTTTTTACTTTTTACTTTTTACTTTTTACTTTTTACTTTTTACTTTTTACTTTTTACTTTTTACTTTTTACTTTTAAATTTTGCTTTTTACTTCTTACTTTTTACTTTTTAATTTTTACACCTGCTCTGGTTCTTTACTACACGCTCCAGTTTTAACGTCATTGTCATTCAGCAAATAGCGGGCTTTGCTACCTTTTGAACGCTTATCAACAACCACTTCTTACATACTTAATTAAATCTATGTTTGGCTACTGCTTTTCTTATCAACATACTGCCGGATGTTAAAAATGCTAGCTTGTAAACATTTACAACAGGCCTGAAGAGGAGGCTTTACCTCTAACTTCAAGTATACAAGCTGCAGTCGCATTTTACTGACTGACTGCATGTTACATAATCAGCACTCGAGCAAACAAATTCATTCATATTCCCGAAAACTAAGCCTTAACTACCTGGTTAGGAACTAGTAGTTGATATGAAAGAATTATAATAAAATCTCTACAGTTTTGAGTCAAATATTGACATTATGTCTTAGCTAACAGCAGCAAATGTTGACAGTCTGGAAGAATGCACGCAATGAACAATTTTCCTTTTTGGGCAACATTTGTTTGTCAAACAAACAAGAGGCATACAACTACCACGGCAAAAAAAAAAAAAAACAAAAATAAAAATCACAACAACAATGTGTACAGCTTTTTTGAAAATCAGTCGCGTCAATTGCATGTTTTACAACTTTTAGAATGTGTTTATTTGTATTTTTTTTTTTGCTGTCAGCTACTTACCCAATGTTGTCCATTGTAAAGATAAAAAAATTTTACGTATATTTGTTCTTTTATTATTAGACTGTATTAGACACAAAATAAATATTAAGTACAACAAAATAATTGTAGTTATCTGAGTGGCAGAAGCAGCGGCAGCAGCGAGTCCAAAAAGTAAGCTAACCAACAATGTAAGAGCAAAAAAAAAAATTATATGCAGTGCGTTATAGTCTTTATCTCTGCTAGATTAGTTTAAAAAACCAACAAAAAATTATTTTGAAATTTCACTGTATAGCGTCTTAACTTCACTGCCACAGTTTTGGTTTTTTTTTTTTTTTGTTTCTACTGAATTTGGTGCTACTTTGGTTTGTGGCTCATTAACTGATAAGCAATACGTTTGCTTAAATTTCAAGCAATGTTTCTACAGTAGAAATTAAAAGTGAAAAATATTAATGTAATTGTTGTTGTTGTTGTATTGTTATTGTTGTTGTTGGCTACCTATGACGCTTGCTCATCTATGCGTACAAACATGGTGGGCTTTGTTTTGTGGCTTTGTTTATTCTAAATACCACTGCAACATGTAGATAACTTTGATAAAAACTAAAGATATAAGCTTCAAATACAAATAAACATACATAAAAATTGTTATAGATAGCTCCGAAAAGTTGGCTGTTGTTTGAACTTTGCGGTTTCGATGAAACATATTGAAGGTTATTGTTTGTTGATTATTTGTTGGCATTTAGGCGCCACAATGATTACGCATAACTATGTTAGGTTGTGGCTGGATATGTTTAGAAACATGATGCATGTGTTTGGTATTTATAGGGTGTCCCCATACTTACTAAATGGTGCACAGCAATCAAGTGTTTAGAAATTGTACTAGTACACATAATATTTCAAATCATTTCAGATTTTTGAGAAGATGAATGTTTAGATGAGAACAAGAAAAATTCTAAAACAATTTTTGTTTTAAGACAAAAATTTTAACTTTATATGTAGAATTTATAGACTGAGAATTCGTTGTTTATGTAATATTTTAAAAAGTAATTAATATATATTAATAAAAAAAAAAAAAAACTATATACAAAAATTTGGTGATATCCGAAGACGTACTTTTCTTTTGGTAATTAAAGGGGCAGTTCTTTACATGTAATTTTTTTATCATGTTTATATCAAGTACATTGCACTCCATCTTCAAAACAGATACAAAACAAAATTTCAAAGTTTTCAGGAGAAGCAAAAAACCAGTTTGTTTGTCAAAGGAATCCATGCAAAACAGGGGGAATAAACCTTTTTTAATTAAAGAGTAAAGAGATGAGTCCAAAATTTAGATAGTTGATGGAGGTTATCACTACGAATAGTTTAACATTAAAAAGTAAAAATTTGTAAATTTTGAGTTGTGCCTGTTTTGAAGAGGGAGTGCGATATTTATAATGAACTCAGTTGTTTTTATATATTTTGATTCTTGAGTATTTGATTTTTGCTTTTAAGTTTGATGTAAACATTTTATTCGAACATGTAAGATCACATCCGGATTCCTCTTAATGGCAGTATTCCGAAAAGAGCACTATCGTTCGTGTGAGACACAATAAGTAATACCTACATTTTTTCATATCAAAAAATATTGTTGCTCGTTTTTTTCAGGAACGAGAATGCTCTTTTCGGAATACATAGAGATGCGGTTAAGCAAATCCACACATGAAGTTGATTTACCAATTAACTTAAAATATGGATTCAATTAATTATTGGTAAAGGTCGGATTTTTCTTTTTTTTTTTAAGAGAATAAGTCTGGAAAGCCCTTAAATAGCCCTCAAAAACAGGTAAAATCAATATAAGTTGAAAGGATTTTTTCATTTCATTTCAGATCAATTTTAACCTCATTGAAAATAAATTATAAAATTATTTAGTTCCTTCCGAGACCCTCGTTGAAAGGAATAGATTTTTTTTGTTAAATTTAGAAAATAAATCAATGAAGAAATTTTAGTAAAATATCTTATAAGCACGCTTATAAAAAGTTTGAGATAAGACAGTCGTGGCCAAGAGAGCTAAAAAGTGCGTGAACCACTTGATGCCAGGTTCGAACCCCATCAGAAACAGAAAAGTATTTTTTATTGTACTAATCGCTCGTCAGCTCTATGCAAAGACTGACAAACCTCAGTGAGTTAATAATGCCATGAAAGGCTTCTTGAGAGCATACACTGAAAAAAAGTTAACTTAAAATTAAACACAGTGTGTTAAAAAAATGTGTTCACAATTTGCCTTTTTTCATGTTTTTCAAAAGGTTTAAACACAAAATTCGTCAAATTAATAACAATTGTCGTTAATTTTAAAACATTTTTTTTCAGTGTATACATTAGCTGTTCGGAGTCGGTGAAAACTAGAAGGTTCAGATTTCGTTAATTGTGTACAAATATATAATAACACGTATAACATAATTTGATTATAAGAACACCGGTCAAAGTCCTTTCAAGTGACTGTTTTTAAAGACTGTTTTTAAATTATGTGTACACTGAAGAAAAGCCTAAGCATAAAATTAAACACAATGTGTTCATAATTTGCCTTTTTTCATATGTTTTTCAAATGTTTTAAACACATTTTTTCTTACTTTGACGAAATTTGTTGCTACCTATTTTTGAACACACAAAATTCGTCAAATTAATAACAATTGTTGTCAGAGTTTTTTTTTTCAGTGTATACATCTATTATTTTGTAGTACTTTCTTCATATTTATTTTGTGAAATTCAGATTTTCGAGAAGGTCGGAGTGTTTTGTGTGCTCTATTGAAGACTATAGCTTCATTATTTTTTTATAGCTAAAGGTTCTCTTTGTATAATATTTTTTTCAGTGCAAAGTAGTTATTTGTAAAATATCCAAAAGTGTAAAACTGTTTAAAAGAATTGGCGTTTTGCGAGTTAAAAATCTCATTTTTTTTAATTTATGAACAAAAGTAACAAATTGTAGAGATATTATTATTCCGTTTTACTACGTAATGAGGAGATATCATCGGTACATAGTCCAAGTACATAAAAGGCTATATAGTACAAAAATAAATATTGTTAAGCATTGATAAAATGCTAAAAATTAACAAGTTGAGCGATACTTGTTAAAGAAACTTGAGAAAGATGCTGTGATTCTTATTCCGTTCTATGCCGTAATAACAAACTTTGAGAAAAAGCCCTGTATTAAATGCTTTTATTTCTATTTCAATGATTATAAGTTCGGATGTATTTTAAATTAATTATTAGATTACGACTTAAATTTAATTTAAAAAATTACCTTTGCCTTTAAAACAAAATTTTAATAATTTTCAAAAGATAATATTTGCGTTATTTTTAATATTTTGTTTTTTTTTTTCATTAGCAATCACCTCAAAGCAATTGCATCTAAAAATAAATTACATTGAAATAATAGCAACTAATTTTACGACTTTAATGAACCTTTCGATTAACACACTCTATCAACGCAATAATAAAGTTTATCAACATTTACCTACATTTTATATATTTTATTAAAATGCGACACACAGTAGCTGCAAACAGTCAATCTGTCAATCAGTCAGTCAGTCAGTCAGCTGTTGCTAGATATTTTAAATAACAGTAATTGTTGTAGTAGTAAAACCTACAAACATTGCTACGTTTTCTTCCTACTATTTTCTATTGCTTGCTAGGTGTTTTTCGTTTTTTTGTTTTTTTTTTACTTTGTTCTCTTGTGCATAAATGATTTTATGACATTCTACACTATAGACGATATAGAATTTTGTATACATGAGGTTTTTGGTTTATATTTTATGATCAATATTTGAGTGGCTGCTGTTGTTGCTGCTACTACGTTTTATGACCAACACAATGCTAGAGTTATAAATTATATTTGTTGTTGTTGTGCTCATTGTTGTTGCATTAGAGGTGGTTTAGTTTTTTTTTGTTTTTAATAAAATAAACAACAGAACTTTTTTTTTATTGTCATGTGAGAAATTAAAACAGTTCTGATTGAATCATAATTTTGTGTTTTTTTACTTTTTTTTTGGTGTTAACTTTTATTGGTGTAGCTTTTGTGAACATGGGGTAGACTTTGTTTTATGGTCTTTTGGTAATTGTTGGAAATTGAACTTATTTGTGGAAATCCCATGGTGTACCTACGTAAGTGGTCACTAAGGTAAAATATTATTTTTAGTTTTGAATGATAGTAAAAGAAAAAAAATATTGAGTTTGATATTGTAGTGGGGGGTTTGAAACAAAACAAAACTTATCAGGAAGGTAAGCACTTGAAGGCAAAACATTTTGAGTGTAAAGTTTAATGTATTGTTCTTTGAAGTAATAACATCTAATGTGGTGGGATTTTGACTAGCTGTAGTGGGCTTAAGAGCTAAAGCAGGGCTTTTCTAGGTCTTACTCAGAGAGCATTATTTTAAAAGTAAAGAAAACTTAAGTCGTTGGAAATTATTTGCTGTTAAAAGTATGTTTTCTTCCACTTACTTCTAAAATCTTCAATTTATGAAGACCAAACAAAACAATTTGCTGATATTTTGCTTGGTGTCATGTTTTGGTAAGATAAGTGTTAAAAGAGCCTGCTAGTCAAAATATTTCATAGAATTTTTCATACTTGAACATTATTTCCATCAGAGCTATTAAGTACCGCCTTTTCTTCCACGTCACAACATCTTTCCCTACTTAATGTTCCTACAGTCTTCATTGTAAAAAGCAAATTTTGAACTTGAAATAATTTACACTATCTCACACAATTCTTACACTCAATTGACTAATTTAATAAATAAGAACGCTACAAAAAAAAAAAAAAAAAAAAAAAATGTCATGACTACCACAATCATATCTCTCCAAGTTCCAAGTGTTTGCTCTGACAGCAAACATTAATTTAAGCAATATTTTCAACAACAACAACAAAAATGAAAAAAAAGAGACAACAGTCGCCCTGCATTAGAGCATTGAACAGACAAAGGCGTGGACACAGCTGACAAAAATGTCAGAAGACACAAAAGCGTCTACAATGTATGTATATTTGTACGAAAGATAGCTTAATGTAACATATTTTTGCATTTTATTTAAATATAAAATAAAATTAAAAAAAAAAAATAAAGAAATTTCGAAGACATGCGCGTCAAACGACAACGACAGCAACGACAACAGCTACGACACCCACGCAACATGCAGTGCGCAACATGTTTACAGTCAAATAAATGCTCAGCAAATGAGCAAAAAATGAGCCGGCGACAAGTTACAACAACATTTTAAACACATTTTGGCACTTGAGCGCAATAATACACAATAATACTCATATATTTGCAGAAATCTTTAAAACATATGCAAACTGCAAAAATTTTAAAGCGTTTTATTTTGTTTTTTTTTCGTGATCTCCTTGTTGTTGCCTGAATTGAGTCAACCAGAAACAATCAACCAAGACCCAACCTACGCCAGTTTTCATCAAAATATGAAGAATTCTTTAATTTATTTTTTCTCTTTTCGTTTTTTTTTTTTGTTTTATTTTTATTTTGTTTTTATTTTTGGTTGAGTTCTGTTGTTATTTTTAGGTATGTCTCATGCTGTGAATTTACTTGTTATAATGATTTATGTTTATTTAAAAACCTCCCCAATAAATGGTTTAAGTTTATATAAATGAATATAGACAGTGTCGTTGGCGTTAAGAAGATGTGCGGGTTTTTGCTGCATGATTGTTATAATTATGTTATTTTTTTTTTTTTTTTAACAGTCTGCACAATGAGCATCGAAAATTGTTATGGAAATAAAATAGAAAAAAAATCAAAATTATATTATATGCATCCTTCATATAAAGTATCATGCAATTGTTGATATCCTCTAATCCTTTCTTCTTTCTTTTAAAAATCACACTTGAATTGGGAAATATTTACAACGGGGCGTGGTATCTCAAATGCATTAATAATATTTAATTAAATGATATAGTTTCAATATATTCTTATTTTTTCTTTTTGATCATTGTGACTCCCTTCACATTTAGTACATAACTTAAAATTTAAGAGAATTTCATCCTATTTTCAAAAAATTCATCGTGGAAAGGATATAAGAACAGTTTTTGGGATTTCAAATTTTCATTATTCAGGATCGGAATAGGAGTTTTAAAAAACGCTTGAAAAGTAGCTAGAATAGTTCTGAAGAAACTTTCTATAGTATAACTTTACATAAATTATCTTTGAGGGTATTTTTATTCCAATAAAAGATACATAGCTACATGATTTTAAAGGATACATGAAAGCTATCTTAAAGAAATATCTTGAAGTATTCACAGAATTGATGAAGATGTCATAAAGAAAATTGATTTTTATATTTTTTTTTACACAAAATATTATTGAAATTGAAGAAAATCAATTAGATGCCTTTTTGATTAAAAGTGTAGAGCGCTTGTGTAAAAAATTGAAAATTGACGAATTGAAAGCGTATGCTCCGAAAATTATAGGATTCTGTAACTCTGCTACTCTAATGTTGTCAATTACTCAATGAAAATATGATAAACTATCTGTACACAGACTCATGCATGATGACACCTATCTCATGAACAGATTCATGAAGACAGTTTCCCTGGACCTTCTTTAATATTATAACTCAGTTCATTTTAGAACATTTTGAGGTTTTAAGTCATTCTGAACTGAATATTGCTCTATTTAAGAAAATCAAAATATTCTCAAAGCGTTTCATATTTATAACCAGGCATCATTTCCTTGTATTTTAAAACTTTTCAAAATTAAAAACCAGAATTTACAAGTTTATATGGCTCCCTTTAGCCTTTATTGCTTCAAACCCTCTTTAACGCATGGAAGAAATAAAGTAATATTAAATATCGGCGTCCAAATTCCCCCTGGTATTAATAATGGCATTTTGTGACACACTAACGTTATTGTATAAGTGATTGTCAACATAAACGCGACGAACCATTATTCGCCATAGGTTTTCTATTGGGTTTAGGTGTGTGGAGCACGCTGGCTACTTCAAAGTTTTAAGTTTTAATTTTTACGAGCGAGCCAAGCATTTGTTTCCGCGTTAGGGTGTATTCGGGCATTGTCATGCTGGTAAATCCATTTTTGGTCATTATGTTGTCGTAAAAATTGTAGTAAACTGCTTTGTAACACAGTGATGTACTCGGCACTATACATCCCAGATGACGTAAACTGGAGTTCCAGAGTCCCTTGCGCTAAGAATTAATAGAGTATTTTATTGAAAAAGGCAACCCAGGGTAAAAAAAAAATATCTTATAGAGAAGACTTTCTCTTCGGTGGGGTCTAAGGTTAATCAAAGAGAATTTTTGGCATACAATTTTGTTGACAAAAATATTTGATGATAAACTGAACCAATAATATTCTATGTATATTGATGAGTACTTTAAAAGCAAAGTGGTCCAACTTATTTTAACAATCAAAACAAATACATTGATTGAATTGAATAGAAATTTCTAAATATTTCCCAATTTTAATTAAGAATAAAAAAAAAATTTTTTCAAAAAATTATCTGTTAGTTCGATTTGTAACATCTGTGTATAGAATATATAAATTATAAATAAACTTTTTATATAAAATTCCAAAAGTTATGAAAACGGTTAAAATAATACTTAAAAAGTATCTAAACAATAAATATATTTCTTAAAAATAATCTTAAATGAACTTAAAATTGGACTTCCGTACTTATCATCCTCATATCAAGAGTCTTAGATGAACAAGACTTTCTATAAGTGTTAATATGTATTACATTTTAAAACTGAAAAATTTTCGATGAAATTTCAGCTGATGTACTGTTTAAGACAGTGTAATTTGTATTGACATTTGGGCTCAACTTCAAAATATGGCAACATCTTGAAACTTTTTCAATATGGCTGCATGGCAAGGCGCGCCTTTATATTTGTTTTAAGCAATAAACACGTTGCTTAAAAAATAAAAAATGAGTAAAACTTGCTCTTCAACCCGCATCATGTTTTGATCGTTGTCATACTTTGATCTGTCTCTCTTGCGCTCACTCTGTAACGCCCAACCCTTGCACGCTTCTATCGATCGCTCAATTATTGATTTTGCCAAACATGACTGCCTGCCAGACGTCTGACTTGTGTATGTTTGCAACAACATGGAGCTAGCAACCTTGCAATACCGTAATTATGAATAAAAACTTCAATAAGTCTGCCATTTAGGTGGGGCGTTTCTTGCCCCTAAGACCCTCTGCATTATTAGTCTGAGCATTACAATTATAAACTGTATAAATGTTGCTGCACTCAGAGAGGCAAGCATATAATTATGCTGGTTTCGAGTTCGCCAGTACTGAGCATGGTTTCGCTCATTTTGTCCCATTGTAGCTGGCTACGAATGTCAGAAATGATTGATGATTATTGTACAAAAGCGTGCTTTGCTAATTATTGCGCGTGTTCTTTGACTTAGTTTTACTTTTATAAACTTTACTTTAATTTTTTTTTTGTCATTCCTCAACTTAACCGAAGCTTTTACTAATTCTCGCTAAAGTATCTCTGTGCCTAGTTTTTTTTTTTAGCTCTCTTGCAACATTAAAGATTTACATGATCACATTTACCTATTTTTGCTTTTGCTTGAACTTAAGCCGAATGCCGCTGCCTGTCGCTTTATATAGCTTTTCTCTGCACTGACTTTAATGTTTCTCTGATTTGTCTACGCTGATCTTACATGCTCCACTGGGTGGCATTTTATCTATTTATTGCTTTCATGATTTTTATCTGATTTTGAGTTCTTCTTTGAGATTTGTTTGTAAGTAGTTTTTTTCTTTTTGTTTTGGTTTTTCTTGAATTTTAGACCATTAAAAAAATTAATCTTTACAACACTTGCTCGACTTTGTCAACGACTGGTTTGATCTTCGCACGGTTTCTACGCAAATCTTGGTCATGTTGTTGTGCATTTCAGGTGGCTTATCATGATATCATATATTTTTTTATATTTTTTTTTTTGCTGCAGTAGAGAGTTATACAGGCTTGTTGTGTGAGTCACGCTGTGTATTCTTAGGAAAAATTTTGCTAATTTTGTGTGTATTGTGGTTTTACTATTTGAAGAATGTCTGTCAGTGGAACAGGTAGTAAGAGGAACAGCAGGTTGGCAATTTTAAGAAAATTGGAAAATTTGTACTCCTTCTTCTTCTGAAAATTAAATATATTTTCTTGGAAATTGAAATTGTGTGGCAGTTCCCTATATTTGAGTGTAGCTTAAATGATTTTCTCTCAAACGAAAAAAAAGGCAAGCTGCAGTATTCCCCTTTTTGAAACTGGTATACATTGTATGGCCCGAGGTACTGTTTTTATACTTTTTTTCTTTTTCTTTCGTTGATGTCAGCTGTAGTGAGTTGGTTGTTGGTGTTGTTGTTGTTGTGTCTTTAAATATCAAAGTTTTTAATTGGTTGAAATGTTTTAAAGCGTACATTAAAAAGGGTTAATTTAGTGCCTTCAGGCGCACATTTAAGTTAATTATGGGTTGGTTGCTCTGAGTCTGTGTGTGTGTGTGTACGTGTATTTTTAGCTGCCTTCAATTTGGTTGGCTGTGCGTCATGCTTGGCAGCCATTATTTTGCAATTTTTTTAAAAAATACTTTGCACAAATCTAAAATAATATCATTACACTCAACATAAAGAACAGGCAACATGTTGCTGCTATCATATATGCTATATAAAAAGCTTTATATGAGAAATATTTGATATATTTAATAGAAGTTGTTAGCACCAAATTAAATATGTGCAGCAACATCTTTATGATCTAATTTTTCCATAGAATTCGTTTATTAGAGAAATTTGTTTAGACATGAAAATTAATTTTTTACGCATATCAAAAAAAAAAATTTGTTAAGATGTTGCTAATGTCATTTTTGCAATATAAAAATAAATTTTTGAGACAAATTTTTTAGGTACATATTAAGGAAAGGATTTAAAAAAGCTAAGCGACATGTTGCTGATGTCATTTTTGCAATATAAAAATAAAAAATTTCTAGGGAAAATGTTTTACAGAAGACGCTCGAAAATTAGAACTCTCGGAAATTCAAATCCTTCGGAAATTAGAACTAGCGTTTTTAATACATTATATGCCGTCAGTTCTAATTTCCGAGCGTTTTTTTTTTTGTTTGCTTTTAATACTGAAAAATTGCATAGTCGTCATATCATATAAAATTTTTCGTATAAATGTTCTGTCATATCTCTCTTCAACGACGCTCTTGATGTCTACTCAACGACTGTATAAGAGAGAACAATATGTTTGAATTGAGCGAGCACAATTTTGTTTTTCAAATATTTTTTTTCTTTAAACTGTGATGAATTTTAATGTATCGGTATGTTTTGTGTTCCTTTTATGTGAATAAAAATAAAAAAACTTTAAGCCAAAGTGTTTTTTTGTGTATTTTCTAAGCGAAGATACACTTTTATGTTACTTTTTATTTAAAACAAAAACTTTTGCAAATTAGAACTTCTCCAGGAACAAAGTGGTTCTAATTTACGAGCGTCTACTGTGGATATAAAAGAAAAATAATTAATAAAGCTAAGCAACATGTTGCGGATGTCAGTTTTTCTATATAAAGGAATTTACAAGGAACTATTTAAAAATATATAAAAATAAGTTCTAAGCCATACAAAATAAATCAACATTGTTGCTAGCAGCAACAATTTGTTGTACACTCATATATTCTTTTCTTGTCTTTTAAACATTTTAATCGATTTTTTCTCATTACAGATCAGATCACAAAAACCCTACTACACAGCGGATCCCGAAGTTGATTCACTTGTAAGTATTTCTTTATTAACATTTGACATTTGCTTGGCAACATTACTAGTTGTATCTGGTCACCTTGACCCAAATCCAAGCGAGAGCACTTGAATTATGACCAAAACAATGCAACACAATAAAGCAATAAAATCAATTTGTAGAAGAAAATGAGCAGTGGCGTGCTCTTTTGGGGTGTTATTAACATATGCAGTCCCTTACAGAGTGTGAACACTTATCTTCAATAAGATAAAAACATAAAACATTGTATATAAATAAAAAAAAATTATTAAAAGTTTAAAGGAAATCTATGATAAATGTAACTGTTAAATATCACTTCACTGTTCTATGACAGAAACGCACAAGTTCAATGCTGGTCGCAGCAATTTACTGGAAAATAGTTGCGACTTATTCTCAAGAGAGCGTCTGATGAGGAGATCAAGTTTATACAAATAGTTGTTGAAAATCGCACAACATATGGCACAAAATGCCAAGCTACAACAATAAAAACACCAAAAACAACAACAAGACCAGCAAAAAAAAAATATATACTTATATATTGCAAAAAACCATCACATATAAATGAGTTGTTAACTTATTTTATGACTGCCTAGATTGTTACTCTAACCCAGCCACTCAAGCAGTTTATGTTGCCAGCAACATGTGTATATAAAAAAAAATCGACAACACAACGCTATAAAACTATTGCTGCAGTTCTTTTTTTTCAACAAATAAATTTGTATGAAAAAAAGTACAACACGTAAAAAAATACAACAATATTAAAAAGCCTGAGCCGCACAACCTCAAGTCATAAAAGTTTTATTATTGTTTTGGTAAGTTGAGGATTTCTCGAGTAGTTTACGTTTTGCAGTTAGCGAGCAACAGTTTTTTTTATGTTAAATTCTGAGTGTCAGTCGGTTTTATTATTTTTGTTTTTTTCTTGCCAAGTTTTTATGTCGTAAACTGCAAAAATTTCTTATAAAACTTATAGCAGAACGTCTTTAAATGATGCATATGACAATTTTTTGTTGTTGTTGTTGTTGTGTTTATTGCAATTTTTCATTTGATTATTTTTGTTTTTTTGTTTCGTTCACTGACTTGATCAGGAGTGAGCAACAACGTGCGCCTTACTTTTGTTGTTGCTGGTGATCGTGATAGTTTGAGCGAGTGAGTGAGTGAGTGACTCAGCGTCGATGTTGCAGTTGGTGCAGTCAGTGCAGGCAACCTTGAAATTGCTAGGTATAGGCAGGCTAAGTGCCGGTGACATGGCGCAGATACAGGCTGGCAGTTTTGATTGTAAAAGAGAAAATAAATAAAAAATCAATCCATAGTAGTTTAGAGGCTAGAAGCTGTGTGGAGTGGACTATATTATTGTGGATGCTGTTAACAATTTAGTGTCGACAATACATCTATCCCATCAAAATGACGACATTAAAAGTTGGAAGTTTAATGCCAACTAATTTTTTACAATTTCCGATAGCATTTCTGCCGTTATCAATATCGAAAAACCAATCGAATAAAACCATTGACCTGAGCTCAAAGAATGATTCAATTCCAGTTCCAGTTTTTGTAAGATAAGTGGATTAATATGAACTCGACACTAAAATCGAAAAACCATGTTTTGAATTCTGAGCTAGGGTTGTATTGCTTGGTTTATGGTAATTTTAAGGTTTTAAGATAATAGTTCTCAAAATATAGTTGTCAGTTACTTGTCAGAAAACTGTCAGTACTGAGTGTATTGATAATAAATTGCGTAGTTATTTAAATTAAAAACCTTCAAATGCTATGATGCTATACAATCTTGTTAAAATAGAAATTTTATAAAATGTACGACATATGTTAAACCTATAGTTGCATAAATTGAAAAAAAAACTTTTGTTTTTACTTAGATAAACGATTAAAATAATGCCTTGGAAGAACCTTCTGTGGTTATCCAAATAATATAAGAAAAGTGGTATTCGATGATATTAGAAGAGTAAGAGATAGTAAGTCTTGAATGGTTTCTGTAGAGACCTATATCAATTCGCAGATCTTATGTTTCTTTCTTGAGTTGAATTTTGTTAAAGGAGAAACATTGATTTGGAAGGAATCATCAATAAAATCACTAAATTTAGTATCAGCCGCTTTTTGGATCCTTTTAGACCTAATAAAAGAATGATGAAAAGTAATGAGGCTAAAAATCTGTCAAAAATCAGAGGTGTTAAGAATATATTGGTCCACTTTCAAAGAAGTCAGAGTCCATTGGTCCATTCATGGGGGAAATGAATATTTTTTTGCAATGCAAATATTTGGAAAATTTCATAATTGTAATTTCAAGAAAATTCACCTGAATGGCTTATGTAGCTAACTTAAAATAATTCAACGCAGTGGAAAAGTAAATTTTAATTTCATGGTGTAGGTATTTTTATACACCATGTAGCTTAGAATGTTCCGTAAAATAGCTGAGGTATAAGTTTTTTCACAAAACTATTTTCTGCTTGACAAATCCATAAAAAATACCCTTAAAACAATCTTTTATTTAAAAAACAACTAAATACCATATGGTTAATTTTCTTCCAAAGAAAACAAATTGACCATTTCAGCCCTTTTGACCGAGCTTCTTATGATCAAATAGTGTTGTGAGTGTTATTAAATGTTTGTACACACAAATGATCGAGAACTGGACCTTCTAGTTTTATGCCGACTCTGAACGGCTAAGTGCATGTTCTCAAGAAGCTTTGCATGGCATTCTTTTTTCTCTGCCATTATGTCTGCCATTAGGCTTGCCATTATGTGCAGAGAGGTGAAGGCCGATCAGAGAAACTATTGTCAAATGAAAAAAAACTCTGTCTTAGCTGGGGTTCGAACCTGATCTCGAATTGGCATCAAGTGGTTTACGAACTGTTTAAGGCAGGGTCGCCACAACTTATAAATTTTCTTCAATAATTTTTTCATAATAACTCCACAATACGAAAAGATTCATTATTTTCAATATAGTTCAGTCCCTTCATAATTGTAAGAGATAAAAAATCTTATTTACTCCAATTCAAAAATTTAGGCCTTTCGTGGACATTTAAGTTCGAACCAGGTTTACACTTAAATGTTATATGAATTTTATTTTTGAATGCATATGGGAACGAGTATGTGGCGTCCGTGGCGTAGTTGGTTAAAATGCGTGGCCGCTATGTCAAAGAACTTTGGAAACCCAGGTTCGAATCCCAGCAGCGACAGAAAATTATTTGAATTAAAATAATTTTTCTGTACGGCCGTCACCTCTCTGCAGACAATGGCAAACCTCAGAGAGTAATCAAAATGCCATGTAAAGCTTCTTGAGAACGAGAAATTTCCGTTCATCGCCGTTCGGAGTCGGCGTTAAGCATGTAGGTCCGGTTCTCGGTCAATTGTGTACAAACTTAATAACACGCACAACACAATTGATCATAAGAAGCTAGGTCAAAGTCCTTTCAAGGGCTGAAATGGCCAGTTATTTATTATTTATTTATGGGAACGAGTAACCCACCCTGTAAGAGTTTAGCAGTAAAAAGCTTGATTTGTTCATTTCATATACAATGAACTTGAATTGTGTATGAAACTTTTAGAATTTACCTCGATCTTTTCAAGTTTAAGTTACACAATCCTTATCAACAGGAGCAGATATAATCTAATAAAAGGTATCTAAAGTTTTCCCTCTCTTTCATAAAAAGTCCCCACTCTATAATTAATTAATTTTGCATCAGTTGAATTTGCTCGTTTTTGTAACAAAAAATGTCTATGTCGGCCCAACATATTTCTTATCTCATCCAATCAATTTGCTCGTCGATGACTCGCTTTCGTATTGACACCTCTTGCAAAGCTTAACTTCAATAAAAAAGTCAACGACTGTATAATAACGCTACCGACAAATGTTGCCACAGTTCTGCAACATTTCCGTAAAATGTCAAACAAGATGTCAAAATTATGACGATTGACAGCAATGCGGATATAATTATTGTTTGAAATACTTAACCAAAGTACTTCATTTACACCCGCTCATATGGCAGCACATAGCTGCCCCCACCACCAACTCTTAACAGCCACCACAACATTTTAAAACAAGACGCATGTGTCTTAAATGTCAATTATATGCTTTTTGTTTTGAGAGCAAGAAAAGACATTAAAAATCCAATAAAAAAGAAAGATAACTTTTTCTCTTGAGGCTGCCCAGCTACTACAGCGCTTTTTTATTGCTGCCTAGATTTGGTTTTATTTTTTATTTAACATTTTACATTCAACATATTAGTTTATTAGTTGTTTTAAAACTTAGAACAAGCATTAAAAGTTTTATACTGACAGCCTGACGGTGTGCGCCGGCGTACTGGCACCATAAATCATTTTGTGGCCGCAGCGCATTGGCTGTAAGTGTTTTGTTGTTTTTTTGTACGCCTCTAGGGATATATGTAGGTATATCCTAGTGTTGTTAGGACAATCGGGGGATAAAAGGCGCGCGAGAGTATCTGCTAGTTGGTGTCTGCGCAAATGTATAAACATTTAAATATGGCTTTTAGCAACACATACTTATAATGTTTGTCTGTCTGTCTCTCCAGTTGTTGTGTGGTGGTTCTGAGCGAACAGTACTTGGCATGATGCTATTAAAATCTGCCATAATAATGATTATGTTGTTATGGTCTCGTTCCTACTTGTTGTTGCTGTTGTTGTTATTGCTGCATGTTGCAGGGTGCTGCTGCTGATGTTGGTGTGTTTCTTTGCTTGTGTTTTGTTGCTTGTCATTAATGTTTGTTGTACGTCGTTCGTAGTGGCAGCAATAAATGTACGCGTTAAAAAAATTTTTTGAAAACTAAGAGTAAAAGTATTTTATGCTTACTTGCAGTGTGAGTGTGTGTCGTTAAAATGTCAGAATGTCAAGTTGACATTTTAATTAAACCAGCAGGCGCAAAAAATGTTGCAACTTGAATTGCATGCATGCAAAATATTGCAGCGTTGTCCGGCGCATTATAAAGATATACCAGTAACAAACAAAAAAAAAAAAAAAAAAAAAAATACAAAAACATAGGCAACAACAAAGCCAAACCAAAAATTTTAACCTCATCATTAGCTGGCAGTACGAATCATTTTTAATACGCTTAAGTTTTTGAGCCAGCAAATAATAAAAACGAAATAAAAATATAAGACAACATGTTGCTGGCAACAAGCCTGCATTGATTGCTCGAAAACTTGGAAATGATTCAGTCGTAGGTCCGATTGTTGTTCACTTAATTTCGAATTAAACAATTTTTTTGTTGTTGTTGTTGTTTTCATTTTTAATCTCTGCTTTTGAAGATTTAATGCTGCTGGTATGTGTCTGCATTGTTGTGGTTGAGTGGATTGTATGTTGCTCGCGATCAGTCAAGGTGAAGTTAAAAACAAAATGTTGCCAGCGAAATGGAGTTTCTGAGAAACTTACACGCTGTTCCAATGACAAGAATTTTTGTAATTTTGCATAAGTTTTTAATATATTTTTCTCTTTTTTTCATTCCAGATGGTGCAAGCAATACAAGTACTTCGGTTTCACCTTTTAGAGTTAGAAAAAGTAAGTTTCATTTTCATTATTTTCTATGTTCTTTAGTATAGAATCAATACCCAATATTATTAGGTGTATACAATAGAAAAGCACATATAAGTCTATACAAAATTTTTTGGTCATAACTCATTTAGGTCATTTTTCAACCTGCCTGAAAAAAAATTGCATATTTATGGGATTTCAAGAAACTAAGGGGGTAAAAATGTTTAGTTACGTAAATATTTGTCTTAGAAATGGATGAAAGAAAATCGGTGAAGCAAAATTTTTTGAGATTAACGATCCTTAGAACTTTTTTTACTCCAATAAGGGGTTGAGAGCCAAAAGATAGTTTTGAGTATCAGTTTCGTAATTGACCTTTGTCAAGTATTACTTATTGAGGTTTCTCCAAATCTGTTTATATTTTAAAATAACCCTATGATTAATTTTGATAAAATTAGATTTTATGTTTGTAGGTTTTATAAACAATAAAGTCTTTAAAATTACCTGGCTCACCAGAAACGCATTTTCTGAAATTTCATAATGAAATATTTTCATACAGCGAAATGATAGGAGAAAACAAGAAAATATTTTTGACATGTATGCACCATAGTTCGTTTTTATTTACATACATATACTATAAAAAATTGATTTGATGAATAGTCGATGATAACTTTTTTGGCTAAAAGCTAAAAATATTTAATTTTCTCTCAATATCTGCTGTGGACGTGCTGGTTCGAGGTGACCACATGACGTCGCACCAACAGTACAACAATATCCCAAGTCTACTCTGACAGCCCATCTCTACAATATTGCTTTGGTTCACAATTAAGTCGATACGAATTTCATGAATTCTAAGGTTCGGATGGGTATAGTCAAAAAAGTTGGAAGAAAATTACGGTATTTAACGAGAGGAATGCAATGTTGCTTTAGTTTACGTCTTACTATAAAGTCGATTATTCACTGAAGGTGTCCATTAGTTAACCAAGATCCTATGAAAACTTGAATTCCAACAGAGAACAAGTGATCGCAGTAAAAGGCTGAAGTCAAGATAAAATTTAAAAGTCCAAAAAACCCTGAAAACTCTTTTCCTAGCTAAATCCTTTCTAATAGAGTAAATTATGGCATGTTTATGACTTTGACTCCTGAAGATCATTACATCCTGAAGTAATCACCCAATGTTCTTCTGCTTTAATTTTTTTTTTTTAAACGAAAAACTTTGGTTTTGCTTGTGAAAGTTGTTTATTTAATCCATTATAATTTATTTCATCAAGTTGAGAAAATGATATCGGCTGCCGCCGCCAGCGTTGATGACTATACGACCTTGATTTATGTTATTTTTATCACTCTTGCCAGAACTTCGGGCAACAAGTTCTCGCATTCATGGCGAATATTCTCCTTAAGAGCTTGAAGAATCTGAGGCTTGTTGACGTACACCCGCGACTTCAAAAAACTCCATAAAAAGAAGTCTGGATCGGTTCAATCGGGTGATCTGTCCGATTTTTGCACTTTTATTTTAGTGCAAATCACCAAAACGAGAGATTAAGCGAGCCGGAAATGCTTTCTTCAGAATATCGGTTGTGGCTCGAGCAGTCTGTGCCGTGGCACCGTCCTGTTGTCCTCCAGTCCCAATTCATCCAATTGAGGAAGAAAAACTTTGGTATTAATGGCTCTGTAGCTAACGCCGTCCACAGTCGTCGTTTGGCACGCAGCATTCTCCAAAAAAAAGGCCCGATGACTCTTCCAGCGTTAACAGCACACCACGCAGTAACTTTGAGAAGGTGGAATGGTTCTACGTAGGTGATACACGGATTTTCGGTGCCCCAGAAACCATTATTTTGTTTCTTCACGGAACCGCAAAGATGGAAATGAGCCTCATCGCTCATGATAATTTTCGGTGAAAAATCATCCACCTCTTCGTTGAGACTCATGATTGGTGGTCAACAACTAACAGCTGATGTACTGTCTGTACTTTGTTAGGAAAAATCTTCAAATCTTTCACACAAAATTCTGCGTAGGGGCCGCCGGCTAATGCCCAATTACGTGAAACGTCGTCTGGTCGATGTTCCGGGCTCTTCTTGGACATCTTGGGTAACAGCAGTGATATTCTCAGCAGAACGGCTGCTATGGGGCCGGCCAGCCTTGGGAAGATGTCGTGTTGTCCCAGTCTCTTCAAGGCGAGTGGCCAAACGCCGCAGTGTTTGTTCAGTTGGTGTCGGACGCCCATGAAATGTGCGACGAAATTCACTCTGCACCAACTCAACCGACAAATTGTTGCGCAAAAAAATGGAAACAATTATTCCGCGTTCTTGCGGAGTATACCGATTCATGGTTTGTCGATTTGTATTCTGTGTTTGTTTTACTTCACTTATAGGGTGTTCCAATAGTGTGAACCAAATCATTGGCACTTTTTCGAAATAGTAAGACGTAGTAATGCACTCCCAGTGTCTGATATAGATACTGCTAAGTGTTACCTTTATATATCTCAGACTATGGAGAATATGAAAAGACCTTTTGTTGATTCTGAACTTATCCCATTAAATTTTCGAAGAAAAGCAAAATTTCATCAACTTTTTTCTTATTCCTTTAGTAATGATAAAAACAACGATCTTAAGCAAGTCTACTGCTCTTAAGTGGCCAGCAACATGTTGCCAATAGTCAAAAAACTTTTCAACAATATTAGTAATAAAATCCACTGCACTATTGCATGCCAAAATTAAGTTGTTGCACTGCGGGCAATCTCCTCTGTCAACTCAATGCAACATGTTGAAATATTGTTAACGCTCAACAAGCTTGACAGCAACTATGCAGCATGGCAACTAAACTTATTTTATGGGAAACAGTTAGTAATTTCAGCAACATTGTTCGATGCCAGTCACTGACAAAAATAACAACAACGACGACAACAATCAACAATATGGCAGCAATAATTTTGCGTTGCCAAAAAAATTGTCAAACTTGTTGACATTTTATTGACCACAAAATGTAGAATTGAGCCAAACTAAAAATGCGCTGAATGTTGCTGAATGTTGAACTAGACAACAACTCTATTAGCAACATTGTTGGAAGAGAAAATTTTAATTTTAAAAATCGAAAAAACAAAGTTTTCGGCATTTTTTGCGAAACTCAAGCACATTTTCAGCCGAAACCCTGCAGAAGAGAAAAGAAATTAAGAAACACATTAATTGCGTGCGCAATACTTAAGAAAGTCTATCAAAAACTTGACATTTTCGAAAAATGTTTTAGTAGTTGTGGCAAAATGTGCTGCATAGCACATTTTAGTGTTGTTTGCCAAAATGCATCTTGTTTTTTTAGCTTTTCATAATGAAAACATAAGTTTGAGCTATTTTAGGATAATTATGAGCTGCTTGTAATTTTAAACCACTGCTTACATGGGCTGCTTTATTAAAGCTGCTATAAAATGTGCTTCATAAGTTTTCTTGGCTTAACATTTCAATTTGATTTTATATCTTTTTGTCGGTAATTTGTACATCCTGTTGTGTGGCTTTATTTATGCTACATTTTTATTCACATATTTGTTGTTGCTGTTGTTTTCAGTGCTGTTTGTAGCACCGACACCGCAAACAAAACAAACAACATTCTGTTGCTGCTGCTGATCGCTTTCATGTTGCCCATGATCATCACTCTCAACATAATGATGTTTAAGAATAACAACGAACTCATTTCATTCATACATTTGCCGCACTCAAAACGGCCTTAAATTTTTTACATTTGCTTGGAAAAGCCATGAAAAATATTTGATTCAGCGTTGATCGTCATCATCAAGATCATCACCTGTTTTGCTTTGTTTTTCCTGCTTGTTTGCCTCCACACATTATTTTTATAATTTCCGCGCTTGCGAAGAGCAGCTATTCGCTGTCTCGTTCACAAACATTATATTTGAGTTTTATGACAGTGGAGCAAATTAAAAAAACACAAAAACAACGCATTTTATGTGAAAAATTTACGTACTATGAAGCACATTTTTGTGGCCGTTTGCTTTGATTACCACAAATTTTTGAAAATAAAAATCATGAGGTGTGATTTTGCATTATTTGTGAGACTCAGCTAGTTAATTAAGTTTTATCTAGTTGAAATTTTTGTCTATTTTTCCTCATTTTTTTTTCTATTTTCAACATCATCAACATTTTTGAGATCAATTTGCGCCGATAAGCAACAGCAGCATACAACAAAAGCAGCCATAAATTATGCAAGGTTTTTCACTTTTTAGTTTTCAACTTTTTTTTTGGGTACATTTTTTGGAAAATAAGATTCATGCACTGTTAGTTTTGGGAATTCACAGCAACACCTACTTAATTATCATTATATCTATGTGTTTTTTTTTATCTCTCTTTCATTCTATTGACTAAATCGAAAATTATATGTTGCCTAATTTCCCATTATAGCGGGGGAGGTTTTGACAAATTAGTGACCTTTTAGTTCGCCGCTATATAGACGGGTGTATATCAAAGAAAACTAGACAAAAGAACATACCTTGAAAAACAAAAATTAATTAAATTCACGAGCAACCAGGCGTTACGTAGCGAAGTTAGGCTTAGACCACACTCTTGGCCAAGAACCGGGTTTGAGATTCTAAATGAATGGTTTTTGTTATGAAATTTCTGCAAGTTAAGTAAGAAATTATGCAAATTGGTCTTGAAAACATTTTCTTGATTTTGAATTTGTTTAAATTCAGGCTTGAAAAAGTTGCTGTTACTGCTAAAAGTCATTGTTCTGTCGCGCCCCCTTGCTGTTCGCTCTGACTGACCAGCGCCCCTGGCAACACATTTGCCATCGCCTTAAGCTGTTCAGCTGAACTTGATCTTAAAAATTGTTTTTATTCAATGATCGCATACAAATGCGTTACTTATTATTTTTTTTTTCTTTCGGTTTTTGGTTCATTTTTTTCATTTCGGTCTCGCATTTTTGTTTTGGCTCGTTTGTTAAGCTCTGGATTTTAAACTGGTTATTGGCTGTTTGACTTGGTTAGGAAATAGCTACAATGAGATATTTTTAAAATTTTATAAAAATATTTTTTTTTTTTTGTTTTTGTAGCTTACTGTTTGTTAGGAGCGTCATTTCTCTCATAGCATAATAAGCTTAAAATAAATCGATTATTTGTATTCATAAATTTTTATTGCCCGAAGAGTTAAAAAAAAGATTTAAAAATATTAGTAGCATGTTTTGGCAACGCTAAAAATAACTAATTGAAGCCACCTACAGAGTTATTGAGGTTAGAAATGATGGAAATCGTGTAGCTTTTGATGTTTGTAATAGGAGTAGAATAGCTTTTGATTACAACAAAACAAATTTTGAAACCTGATACTTCTTGGTCAAAGTTGAATTAATCATTTTTTATTTTAAATAAATATGACTTTATATCGACCCATCGTTTTTGTCACATTTTTGACTGCCTTGGGGCAGTATTGTTCACCTCTGCATATCTTTAACCAATGGATATTTGCTGGTTATCTGGTAAGATATCTAGAGGTGAACAATACGGCCCTGTGTATTTTGTACAAAAATCAGAAAAAACATCATTGAAAGAAAATATAAAATACAATCTTAAAATATATTTTGAATAAGAAAGTATTTATTTAAAAACGAGTTTGAAATAAAAAATGTTGTGGTAATGCTGCTTAGAGCTATTTTGATAAAATTATTAACTTGGTGGTGGCAATACCTAAAGAAGTATTACTGAGAATTTCAATAAAACTTAATTGTATACAAGACCACAGTATAGAGAATTTTAAATTCAGATTCTTAAATTATGAGGTCAGATAAATAGCAAGAAATAAATACAGAAAAAAGCAAGATATCGACATAATAAAAATTTTTAAACCCTATGTTTACTTAGTACTCTTATTTTTAAAAACTTTGTAATACTGAGAAGATAAAGTAAGAATATAAATTATATATATTGAAAACAAATTTTTTGAGCTTTAGGCCAAGCATGTTGACAAGAAGACAACATGAAGAACAAAGGAGGCAACAACCAACAACAACGACAATGGCTCTGTATAGAGCAAATCACACAGCTTGACTATACAGACTGTTTCGTTGGCTGCTACACCAACTCATAAGTAGCCTTTGCATGACTTTACACTGTGATACACTGTGACACCACTCAAAAAAGTTGTTTTCAATATAAATAATGAAAAGGCCGTATACAAATGTTAAGATTGAAATATAAATTAAAGTTTAATAAATTTGGGAAAAATTAAGGCATTATTAGACAACTTCTTCAACATAAAATGATTTTGTCATTTGATACTTCTTTAGATATACAAACCAACAAACGTTTTTGAGTTAAGAAGTGATACTCCTCCAAATAGTCTTAAATAGTATTGTAATTAGAAGTAAATATTCTTAAAAAATGTGGCTTCAAAACAGCCTTAAATTTCAGTGAACTCGATGGTTCACTGGAAATTCCTACTTTATGAACACATAAACTAAGTGAGAATTATAAAAATAAATTTCTTTAGAAGGCAAATTCAAACTCTTGAACACGTTGCAGCTGTATAACGTCTAGTAAAGTTATTGATAAGAATCTTGAGCTTTTAATGGATAGTTCTGTACAGATAAATGATCTGAACAGAAATGAAGAATGAAGGCGGCTTAAAAAGTTTCCGTCCTCATAAGAAAAACAAATTTTTTTTGGTTTTTAAAAAATGTATTTTCCAACAAAATCTCCATCACGTTTTATATATTTTTCATGAAGATGCTAAAACAGTTATACATTCTTTTTTTTTTAGTACGATTAGTCAAACTCCTTAAAATATGCCTGACAGCATTCATAACTCCCTCGTTGTTCAAAAATCCTATATTCCAAGCCGTTTTTTTTGGTTATGAAAAAGATAATAGTCGCTGGTTGCTTGACATGAGAAATGGGGTACTTTGGATATCAAAGAGAATCTTAGTTCGCTGATTTAAGCCATCGTAAGGGTGAGGGGGTCACTTCTTGACGAGTGAAGGGAATCATTGTAATTGAGGTAATTTTTACTTCACTTCGTCACTCAAACGTTGAAAAACCTTTGCGTAGAAGTCACCATTGATAGCTTTTGCCTTCCCGAGGCAATCCATGAAGAAAACTCCTTTCGAAATCAAAACTATAGTCGCCAAAACCTTCAAAGACGAATTGGTTTCTGTCTTATTGGATCACCTACCTTAGTCCATTATTTTGACTGTTGGTAGTTTTCAAGAATATAATGGTGAACCGAAGTTTCGAAAAATGAACAATCGACACTAAAAGTTGTTGGTATTTCGCTTGAAACAATCTTGCGACACACATCTGGTACAGAGGTCTTCCATGCTAAAGTTTTGATGTAAGATATTGTGACCATGTTTAGTTGGGCTCCATGAAATATCGCCAAAAAAACAAAAAAAAAAAAAAAAAAAATGAAAAATCACCCAAAATAGAAAATGGTCCAAGAAGAAAAAAATGAAATTCCACCCAACAAAAAAGAAAAAAAAGCCCAACAAGTTTTGGAAACAATAGTCCAAAAAAAAAAAACGAAAATTCAACCAAAAAAAGAAAAACAAAAATGCAAAATTGCCCAATTTTTTGCATTGTGCCCATGAGATAAACTTCTCGTTTATGAAATAAGCAAAATTTTCAAGGCCCACTTAAATTCAATGAACCATGCTTAGAAATCTATAAAAAAATTTCGTACACGAGAAATACTAGTTCTTCTCAAAACAAGAAGTTTGTTTGGTAAGTAAAGAATTCCCAAAAGGTTTCCATATGAAAAATCACCCAAATTTGTTTCTTTTGGGTGATATTTCACGGAGCCGTTAAGTTGATATCCCAGAAATTTCCGTTACTTAATTTTCAATCTGTTACCTTACCACTTTTTATATATTTTCTCGATCTGTTCGACAATTGGTTACCCTCAATTATGAGCATTATGAGCTAGGTTCGTCACTGAGCGAACTTTTTAAATGTCAGAAACCCACTTTTTTACCGTTGAATTCGAAGAAGAGGAATCTTTCAGTGCTGAAACCATACTTTCTTCGTTTTAAGCATTTGATGACCGCACCGAGGTGTCTTCTCCAATAGGCTGTCAACCGTTAAAGCACAGAGTATTCGATCTAAAACCAGAATGGCATGCTATTCGGGGACTGTACCACAGAATATGAGAAAAAATTAGTACTACTGGCGCCATCACTGGGTCAGGCTAGAAACCACACTCGCATCTGGCTCAACATATTAAAGTTCAATATAGGTTTGTTGAATATAACCCAAAATTGGAAACAAACTATTTCAGTAACACTCAAAAAAAATGATAAGGAAAATAAATTTGTATCTAAAATAATAATTGATTTTGAATTTGGAATTTTTAGAAATAGCCTTCAGAATGTTAAATTTTATACTTGGTAGTTGGAAGTGGAGTTATACTTCGATCATGGAATTGAAAATTCCAGCCAGGGAGCAACCGCCAATAAAAAATTTTTCTTTAAGCATAGTACTGTGTTCGGTTGCGTGAAATTTCGCCGGAAACATTCATTTATTTATTGCGTGAAAAATATGACAGATATTTTGTTGCGAACAAACAGCTGAAGTTCTGCTTAAAAATTTTGTCACAAAAAAAAAAAATAATAGCATAATTTTATTAAAGAAAACGCAAAACAGCACGTAAGTTCTTTGATTCTTATATTTTCTGTTTATATTAATATAAAAAAACCTTTTAGAATGAATATGCATATGCATTGGTCATTGGTAATTGTATCCGACAACTGCTCAGTTATTGAGTCCAAATGAGCCAGAAGGTGATGATGCTTTGATTTGGTCACCTTAAATTTTGGGCGCCTGCAGTACATTCACGTGTGAGCGACTTGTGTAGGCATTGGCAACTAAAAAGAATAAATTTTGTAAAGTATCGATAGGAAAAATTTACTAACATATGAATTCGGTCGGCTCTGTTTGATCTGTGGAGTTCTCATTTTCCATCATAGAATAAGTTATGGAATGCAAACATGTTCAATTTATAATTGAATTTTTCAATACAACGGTTTCAACGTATACACTTTATGTTAAAGTGTCATATGAAAATGACATCTCTTCTGAGAAATTCCGAACTTCTGGTGATATCTCATCTGACGATTTTTTTACTTTGTTGACATGATACCGCTTGCTGTCTCGGAAGCTTTTCCATTCGGCCTTGCAGTCTTCTACTGTAAAATAAAACATTACAAAATTTACTTGCAGACTAATAAATAACTTACCGCTCTTATTTATTTCTGCACTGATACTGATACTGCTCCAAGCATTGTTTACTGCATTTTGGTTGCTGTGTTCATTGGATTGCTTCTCCCATATTAGCTTTTGATGCTTTATGGAACAAAGCAACGTTTTTTTTCTTCCACATTGAGCTTGCTCTTCCCTTTTCTCACATAATTGATATCCACCACAATTATTGATTGGGAAAAATTTAAAAATAATACAAAAATTATATTTCTGATTAAAAACTTACTTTGTTCTTGTTTGCACTTATTTAAAAAAAGAAAAACCAAAATTTTTTGACATCTTCTCTTTTCGCGTAAAAATATACAAGTAGTCTAATTAAATTCTCGTGAAAAAATGTTGCCCATCAGAATGTTGCAAACATTTTTCACAGCGGAACAGAGTACTACTCTGGCAAATATGTGAAAATCGCCACACTTGTTTCGCAGCTGGCATTTATTGTATGGAGATTTGCGTGGAATTTCGCGTGAAACCGAACAGAGTACTATGCTTTAGGAACCAGACATATTGACACTATTAAACCCTTTTATATGTTTCAAGTTAAACTTGAATTAAAAACTCTTGAGTTTAATGCATTTGAATTAAGGTTGAATTTTAACAAGATACCATCAAAGTATTAAAGCCTCTGTAATATTGACAAAATTTCTGCTCATGAAAAGTGTGAAAGTGCTGTAGGGTCTCTAAGAACCATTGATCTGATTTAAAAATGCAAAAAGTAAGTAAATTAGCCTCGAGGTCATTTCAGAAAAAAAAATGTGCCACATGCAGCACATTCCAGCTGATCAAGCGAAAGTTTCTATAATTCTCGAACAAGTGACAAAAAACAACTTAGTAACTATGTCGATTTCTAATTATGTAGCGGCTATTTTTGCTGCGTTGTAAACTTAATCAAATGACAAATGTCTGCATCTGCTACTCTAACTACAGCTAGTTGATGTAGCCACCACTTCTCCACCACCATCACTCTGCCGCCTATGTGTTGCTGTTTTTGCTAATTATGGCTTAACACCTTTTTTTGCAAATTAGCCATGTTAGTAGCGGCTGCAGACTTAATTAACACACAACTTTTGCTGCTAGTTTTTTATAATTTTTTTTTATTTTATTGTTGCAACGCAACATCAACACGAATGTTTGTTTCTTCGTATCTAGCATAAGCTTGCTTTGTGTCAAATGGTTTTATGGTATTTTTTGAAAATAGTCATCGTTTTTGTTGTTATGTTAGTAGTAGCCGCAGCAGAAGCAGTGAGTAAGCTACAACTCCTCCCTTTTTCTGCACCTAGTGCTGCCACTTTATCAAAACAGAAAAAAAAAACAAACAAGTTTTCTAATGTCAGCTGTAGCTGCTGCACAAAACATGCGCACAATCGTTGTATGCCGCATCATTTTGATTTCATCGCGCATTAACTGTAATGCCTGAGCACTGCTTGTGGTCCGAGCCAAGTTGTAGCATTGCTGTTTTTTTTTTCACAGCTGATTGGCTTTAAGTTTTAATTGGCAGATGTTTAAGACATAAGCTGGCTTAGCGAACATGTCAACATGTGCTGCATGCAGCACATTTTGAGTTTTTTTTTTAATTTTTTTATCTTTTGAAATGTGTTATTAAGAAATTCTTATAAAAATTTTGTCATTTAATTCCTGAGAAAGATGTTAAAAAATTGAAAGAAAACACCCACCTGAAGCTTTGCTGATTTCGCTGAAAAATGTTACTCAAAAGCAGGTATTTTTTGTTTTTTTTTTATGTATTTATATACATATATTGGTGTGTTCATAAAACTTTTGTACAAGAAGAAGAATGTAGCTCAGTGTGACCAGATCTTATCGCATCCCACGACAGGTTTTTGTTTTGTCATTTGTCACTCACAGCTTGTGAATCCAACACACACACACTCAAATAGATGGCCCCCATGCAACACATACAAATGCAGCCGGAACAGCGTAGCAACGTTGCATTCGCGGAATGGACACAATTTTGTTGTAAGCGAATTTGTTGCTTGGCCAAAAAGCCAGTAAAAATAGCTGACTTGAGGTTGCTTGAAGAATAATTTTTGCTCCTGATAAATGCACTTGAAAAAAAAAATTCATAAAAAACAAATAAAGATTAAGTTTATTACTAAATTATTACAAAAATTTCATGGAATTTTACCAAATTTTTGCAGCATTGTACAAATTCCAGAAAGTTTTCTGTTGAAATCATTTTGCTTCTATCGTTAAAATAAAGAAAAAGAAAAGTACCGTAAGACTTTCAAAATGCACAGTAATAAAGTTGACTTTTATAAAAATTTCTCGAAATGGTTGAACAAAATTTCTAATAATTGACAGCAATATAAAAAATTTTGATTAATTTGTATTAATTTTAACCCTCATCGGGTCAAGATGGACCTATCAGGCCCTCGTTCAAGTTTAAAGAATGAGTACTTCCTAATGACTTTAGATATGAAGACATGAATGAATGAAGGATTTTTGCTGTTCTATACATGGATTTAGGTATTATGAGGGCATATAAACAATTTGAAACCTAGAAAAAGTGCTTCGAAAAAATTATGTAATCTATGCACCTGAGCAATATTGAAGCATTATAGATAAAGCTCCCGAAACAACACAGTAATTGATATGACCGACTATTTTAGGAAAATAAATGATTTGCAACTGAATTTGAATTTGATTAACAGGAAAAAAGATACAAATAGTCAGAAAATAAGTTTTAGGGATGGTGTGAAATGGATCAGAGTTGAGGAATATGGTTCATATTTATACAAAGAGTAATACGACGAAATGGCACCCTTCAAAAAGGTTGACATTTCAAAAAAAAAGGAGTTGAAGTTAATTCAGATTCGTCCCAGAGAGGTGGGACGTGTGGATGGGAAATATGGTACTGTGACGGTTGGAAAAAAAAAAAACTAACATAAAGGAGCAATTAAAATTTGTTAAACTGGAATATCGTTATTATTATGAGTCTATCCTTAAAGAATAATAATCGTTTTTCGTTTGTTTTTGTATACTTTTCTAATTTGTTAAGGAACTTATCTCTTTCAGAATACATTTCTTCAAATTGTTTTAAATTTTGTTTTGCCGAAGAAGGAGTTATGTTCAATTTCTCCAAAATAAAGTACTAAAAATATATTTTATTCTTTTATTTTACTCCTATTCAACAAATATTAGACGATTAACGTCGCCTTATACCCTTTTTGGAAACATACACTAAATGGGTTTTGAAATATCTTAAAATGATTGTGGGAAACTTTGAACTCAATTATCTCGAAATTAGAATTTTGCGACATATCAGCTTAATTCATTCATGTCTTCATATCATAATGGAATAAACATGTATTTTATAGTTGAAATGTCTATTTAAATAATATTTTATCTAAATGAAGACTGTACAATAAAAAACGATGTGTTTCAACACATAACTTGCAATTTAAGCGGTTTTCTTGGTGATTTACTTATAGGGCCTATCAAGCCCACCTTGACCGGATATGTTGTTTTATCAAAATATTTTGACCCGATGAAGGTTAAGTTAAATACTGTTTTTCCTGTTAAATTTTTCGGTTAGATACTGTTTAAATGACATTTAAATTTATAAAATTTCAAGTTTGTCGATTTAATCTTTTGGTATTACAAAAATTTCGGTAAATTCTACCAAATATTTTTATGAAGCACATTTTTTTCTCGAGTGTATTTTATTTATTTTTATTTTTTTTTTTTGCTGACTTTTCTTGAACGCAGTTAAAACTGGTTTGCGTTGTCTTCGATTTGTGTCTGAAAGACACACTAACAAGAACACTCGAACAATAACAACAACAACAACAAACTTGGACTTAAAATACAATTAATTCGCTTTTTATAAAAAACAACGAAACAAAAACGATAAAAAGGAAAAAAAAATTACATTTCATTTAAATGTCAGAAAGATGCAAATGCGGTTTAAGTTATTCTTTTAATCTTAATCAGATACTTATTTATCTCTTCATATATATATATACGTATATTTTATATATATGCTACACTCAAAGAAATACTAAATTATTCCGCTTAACTGTGGCAAAAACGAGAAATGCAGCAACAAATGGCTATTAATTTTGTTGTAATTGTTGTGCATGCCAACAAAGTTGTGTTCGAGTTCGTATGGAAAGCTTTGCGAAAAAAGATTATCTATGAAAGGAAATCGAAAATTACCACTGCGCGAAAGATGCAGATCTGCCAGAGACAAGCTGGAGATAACATAGAAGGAGAAAAAAAAACAAAATAAAATTGTAACTAGAACAATTCTGCTTGTATCTAATAGATGTACTATACCATAGAGTAGATCGTAGATCGAAGATAGTCAACTAGATGGCTGAATATGTATATATTTAAGTCGAAACTATGAATGCATGTTCATATGTTTACATGCAGCAGCTTCTACATGAGAATGCATAATAATACGATTTGTACGAGCTTGTAAGCGGTTGCTTGCCATGATGAGAATAAACGCGCGATATGATCTAAGTTGAGGCAGGAAGAGTAAAATTTTTATGCGAACAGGATGCAGCTGCTTTGTAAACTAAAAGAATATGTCAACGTTTTGTAGAACTTTAAAGCTAGATGCTAGAACTTGGACTTGAGGAGTAAAGTGTAGCAATGTAGTAAAGCATTGGGGGATAGAAAATGGCTGCTAAGCAATCGTTTTCACAAGCAAAGTGTTTCAAAGCGCATTTGAAGAACTTAAGATTGAAATCAGAGAAATTTTTGAAAAATGTGCTTCATTTCAGCACATTTTTAGAAATGATAAAAGCACATTTTATCAGTTTTTGTAAGAATTATGCCAAAAATTGTTCAAAAAGTGCTGCAATGTAGCACATTTCACTAAAAAATAAAGCTAAGCATCTAATAAATGTTTAAATCATGAATTTTTGTGTAAAAATCTTACTCAAAGAGCAATTAGTATTTGAGAAAAAATTAAAAAAATCTTGCATTAGTTCCACCAACTTAAAAATGTATGATAAAGCAACCCATACACTAAGCAATGGGCTTACGTTTATTGATTAGTAGAGATAAAAAGAAAAAATAAAACTCGACGCTAATTTAATGTTCATATCCTTATAAGAAAAACAAAAAATAAGAATAATGAGCAAGTTAATCGAAATTTTTAACGCAGAGTGCTATATGCAGCACATTTCACCAGGGATACCTCTAAAAAAATTGACTATAAAAGCTCAGCTTGATGAACGCGTAAAACTAACAGCTTGCCTGGCTTTCTTTGGCATTCAAGGCTGCTTTTATTAGCTTGTCTACCTGTGGAGGAGCGCATCGTTGGACGTCTTCTTCGTCGTCGTAGTGCAGTGACATGCAAATGCGTACGAACAAAAAAAAAAAAAAAATACAGAAAATGTAAAAAAATATGGCGCGCAAAATAAGTTCCTGTACAAAATGAAAAAGGAAAATAAACAAAAATGCGAAATAAACAGCCGGCTATGCAAATGGGTGCCGAAGAACTACGGCTGCGCGGCTGACCGACTGGCTAAACTGGTATATTTTTAAGTGTGCCCGGAGGCCTAAGCAGCCATGCATACGTATAACATATTTTAATGCTTTTCCATCTTGGAACGAAGTGGAGGTAAAAATCCTATCAAAATCAGTCTATCGCGCTCTAAACATACGATTAGCAAAGAGGTAACAAGCCTGCACATATGCGCTTTAAGTACGTTGTTTCAAAGTCTGCAAAATGGAGCAAACATTAAAATAAAAATAAAAATATTAAACGAAGAGCGCAAACGTAGAAGTTAAGAAACACAAAAAAATTGCTTAAATAGCTTAAAGCTTAATAATCCTCATGAATTCAAAATGAACTTATTAGTTTAAAAATAATTGCAGAGCTGTAAGATATTTTAATTTACATAAAATTATCTGTAAATCTGACAAATTTTCTGATCTTCTGAAAACGTTTAGAGAAGAATAGCTTTAAGCTTATAGGAGAAGTTGTGGTAAAACTAACTTTAGAGCTTTTCATTTTTCATTTACATAATATTAACTATTAGGCAGTGTTGTCCAGCTAGTGGGTCATTTGGCACAGTTCGCTCAATTCACAAAATATTATGTTTTATTTTTAAAGAATTAAGCTTTAACTCACTTATAAAGTTTTGTGGATCCAAGTGTTCTTTATCGCACTGGAATGTAAACAATTCTTATTAGGTCTGGAAAAACTGAGAGATTTAGTTGAACTTTAAAGTTTTTCAGGTTTGAAAGCAATAACTTATAATAAATATTTAAATCATGCATTTACATAATTATTAATACTAAGTCAATGAGGTTCAATACGTGGCTCATTTGGCTGAGTATGAAATATTTTGTGTCTCATTTGTGGAAAAGGCAGACGTACATTTTTGGTGGGCTCTTCTGCTTTTATCGTACTAATTTCTTATAAAAATAAGCTTTTTATAACGTTATATGCTAAAAAAGCTGTAAAGCTGTTAGCTTGAAAGTTCAACTGTTGATTCTTTTGATAGAGATAAAAGAAGAAAGTAATTTTAAAAGTTTTAAATTTTCATTTACATAATAAATATTTTTGAGTCTATGGTGTCCAACTAGTGGCTCTTTTAGCTTAATTTGGAAAATTTTGTGTTTTTTTTTCTGAAAACATAAATTTTGACTTATATGAGGTTAATGGGTCCAAAATTGCTTTTCACCATTATTTTTTTGTTTAAATGAAATCACTAAAGCTAAAATTAAAATTGAATTAATATTTTTTTAACACAAAATTCTGAAAAAGCTTTATAATTTCGTTAAACTTTAAAGTTTTAATGTTGAAACTTGACCGTGGCTTAAAATAATTTTTAAATTTTTAATAGTCAGCTTAAAGCTAAAGTTTAACATAGTCAGCTTAAAGCTTAGTTTTTTTGTTGTGATTAAAATAGCGCTTCGAGCGCTTTCAAGCTTTTTAAAGCTTAACTTGGCTAATAAATTGTGCCAAAAGCACTGGCAACAAATTGATTTTAGTTATTTACTGTTTTATCTGTTGCTTTTTTATATTTATTTTATTTTTTGAGTTGCTGTTGTCAGACTACGTTTGGCACAACTTCGAACTTGTTCCTGATCCTACGCCTCTAGACTGGCTAAACTTGTTTTTTCGCTACTTTATTGCGTCCTTCTTTGGCTGTGTTTCCTTTTATTTTGTCGTCGTCGTTGTTGTTGTTATTGTTGTTTCTGTTCATGTCTGTCACACATTTTTTGCACTGACCAGTTCGCTGTTTGTGGTCAATGTTATTGTCACCAAAACAAAAAAAAAAACAAAAAAAATTAAACTCTAAAAAGCGTGTATTACGTAGACGAATATAAGGTAACGTAATGCAAGTAAGCGTTTTACCTCAAGCAATAACTGTAACTTGGCTCGTTTTATTGTTTTTTTTTTTTTAACAATAATAAATAAAGTTTAAAAGAGCAAAACATTTGTCTCATTTCGCTGAATTGAGCACATTTAAAAAGAGTCATATTGAGTAAAAAGCTTGAATGTTGACAATTTGCTAGCAACATTTGTGTCAGACAACCTGGTTGCTGAAGTCAATTTATTTTCTTCAAAATTTGTTTTTTCTCTATGCTGTCGAAAATTACAATTCCTCTACTCTCTGCCACTCTTTTACACACTCTCGCAGAAATTGCTGTCATTCGGTCATAAATAAATATTGCACGCCTGCGCCTTGCTTGTTGCAATTGCATAAATATATCGTTTGAAAAAAAACAAAAACATTAACAATGAATAAACAGCAACAAAATTACAATTATTCTTGTCATCTTATATTTGCTATAAAGTCTTCCAAGTCGTACTTTAACTACAACAGCTCCCACCGAAGGGACCAAGACACGTTAAGTTGCAGCAAGAACGGCAACAACACCAGCAACATTTCGCATTGCATTGCTTTGTGCGCAGACGTGGTCATGTGACAGATTACATGCGAACAAATCAATTTGCAACAAACACACTAGCAATCACACACACACATACACACACAGACAGAGCAGCACATGATCCTGCCATAATAATAAAAATTATAATAAACATCATCATCATCATCATCATCATCGTAGCCGTTATCATGAATACAACAATTGTAATTGTATGCGTTGCAATAGCTTAGCTGCAAGTGTGTGTGTGTGTATGTGTGAGTGCAATAAATAAAATTGATATGTTTATTGTTGCTGTTGCGCGTGTTGTTGTTTTTGCTGTTGATCAAGAATGTTTGCTGCAGCGCCAACAAAGTTCCCGATGTTGCTGTTGATAATAATTTTGATTAATTTGTCAAGTGTTGCATGTGACAAGTTGTTGTTGGCTTGCTCTGTTAAAGCAGCCAGCAATATTGTTAATAAGCATGTTTTATAGAAGAGCCTAAAACATGGGTGGCCCCTTAAAGCTTCTTGTAGACATATGCGTTGGGCGGTACAAGCGGTGAAAAATTATCTTTAATAAATATTACGAAAAAAACTTGTATGTTGCTTGGCTATTGTATGCATTTCTTAGGTAAATATCTACCTTTTATACATATATATATATATAATGGATTTTTAAAAATACATATAAAAATAAGACATTTTATGCCCATTTTACAAAATTTTTACCCTTTCATTGATCATGGTTATAGACAAGTTTGAAAGTATGTTTAAATCATTTGTCAACAAAGGTAAAAGATGTCGCAGTTAATAAAGTGAGCTTTTGCAAGAGAACAGATGAGAGAAGATGACCTCGACACGAAATTATGTGTAGCTTATTATGTTTTTAGACTATTCGCAGTAATGCAGCTCTTTACAGAATAAATGCTTGGATAGCTTGATAGTTGATAGAGCATTGAACTGAAGCTCAAAAGATCCGTTGCTCAAACCTATTTTAAGGGGGCACATAGGTTACAAATTTAAAAAATTTTTTTTTTCGGGAATTTTTTTTCATAGAAGGAAAAAAGATATCGTTTTCAAATTTTGCACTTATATTTATTAACATTTAAAGAATACAAAAACATATTTTTCAGAATTTTTGAAGCTGTTTTTGACTTTATTTGATTTAAAAAAAAAGCCAAAAAATTGACGGTGTGCAGGATATCACCAGTCGGGAACATCTGAGGAAAAAAAAGAAAACAAATAAATTCTTGTTGAAGTGGCTATCACCTGAACTAGGATAATTTTTTCCGCCGAAAAAAAATTACGACCGATTTTGTAACCTCGAAAATCGACTTTTTTTTCAAATGGCCGCCATTTTGTTTTTTTTTTCAGCGGATTAAAATTATCCCAATTCAGGCGATAGCAACTTTAACAAGGATAAATTTAGTTTTTTTTTTCCTCAGCTGTTCCAGACTGATGATATCCTGCACACCGTCAATTTTTTGGCATTTTTTAAAAAAAAATCAAATAACGTCAAAAACCACTTCAAAACTTCTGAGACAAATTTTTTTGTATTCTTTAAATGTAAGGTAATATATGTGCAAAATTTGAAAACGATATCTTTTTTCCTTCTATGAAAAAAAATCCCGAAAAAATTTTTTTTTAAAAATTTGTAACCTATATGTCCCCTTAAAACCTTTTAGATATAAAATTAATAATGGGCAAGCAATGCATTGAATATGAAATAGGAAAGCTTGAACTCTAAGATAAATTAGAGAGGAAAAATTTAACTTATTTTGGCCCTGTATATGATCTCGTTGAAATATTTTTCTGAATTTTGGAATAAGCCTGGGTTATTTGGACTTAATCAAGAAAAATCGATAAAAAATTTTTTGACAAAAATTAATAGTTTCTGAATATAAAGATAATATTTCTTTGCTCATATCAGTACTACCATCCATTCGCAACATATAACGAATGTAAATTTCATCATATTGAATATTTAAATAATTTCTATTTTAGTATAGGGGTCAAAAATTATTCCTCTTGGTTTAAATGGGTTAAAAAAAAATTAAATCTTACACTTGCATTAGAGCATTCAATGTCGCATTCAATGTCGCTCGCGAGCAAAGAGCTTTCTCTGCCGCAACTCGTACGCTGCTAGAGCTTCACACGTACGCTGTTAGAGCTTTTTACACACTTTTTTAACATTGGAAAGCTTTTGAATGCACATAAGAGCCAAGATTGCGGCTGTGTAAGAATACACACCAATGCATTAGAGGATCGAAATAACACCGGGTTTTATATTTTGATTTTCAGATATAAAAATGAGGGCAGGGTAGGAAATAGGTGTTGAGGAAGTATTGGTGTATCCTTCAATTAATGTTTGTTTTCGATATTATATTGTTTTATGCAGAAAATATGTTTATTTGAAACATTTTTAGAAACAAATTGAAAATATTATTGGAAAAATTATTGATTATTGGAAACAAAGTGCACTGAAAGCATATGTAAAACGCATTTTGTTGCCTTAGTTTGTCTCGAAGTCCATATATATCGTTTGTTAACGTTTACATTGAAGTCATAAACAGGTCACTGACGCAGAATTTATTTAAAAAAAATTCTTTTCTTTTCACATTTGAAAGAGTAACGATTTTCAGTGAAAAATTTTATCGAAAACTCCATTTAAAATAGCTTTATGAATAAGATATTTCAAGTCCATGCTTTAAAAATTGTTTTGCTCCGAGTTCGACTAAAGGTTTCTTTTTAGTTTTGAAAAAGCATAGTGCATTACCGTTTGTTTACTCAAAAAAATCATTAAATAAAAAAAAAAAAAAAAAAAAAAATAGTAATATCTGCTTCTTATAAAGAGACTTGTAGAACCTTAAAGCTTCTATTAAGAAAAATATGAAATCTCATTCGCATTGAAATTGGAAGAACTCCTTATTTTACAAAAATAATTGGGTGCAAAAAAAAAATCTCAGTCCTGCTAGGTACGGTTAAAATGATCTGGACACAAGTTGATATTCGATGGTGTAAGAACTAAGCATGCATTGTAAGTGATACTGTAACTAGTTCCAAGGAAAATGAATTTTATAAAATTAAGCTAACCTGAGAAAGCTCCAGTAAAAATTTGCCTCGGTTATCAAAAGGAGACAGTACCTTTAAATAATCTACTAAAACATTGATTTCAACTCTTTTTACACCTGTTACATGACCCTGAATACACCCAATTGAATAGAGAACAAAACAAAAAACAAAAAAAAAAAAAAGTAATAAGTTATTAATTGTTTACTATCTTTATAATATTAAGTTAATTAAGCATTATTTAGACATTCCATGCTTTAATCTCTTAACAAAAATCCCAAAAGAACTGAACTTACTCTTACGCACTCAATGCTCATACTTATGCTTACTTATGCTCATACAATTCTTCTTCTTCTCTTCTCTTCCGTCTCCCATTGCAGGTTCATGAATTATGCGATAACTTCTGTCATCGGTATATCTCATGTTTAAAGGGTAAAATGCCAATAGATTTAGTGATCGACGAACGGGACACCACCAAACCACCAGAGTTGGGTTCAGCAAATGGTGAAGGACGAAGTAATGCCGATTCGACATCACACACCGATGGAGCTAGTACACCAGACGTTGTGAGTACCCCCTTCGCGGGAGCACATGGTCCTATATTGGCGAGCTACAATGCGGTGGTGCACCCATGTTCGTAGTACGATAACGACCTTCTTGCAAAAACGAAGCGGGTGCTCACAATGCCCTGGGATTAAAATAAAATAAAAAAAAAAAATAATAAAATTTACAAAACACAAAAACCTAAAAGAGAATAACTTAAATTGCAATAACAAAAAAGGCCACAAAATAAAAATGATAACAAAATATCAAAAACTTGTAAATTAAAAAAAAAATAATAATAATAATAATCCTTGAACACCGCCGCAAGTATTGTCACACGTATAGAGCAACAACAACATGAAGAACAAAAAAAAGTGCGTAAAAATTCGTTAAACTTCAACACAAGAATAACACTAAAACACACACACACACACACACACACACACACAAACAAACAAACACATTAACAGACGCACACATACACACAAATACATACACCTTGACACCAAATAACCTCTGCAAAAGCCGCTGGCTGTGGTGCCCGATAGCGTCGTCGTCGTCGTCTTCGTCGTCGTCGTCGCCGCCGCCAGCTCTACAGCCTACAGCCTCGTTTGTACAGATTAACAAAGTTCTTTGCTAAAATAGCAGAAAATTTGTTATCAGCGCTACGAAATTGGCCGAGCAGCAGAAGCAGCAGCATTAGTTGTTATATTATTTGTTACAACAACAACAATAAAACAGCCAGTTACGAATTCAAATGCCAAAAAGTTTTTGCTCCGATTGTCGCGCTATACGTGCAACAATATTTAGTTAAATTTCCAAACAAAAATACAAAAAACAACAAAATTGTTGATTTACTATTTTGTCAGATTGCAATATTAACTAAATTTAAGTGGAACATTTTTAAGTGCAAATTTTTTGTTTGCTGTTTATTATTGTTTTTTTTTTCCCAGCAAACAAGCACAAAATTAAGCAAAAATTGTATATTAATAACAAATAGCTACAAATTTGTAAAAAAAAACAAAAACAAAAAACAATTTAAGTACCACAAAAACTAAAACTAAAGATTTGAAAAATCCTTAAATTTAGCTACACTTAAAGAAAAGAAAAAAAAAACTGGTTAAGTGTGAACAAAAGAAAAAAAAGTGTAAAAAAGAACTTCGTTTTTGCAAGAGGCCCATATAGCTCGCCAATATTTTTTTAACTTATACATATTTATATAACTCTCTCTATATATATTAATACCAAAATAATTAAATCCCCCGAAACCCTGAAAGCTTGTCACAAGCTGCCCGAAACCGTCTCTACTAAACTGATTTCAACAGCTTTTAGTTTTCAGTTTTTTGCGCCGTATGATTTTCTTAGTAACTCTTCCAAACTCAACTTTGGCAAAATATTCTGAAAGTTTTGCGCTGTAAATATTTATGACATTCTCAAATTTTTGGAATTTTTTATTTTTGATTTTATTATTGGGCGCCTAAAAGCGTGTCACACAATTTCAGTTTGAGTTAAACTTTTTGGTTGTTTATTGAGCGTGCTTTTGTGTGCACCGTATTTTTATTGAAAAGCTTTTTCTTTGCCAAACCTAGGCAGCTGCCGCCAACTTCGAGCCCTTGGAACAGATCTATGCAAACTACTGCATAAAGAATGAGACCGATCTTTAGTGCACTGGCAGCGTTAACTGTAGCATAGACAAAAAAGCTGCTCAAAGTGCCGTCTAGTTGCTGCCGCCAGTTGTGGCAAGCGTCAGTAAGCTTTTATTTTCTTTAAAAAAAGCTTTTGTAAAGTTGTAAAAAGTTTCAATATGCATTAAAAAAAAAACTTATTATAAAACATAGTTTATATATTTATATATATATAAATAGAACATAGTTTATACCTCTTGAAACTAAAAAAAAAAGCAACAGTAAAAAAAATATAACAACAGTTAAGCTGGTTACTTTAACTACTTCAACTACAACTACAACTACAACCACTAACATGAAACGAACGATATACGTAATGAAATTTTTTCTTATAAATGACTGAAGCAAGTTTATGAGATATTAATAAATATGCCGTTAGTTGTAATATATTACAAAAATAAAAACAAAGTAAATTAAATTAAAAATGAACTTATTTAAGATTACAGATTAATAAAAATATTTATAAAAAAAAAACTAAAAATTATATACGTAATAAAAGAGTAAAACAGCAACTAATACGAAACAATAAGACAAAGTTCAGAAGAACTTTGAAAGCTCAGCGTTTTTTGTAAAGCTTAATTTTATCTATGCAACTTTTAATTTTTTTCTGTAAAGCTTTTAAGACTTAAAACACAGACCTTGACCCTTACCCTTTGATTTTATTTTTCGGTAAAACTGCTAAATCAACGAAATTGTATACGATTTGTTCTTAAAACAAAACTGATTACCTAACAAAACTAAGAAATTAAACAAAAAAAATAAAAATAAAACAAAAATCCAACAACAATAAGTAACGCATACGTCCGCGCCCTCTATAGTTAAAAAATCTTTAAGCTTAAACTTTAGGAACACAGAAAAAGAAGAATTTAAAAAGAAAGAAGAGTAAATAGAAAAAAACTTGCCAAAAACAGTTGCTTTTATACGTTGTTGCCTTTATTTTCTTTAGTTTGCATTACAACCAACTATTTACGAGCAACAGTGATGTCTATAAAAATGAGTATTTCCACACACACAAAAAAGAAATCAACTATATACGTAATTTTTGATAATAATTAAAATAATACAAGAAGAAACAATTCAAGCTAAAACTTAAGTTCAAATGAAAGTATACGAAAAAACTATGTATGTATGTATGTATTTTTAATCTTTTTTTATTAAAGAAAAGTTTAATTTTAAAAACTAAAACTATAAAACTATGTAAAAAGCAACTAACTTTAAAAAAAAAATACAAAATAAAAACACACAATACACACCAGTACACAACACACCATAACACACACATCAAGCATATACGATTAAATTTTAAAGTGAACCTACTTAAAATAAAACAAAAAAAAAATATCCAAACAATTTTATTACAATACTAAGTATTTTATTAAAAAAAAAAAACTTTACTTAAGTCAAATGAAAAATAATTCTACGTTAAAAGAAAAAATTTAAAAAAAATTACAAAAAAAAACTTATAAAAACAACTTCTCAACTACTCAAAGTATACTAACTTTTTTTCAATTGACTTAAAGCTAATAACAACAACAGTGAGAAAAAAATACTTAGCATTTAAACTTGTACTTAAAACGAACGAACTTTAGTAAGTTCAACTCTAAAGCTTACTCGTAACTATGAACTATAAGGCTATATGGGCAATGAAGGAAAAACAATACACAACAAAAACAAACAAACAACAAAATATTCTTATGTTTCATTGTTGGCGCAAGCTTTTAGAGACGACAACATACTTTGAGAGCAAAGCTTTTGCCAAAATTAAGCTTTTTACTGATAAATAGTTGTTGTACTTTGTCTTTGTAAATTAGCAAGCTTTACTTAAAATTATTGGTAATTTTTTTTTTTTAAAACAAAAAAACTAAAAACAAAAAAAAATCTACAAAAAGTTTATATATATACATAAAATAAAAAGTTGTGTGTGCTGTGAAGTGCAAGAAAAGCTTGCACCTTCCAGCGCAATGGCCAATGAAAAAAAAGCTGTAATTAATATTAAATTATTTGAAAGCTTTGCTTTGTTAAAATTTTATTTCATTTGAAAATACGCTATAAATATTTATGAATATATCATTTTTGTTCGTTGTTATTCTATGTTTAATACTTTTATATGCAAAAAAAAAAAAAAAAAAACAAAAAACACTTAAGAACACATGCAGAGTGCTCTGGCAGCTTGAAGCTTTCTCTTAAACTTCAACCATTATAAAGCATCAACTACTATGACCGTGATTTTTATTTAAATTCTTCAAATACGAGTACTAACGAAAGCTTTCTGAGTTTTTAAGTCTTCAAAAGCTATGAGTTCAAGAGCTCTAAAATGCACATGAAGAGCTTTTATGTCACAGTCATATATTTTTTATATTTCTCTTTAACTGACTTTTGTGATAATTAAATATTTGTTAGAATTTAAATTAATTATTTTGAGAGATACATATATACTTGTGTATATATACAATGTATACATATAATGAAATGGAATATTTTTAGTTTTTAGTTTTGAAGCTGCTGTGGCATCCTGTGTGTGCAAACTGAAATACGTAATTTTGCTTTAGGTGATATATATTTATATACACACAAACACATACATACAAACATACTTTATTAAAAATTTAATAATAAAATTAAATGTAAGAAAATAAAATAAAAAAACGAGCATGTTTTAAAAATCGAAATTGATACATTTTATAAATATATACATATATCTATTATTTTTATGTTTTCATTTACTACTTTATTATTATTATTATTATGGTTTTTATTGTGATCATCGCTGATCATAAATGGTTTAAGTCTAAACTTAGTTATTAGCAAAATTGTAATAAAACGCAATCAAAAAACAAAACCACACAACTTATACGATTTACATTTTAATGTAATATTTTTAATTATTTGTATGTATACTAAAATATAATTAATATATATAAATAACATGTATACGCATATATATATACATATGTATATATATATATGTTAAAAATATAATAATAATAAGTGAAGAAAAAATAAAACAAACAAAAACTAAGAAGTTGAAAAAATAATAATAATAATAATGAAAGTTAGCCAATAAAATATATGAATAATATATTTCAAAAATAAAACCATTGTGTGTGTATTTCTTTCGAGAAGAAGCCTTTAAGCTTATTTAGGTCAATTTAGCTTTTCTTTTAGAGACCGTAGCTCGGGAGCTTGATTTCAATTGTCGCACTGAGAGCATTTATAGGTGGGAAAAAGTCGGTGAGAAGCTGATAAAATGACGACAGGATCTATACTACTGTAAAGGAACATCTACTCATTGAAAATCAAAAGGAAACTGTCAAGCAAAATCTACTTGTTAAAAATAAGCAATACAAAAAATAAAAATAAAATGTTGCCTATTGAAATGGGTTATATTAATGTAATACCATGAATAAAATCTCTTGAAATCGATTAAAATAAAATAAGAAATAAAAAATAAAATGAACAAGATTTTAAAATACTGTCCAACATCATATTTCTCATGTCAAAGAAAATGCAAGTTAACTGCAAAAATTACAGAATTGTGCGTTGACAGTAATTGTTCGAAGAGGTATTACGAATATTCCAAAATAAATTATAAATCTGAAAATGTATAAAATGTTTAAGGTTTTATATCTTTATTTGTCTTAATTTTTAATACCTACATATCTATTTTTTGCTTCATAAAAATGTACAATTGTTTAAAAAATGTTCAGTGAAAAATAATTTACTTATGAAGTTCTCCTCTGATAATATTCACCAAAATTATAATTGTTTGCATTTTGGAATGCTATCCCTGTAAAGTAAGAAACAAAGCGAACAATCAAAAACACTAGAGAACAGTTAGAGACAATAGAAATAATTACGTTCGAATTTAAAAACAGAATATTTTTACAATTTTAAAAAAAAAATATATTTTTCTTTTAGAAACAGTATCCACCTTATGCTGTTAGTTCACGATATAAACTTTATTTCCAAACATTTTTGGTCCTGAGCCATTATTAAACTTTTGCACATATAACATAGTCAAGAATATAGACATAGCTTAAGATGCAGATTTAAAAATCTCAACAAATAAATATTGTGTACTTACCTCATTATTGCACTTTTTTGTTCCAGCAAAAAGTGTAGTCTGACTTATGTATGTGACGTCAACATGCTGCAATACAAGTTCATTCGAAATAGTTCATAAAAAATCAGAAACGGTACAATAGCAGTACAAACAATTTATACATCCACATCTATATCCTTTTGCATAATATCATTTTTCATATTATTCTTATATAGAAAGGTCTTTTACCGAACTCTTTATGATTTCATATGAAATTAATTTTTCTGAAAATGAAGGTCAAGAAGGACTTTAAAGATATAACTAGGACTTTAAAGATATTCGTATTCACTGAAACAAAAATAATTTTCCATTGAATGCCTCCCGATTAACAATTCAAAAGGGTTGTGTCCTCCCTTATGGGCATACTGGTCTTATACCGACTCGTAACGCCTATTATGTGCATATTCCTCAAAAAGCTTTACATGACATTATTAGAGATTTCCAACTTGTAACTTCCAAGACACATGAGAATACAAGTTTCAAATTTTCTCCAAAATAAGTTTGGAATTTTCTCCAAAAGTTTAAAATTTCGATGAACGACCTTGTGTTGTTTGCTTTACTTAAAGCGCAAGCGAAATAATTCATCGAGTTAGAGTATAACCGTTAGAGTATAACCGCGTATAACTTGTGACCGAAAGCAATTTTTTTCCTAGGAAATATTTCCAAAGTAATTCCCAGTGAACCAAAACTACTTTTTTCGAATTCATTTATTAACCTTTTTGGTTAGAAACGTTCATTTTCGGCACTCTTAAATGAACTCTTTTTGTATTATTCGTCAGATTAATGAACCTTATTCTGTTTGGAAACGAGTAAAAAAAGAACTAAAAATTGTAATTCTTTTGTTCGGAAATGAGTTAAAAAAAGAACCATAGAAAAGTTATTTTTCGGCACTCGGAAATTAATCCTTTTTGAATCAGTTTTCGGACGAAAATGTCTCTCAGAAGTGAACCTTCTTTCTTCGGAAATGAGTTAAAAAATTAACCATAGAAAATGTTTTTTTTTCGTCACTCGGAAATGAACTCTTTTTGTAATAATCTTAGGACTGAATTTAATTTACTATTATAAAAATATAAACAAAAGTTTGAATTCTTCCTTTTAAAACTCATTTTAGTATATAAAAAAAGTAGTATTTATGATTCATTTATGAACAAAAAGTGGTTCGTTTATGAGAAATTGTTTCTACTGATATGATAAAAAAATTATTTTTTTAAATTATTTAAGAATGCAAAAAAGAAACATTTATGATTCATTTTTGAATTTATTTATGAATGAATATGGTTCATTTACGAGGAATTTTTAGCTACTAAAATGGTAAAAAATTGATTCTTTTTCGATTCAAATAGGTTTTTTGCGAATTTCGCAAAAGAAGTACAGTTTTTATTTATGTGAATGTTTTCTAGAATTAAATCTTCTATAGCAAGCAATTTTAAGCGACAAAATTAAAAATCAAAAATTAAAAAAAAAATTCCACCTAAAAACGTTCGCAAAATTCTCACCTTAAGCAAAACCTTCGTTTATGGTTCAGTGGGTTGGGAATGAAAGTTTACCATTTTCATGAGAGAGCTTGTATTACTTGCTTCTATTATTACTTCTATTATAATGAGGTTATGTCTAGTATGAATTGATAAGCATTCAAAACGAATTGTATATAATATATAGGCCTGAGGAAAAACGGCAAGTCACCGATATATTGAGAACTTGATCTGTAAAAAGAGCATTTGTATTAAAAACTTAAATTTAAGAATCTTGTTATTTAAGTTATTAGCATTGTTAAAAGCTTAGTTCTAAGTTAATTTGGTCTAGTTTAAGAAGCACGAGGTATCTGGACTATTTTGAATTCTTTAAAATAAATTATTTAAATAGAATGAACTGTTATCGAACTATATTGAATAATTTTTGCGACGAACTTTTTCAGTTACAGCAATTGTGGAGCAACACTGACATCATAGAGCGCAACATTATAACCAACATTGTTGCTGGAATCCCTCGTCTTCTACAGCAGAAAGCAATGAATAGGCGATAGAATTTGTGACTTTCTTTAGGTGCTGAGCTTTAAGCTCAAAAACTTTCGAGCTAAAACTAATTTCTTTCAACTCAAAAACTAACACATACATATGTAAACTAAAAAAAAAAAAAAAAATACTAAAACAGCAGCTGCCAAGAACTGCATTGTCCGGTTGCAGCGATACAAGAAAGTCGTTAAGCCCCAGCCAGATGTGCAGCCTTCGGCAGCATGCAGATATATTGCATATGTATATAAACAAGAACAACAAAAAAGTGCAACGTGCATGTCAACAACATGCCGCTAGCATCAAATTACAACTTGTTGGCTACGTCTTACTTTTGGGTTAAAAAGTAATGCAAGAATTTTACATAAAATTCATGTTTTCTTTTGGTAAATTTTTGGCTGCTCAAATTTCGAGCCAATTTTTTTTTTTAATTTTCAGCAAAAAAAAAAATATTTCGGCTGACATCGTTCGTACTGACACGTTACCCCACGAGCTGCACTGGCTGCAAGTTAACTCAAATGTCAAGGCATGCTTTTGGGCTCATTTTCAGCGCGTTCCCTGAGCTGATTTTTAGATGCAACATGATGCTTGGCTTATTTTTGATATTTTTTTTGTACATATTTTAAGCGCTGCTAGGGGCACAAAATAAGGGCGCTTGAGTGTAAAAAAAGGCATATTTAAAAATGTGATTTTTCCTGACTTTTTTTTGGCTTTTTCTGCTCAATTTTCTTTCATGCAACACTATTTCATGGAAGATAAAGATTTTCACATTGTTATCGAGGGTTAATCCGCGTCTTTTGCGATTTTTTTTGTTCCTTAAGAAACGCCTACTGGCTATAGCAACAAATGTGTAGAGTATATTTATGCTTTTGTTGTTGTTGTAATGGAGAGTCATGGCGGTTGCATGGCTTCTCAATTCAAGCTAAACGTTTAAATCATGCAACCAAGCATGTGAAAACACCTTAAATGACTTTTTTTTGCTTTTTTTTCATTCATGCCGATGTTTTTTTTTTACTGCTTTACAACAACTATTTGTGCTGGTGTTTCCTTTATATTGTGGTGTTTTTACTTTTTGTTTTTCTTACGTGTGGGGAGTAGAAAAGTTAGGAAGGAATTTTGCGTGATTGCTTGAGGCGTGGTGGATGTTATTATTACTATTATTGTTGTATAAAACAAAATAAAAAAAAAAAAAAAACAACAAACTAAGCGGCAAAATAAAGCAACAACAACAACAACAACAACAACAATACAATGTAATTGGTAACTCACTCATTGCTGTTGGTTACCGCGTACGCCCACCTTGATTTTTCCAATTTTTTAGCCAAGTTGGAAATTTTTGGTGCCTTAACAAGAATGGAACCAACAACAACAACAACAACAACAACAACAACAACAACATCATCCATAACAATAAAACTAATGTGGGTGTTGAAAAATCAGACAACATGAAAATATCTACTGTTTTGTGCCAGTTACACACGTTTTAAAGTCAGCAAAACATGCAACATGCTGCTATGTTTCAAACGATAGATAGCAGCAAAGAAAAAAAGACAGCAACATGCTGCTAACAAAACTTAAAATGTTGCATGTTTGCCGTCTGCTTACGAAATGTTAAGTTAGCGCTAATTAAAGTTCGTTTTCTGTCGTTTTTTTTTTTGGAAATTTTAAATTGCATTGGCCTGGCCATAAGACGTCATACAGTCTGCTATAAATTTGGCCAAAACCAAAGCTATTTAAAGCCAAAAATTATACCCGCTGTTCAGTCAGATGAAAAGCTCAAGTTCGAATTAAATGTTGTTTTTTTTTGGGGCTTATGTGGTTCGTCACTTGGTCTCAGAGGAAACCTTATTAATGCTTTAGCAACAACAACAGCGACAACAACAACAACGAAAACAACAGCAACAACATTTCTAGAAGCTCTTTTTTGAGCAGGATACAAAAACTGTAGGCAACAACGTGATTGATTTTTTAAATTGATCTCATTTTTGTATAGTTCGGGAATAAAAACAAAAAAAAAAATAAAAAAAAAATAACAGCTCATAGCTGTCCTAAGTTTATTATGGGCAAGGTGTCGCCGCTGTCATCGTTCGAAATTTTGTGAAAACCACGAAAGACATAGCAACACATACCGACAAACCGACAGCGAACAGACAAACTTAACTCGACTCGACTCGGCTTAAAGAGTTGACCACAAAAATGTCATCAACATCATCAGTGATGATCATCGTCGTTGTCGGACTGTCCTCGAATATATTGACCAAAAATTAATTTCTACCTGTTTCAAAATTCGGTTGACTCGAATTTGTTTTAAGGTTCGACTGATTCCGCTTTATTGGATTCTTGTTTTTTTTTTTTTTTTGTGTACCTTGTTGTCAATAAAAATCCCTCAAGTCCACTTGCGACACGTTTGAGTTGAAGCGCGTTGAATGCGATACCTTTAAGAATTGTAACAAAATGTTACCATTTTTTTTTCTTTCCTGACTTTTTTTCTATCCTGTTGTCTTTGCTGAAATTTAAAGAAGCACTCTTAATTTTCAAAGGGTTTCTTTGTCAAATCATCAACGTACGCTGTGTGACGTGCGAATGATCACTTAAAGGCATATTTTCGACAGTGCGAATTAGTTTTGAAAATGTCGCATTAAAAAAAGGGGTAAACTTTTTTTATGCTATTTCTTAGCAAAATAAACGAAACTATTTCCTTTTTCTTTCGAAACTCTGCAACATTAAAAATATAACTGATTTAATTAAAATCCTATAGATATTACAGCAAAACAAAAAAAAATAGTCGCCTGCTGTTTAACATCATTTTGCTTCCAAGAATATGCTCTGAATTAAAAAATATAATCCTTTTTTTTTTGTTTTTTGTTTTTTGCTTCTTTTGGGATGAGCAAGTCTGTCCTCAAATAAAAATAAAAAATCTCGTAGTCTTCTTCTTCTTAAAGCGCGGCTTCTGTTCAAACGTTTAAAGCCGATTTCGATATCTCGCAGTTGACAAGGTTGTCCTCCAAGCAATAACAAAAGCAACAGAAACATTAAGAAATCAATTTTTAAGGTTGTTTTTGCTTCAGAATTCTATGGAAATTTGTAGAGTCCAACAGCGCTAGGGTTTAATGAGTCAAGCAAGGATTAAAATAAAGTTGAAAGTCGCAGAAGCGGAGTTTGATATATTTTTCTTGTGTAAACTTTTTTATATTTCAGAAATTATTTATTTTTTCATGAAATTTTTTTCCACATTTACGAAATAGAGGTATTTTCTATACATCACACTTTATCTTCTAAAGGGGCATAACTCAAAATTGAAAAAGTTTAACTTTTTTATGTTGAACATTCGTAGTAATCATCTTGATCGCCTGTTAGAAATTTGTTTCCAACTCAGTTTTCTTTATTTAAAAGAAATCATTTTGTCTCTTTGGTTTGTGTAGCTTTGCTTGAAAAACAAAATGTTGTTTGCTCTTTTTGAAATTTTTAAAATTTTCAATTATGCTGTATTTTGGTTGGTACCTTTGAAAATATTATTCATATAACTCTTGTTTACTTTATAAGTACATACTATAATATAAAAGTAAAAAATCCATAAGTATAAATTACATTTAAATATGCATGTTACATCATGATGATTTCTTTCCCGAATATCTTGGTTAAGTCACTGACGAATATTTCGAAATATTCCACCAGTAATTACAAATATATACAAGTTTAATAAGGGATAGAGTACCACTCCTATGATATAAATACTTTTCAAAAAATTATACAAAAAAATTTGTGGTTTTTAAAATTTTGTTATTTGCAATAAAAAAGTATTAGGAAGTGGATATCACATAATAAATTTAGCTTTTAAATAAGGACGGAAACCTTACGTTAACTTACCTACCACGGTAACCTTTCCTGCACTCAAAATACAATATTCTTACATTTTGCAATTTTTCTTTTTTGGTGCGTTACTTACTGTCATATGGGGACTTAAATGTCTTGAATCATTGCGTGTCCCTGATCACGAATATATCAAACAGTTTTTTCTATCACGTCAGGATTTTTAAAACATTGAGGTTTTTGTCATATAATTGACTGTATTTATATTGTTAGTATTAAAAAATTCGTTGAAAATATCTTAAAATAATTCATTTGCTGCAGTCCACAATCCTTATTTTTCACAATTGTCATTTCGGCGCGTTGCTTACTCTTAGGAGGGGACATCAATTTTTGGAGTTATTAAGCGCTGCTCAGACGCTACGACTTTTCATACTACCTAGTAGTATGACTCAGTCGTACGTTCTCATCATACGTTACGACTTTTTATACAACTTTACATCAGATTTCAGTCTGCGTACAGTTTTTACCAAAAAAAACTTTTTATTCTTTGATTATTATGCTTGATTGTATGCTTTACAAAATGCGAATGATCAATGAAAACAAGCATGAAGTCGTATGACTTGCCCTCACATACTCAGACTTTTACTTAAACTTGAAAAACAGTTTGATTTTCATACGACCTGGGCGTACGACTTGCCCTCACACACTAGGACTTTTTATACGACTTGGCTAAGTCGTATGAAAAGGCGTAGCGTCTGAGTCTTCTATAACATAAAAAAAAAAAAAAAGGAAAAAAAAGTATACATTATCCACATAAAATATAAGTGGGTAAGCAGAATCCTTCATATTCATAATTCTGGCTCCTAATTCCAATGCTCCTTAAACCCCCATTTCCCGAAAACTTTAACATGATAATAATATTCGAACGCCTCTCCCATAATGATTCGCAGAAATTTGTTAACTTTTTAGATAAAAAGTAGGAGTGTCAAAATAATGGTCCAATAAGCCTTTCACCAAAAAAATTTTTGATTAATTGCAATGTTTTGCATAATTTGCAATATTTTTCTAGAGCATTATGTGTGAATATGTAAATAAAATTAATAACACAGAGTTCCAAAATATCCCCATCGATGTGCTTTATGTAAAGATGCTTGAAAATGGTTACTAAGCTCGAATCGGTTATCCCAGGTCCATATCCGTCCATATGAAGTCTAAATCGAGCCCTTAGAAGATCTATTTTAAAAAAACAGTGTTCAAAAAAAGTTAAAAAATAGATGCCGCAGATGCCGCATCTATAATAACTTAAATCCCATATAAAAAAAGTCTCTTTTGTATAGGTTCCCAGTTGGAAGGTGGGCGAACAGCTCTCTAAAGCGATCTTTCTTTTATTATTGCCTCAAGCATTTGAAGAAGGCACTAATACCTTAGGAGATGGTAGGAGGCAGCTACAAAGCGATGTTTAGGAAAGAAAATGGAAGAAAAATGCAAAAGTAAAACGTAAAACAAATCGACATCGACATCGTTTCTTCATTGCCAAAAGAAGGTACTCGGATTCTTGACTTCTCACTTCTTACGTGCTCGAAGATGTGACGAAAGGATCAACACCTCTTACGTAGCAGCTCCATTAAAAAAAAAAGATATGGACTTTTGAAGTGAAGGGGTATGATCGCCGAGTCTTAGAGGATGTGCGAGGAAGCTATCTTGGGTTGATCGCTTTTCCTACTGGGTTATAAGCAGCTATGGGCGAGAGCGCTCTGGGCGCGTTGAGAGCAAAGGCTTATGTAGCAACACAAAACGCAACAACAACTCAAAGACAAAAGACAAACACAGAAACAAAACAGAAGCTTTAAATGCAGTTGTGCCCATACCCGGTTATAAGTAATAATACTTGACAAGTTTTCATTTGTTGGCATGTCATGTAAAGTGGAAATTAAAAATTCTTCCGATTTTGTTTCTTTTTGGGTATCAAAATATCACTATTAATTAATTTTTTTTTTTTCAATTTTTTCTTATGAAAATAATTTCAAAATTTAAATTTGATTCACAGTAGAAGATTTAAAAAATATCCATAAAGAATATTATTTTAAATTTTTTTCATAAATATTAAAAACAACTCAGAAATCGTTTTTGGAAATATCTCATATTTTGAGTTTTTGCTGATTTTACAAGGACTGTAAATTGGTTACAAAGCTACACAGGATCTAAATTTGGTCCAGTAGATAGGAATTTATGAAGACGTTACAATCTCAAAAAGGTAGAAAATTAATACAACAAAAGTTTTCTGGTTATCCACTTCACTTTAAATGCTGCATATGGCGTTCTCTTCACTTCACGTAGAACGTCAATAATATTGAAAACATGTTTTCTTAAAAAAATAATTCAGGTTCAACTTCTCTAATTGTTGATGTGTGTCATAAGAAGTACCACATGTCCAAAATATGAAAACTCTTTAAAAAATTTATTTGAAAGACTCTTAAAGCAAAAGCAAGAAGCTAATTGCAAAACCGCGTAATTTGAAATCCTCTATTACATGGCGTTAAAAAACCATATAATTTATTTTAGGTATTCATAAGTCCATGTTAAATATTACCACTGACCCCGTCAAGAAATTCCACCACCATTTAAGCTTATTTTAATAATTTTAACCTTATTACGCATGCCTTGGTTACACTCAATGTGCTGCATTTAGCACTTTGGCTGGTAATTAGCCTTAAAATTGTCGCTCTTTTAGCGCTGCCACCTTATTGTGTTAGGTTGCAATGGGTTTTTTTTTTCTTCCTACAACATTATTTACACTGTATGCTTAAAAAAAAAAAAAATGTATAAGCTCTAAATCAGCTTAAGTGCTTAAAGCTTATTAGAGGAGTGCGCACATATTGCAAGCGAGGGTGTTTTCTTTAAAGCATTAAAAAAAAAAAATAAAACTACATGAACTAATGAATGCAATGCTTTTTAGCATAAAGGTGCCTTAAGGAAGCCTTAAAAAATAAATAAAAAAAGCAAAAGTTGCTGGAAAATTAGAAAATTTATTTATACCAGGAGCATAGAGGAAAAAAAGGCTCAAACGACTTAACTGCGAAACGCTTGTTACACCGCATTAACATTTAATTACAATCCAGAATTTGCTTAAGTTGTGCTTTTAAGTTTTTGGCGAGCTTAAAAGAACGCAACAAATGTAACTGTAACTGTAACTACAGCAGAAGCATATCGCCGCCGCCGCAGGACAACCAGGAAGTGTTGTTGTTGGGTGTGTGTCACGCTTATCAAAGGCCGGCAGCTTTTAGTTTAAAAGCATGTCAATTGTTTTAAGACGATTTAGGGATCGAATATCAAAAGGATTTGCTCAAATGAATACCTAAGGAATTTCTGTTAAATTCCATTAACTTGGCTGTAAAAGCCAAAATGCGGTTATCAAGCGGGAAATAAAAAAAAAAAAAAACTGAAAAACACGCAAGTTAGGGTCGAAAATAATAGCTTATGTTGGAGTTGTTATAAAAAGGGGTAATTCGGGCTGAGCTGGCTTTATATTGATCAAAGTGACCTCGAATCGCGTTGGTCTTTGACTTACCACTCAAGGAATTGACCACTTGTGAACGTAATTTAATCCTTTTTTCTCTCCGTTCAGTAATCAACGAACATTTCATGCGCTTGGGGTGCCGCAAATACAGCATTTGAAATGCGTAAAAATCTAATTGATTTAAGATACATTTTTTTCAATATGGTCTGGATTTCAATGATAATGTTACATTTAATTTCGTAGTAAGAGCTATTTAATATTTAATGATGCTCTCTTGCTGTAAGAGTGCTATTTGCCGGGAAGTCCTGTAAGTAGCATTAACTTGAAATTCTATTATTTTGTGGTAATTTGAGTGGCATCAGTTATTCAGTCAAGATATGGGGTAGGCTAGTTAAGGTCAAGTTTCCTTTAATTTTGCTATGGATTGAAATGCATTGAAAATAATGAATGTAAAGCAAAATAAGGGGAAATAACTATTGTATTTAAAGCTGAAACTGAAATTTCTGATAAGAAAGAAACGAAATTAGATAATTTTGAGTGCAAAAAGAAAAAAGATATATTCAAAAAATACTTTTGAAACCCATGATCTACCACTAGAATGTTATAAACGGACTATAAAAATCGTATAACTTTTCTGCAACTAGAATTCTGTAAAAAGCATATTATCAGCATTTCTACTTAAGTGTCCTCCTCAGAATTCAATATTCTTGCATCGATAATATAGACTGATATTCTTTTTTAAAAACAGGAAACTGTCTTGTCATTTTTATTTTCCAATACCTAGAATATTCGTCTTACTTAGTATCAATAATTACTGCAATGAGTTTAAGGGTATTTTTGGAATCTTAGGGGGAATCTGATGTTATAGGAAATAACTCAAAGTAAAAAGTATCGTATCTAATAAGTTTAGAAAAGGATAATAAAAGATGGAGTTAGAAAAAGAAAACCATCTGTGAAGTTTATAACTCATGAGCTTTAGGGAAAATGAACACAACAGTGATTTAAAATATTAAATGAAAAATGTTCAATGCCCAAACAATTTAAATAAATGAAAAATGTCGTTGTTATCATTGCTCTTTTAATTAACTGTTACTAATCTATCTATCTATCTATCTATATATATAAAAAAGGAGCTTATGTTTGTAAGGCCGCAATAGACTCCTAAACTACTCATCCGATTAGCATGAAAATTTGTGTATAGAAGTTTTTTGGTACGGTGCGTGTTTGTGGGATCCATTTTTATCAATTTTCATTCACACAAGAGGGCGCTGTAGTACAAATTTTTTACAAAACTGTTTAAAACTCACAAACCGCTCTTGCGATTAGAATGAAAATTGTATATAGTGGTTTTAATGTATGTTGAGTAATTTGCTGCTATCTTTTTTTAACCCAACTTGAACGCCAGAAGGCGTTGTAGCACAAATTTTTTTGCAAAACCACCTAAAACTCCCAAACCGCGTTTACTACAACGATATTTTTAATGCAACATCGTTTCTCAAAAATAAGAAAAAAAAAAAACAATCAGAAATTTAATTTTGTGACTTTCGATTCAAATATCTCCGCTTATTTTTTATACATTTTGTTAATTTATTTTTATCTTAAGGCTTCATTAAAGTACTATAAAAACCTTATTGCAAAAAAACCGTTAGTTGAGTAAATATATTTTAAATATTTTGTTTCAAAAATGGTCTGAAATATTGGAATTTTCCTCAAAAATGCACAAAAATTTTTTTTGTTGTAAAACTAATTTAAATTCAAATTTGCAAATTTTCAAGTCCTTTTAAAAATTATAACACGTTATACACTATAACGGGCAGTGGAAAATGACTGTGGTGTCAAACTATGGGTCTAAGAAAAGATTTGAATATAATTATTATGATCCGATACAGTTGCTGGGTGCAGCAAAGCGCGCCGGGAAAAAGCTAGTATTATATAAAAAGTTAACGTAATAAAATGAATTCTAAGCTTCTCATTTTCCATTGTTCATATTTCACCACACAAAAGAGAGAGAGCTTCATTTCAATCAGATGAGTTTACAACTGTTGAAAGCATTACCAAGGTCACAGAATACCAACTTCTAAGGCTGGTAACGAGTTTCGGTAACAATATTGCTGTTACCGGTAACGCACAGAATCCATCTGTAAGTAGTCCGTCTGGAAACGAAGCCCGTTTGAAAATGCACACTAAGTAGCCCTAAAAAATTTGGAAAAAAGCCAAATCTCGAATGGAAAGCAAGATATGCCAAAAATAACAATTTTTAGGGCTTTTCTAAAGAGGAAAGAAAATTTGGAGTACAGAAGAAGAAGGGTCGCCCGATATGAAATTATAACCTTATAAATAGAAAACCGTCAAATATCGGATGAGAAGCTAGATTGGCCTAAAAAAGAATTTTTACACAATTTCTAAAGGAGATACATATATCGGAGCCCATAATAGATGAGTTAGACGTATGAAAACAATTTCACTTCGACGCTCAATTTCATAACGACGAAATCTTAGAACCATATCATGAGGTTAAAAGTCGAAAAAACTTCATAGGCTGCTCTTTATCAAATTTGTATGTCCTATGTCAATGCTTTAACAATAAACAACCCAAAGGCCTTTGATTGACGCCCAAATGTGGCGTCCGTGGCGTAGTTGGTTAAAGTGCGTGGCCGCTATGTCAACGAACTTTGGAGACCCAGGTTCGAACCCCAGCAGCGACAGAAAATTATTTGAATTAAAATAATTTTTCTGTACGGCCGCCACCTCTCTGCAGACAATGGCAAACCTCAGAGAGTAATCAAAATGCCATGTAAAGCTTCTTGAGAACGAGAACATTCCGTTCATCGCCGTTCGGAGTCGGCGTTAAGCATGTAGGTCCGGTTCTCGGTCAATTGTGTACAAACTTAATAACACGCACAACACAATTGATCATAAGAAGCTAGGTCAAAGTCCTTTCAAGTGCTGAAATGGCCAGTTATTTATTTTTTTTTTTTTAAATGCCTTTGATATATTTTGGAAACAAAGAATTTTTTTGTGCCTCGGTGTTTGTCTGTTGAAAACAGTTAAAATTATTGAAAAGATTGTTGCTTTATTTCTTTGATGATAAAAAGTTTAAAATATATTTTTCTTGAAGAAAACATTTCGATCGATGAAATAGAAAAAGGATTTTTAGCTTTTTCTAAGGTATTAAGCTTCTTTTCTTCAGAAAAGAAAAACAACCTATCAGCACTGATTGGAAGTAAATTGATTACATTATATTAAGTGTTTTTTCAAAATTTCACTTTTATGATCTACAAATTCAGATACTTTTTTGTGCTGATTTATGAACGTGGTGTTCTGCAGTACTAAATAAATTTTTTGAGATTATCGTGTGTATTGCTTCGTTTTTAATGAATTATAAAACAATACCGAAAAAATTTAATGGATAATCACTTGTATTAGTCTACCTATTCATTAAAACTTCTTTGTTCTCAATATTTTGCTAAAAGTAAAGCATTGCATATATTTTTAAAATATTGAAGGATGTTTAAACATTTAAATTTACCTAAATTGAACAGCGAAGACGTAAAAACCAGCTGAGAGACATTGTTTTATTTTGTGTTTTATTTATTTTTTTTTTCACTTTGAGAAAAAAAAATGTATTTCTCGCATATATTCTAAACATGAAATCAAGAAATATGCTGCGACATATTAATAGAGATTTATTTCTATATATTTTAAGCTACATACATCTTTTACTTCTGTGTATCCACATTAGCTAATTTTTGTGTCGCATCCGCCCAACAACTGCACAACAACAAAAGTCACTTCCCCCGACATTACAAAAAAAAAAAAAAAAAAAAATAGAAAAACACCAAAAAAAGCACCAATAAATCACTTGTACTTAAATCCGCTTTGGTACTTTTTTGTGCCTATTGGACAGAAGGACATCATTATAAGCTTTTAGGAACATTTCTCCACACAAACACACATACATACGCGCACTTACCCAAACGCACTCATGCTGACGCACACATGTGTTTTATACGCAGTGCTATAGTTTTGACTTGAACGGAAGTGGACGGCTTTCAATGTTTGTGCTGGACACTAAATATGCCTGTGTGAGGGATATACAAGGATGTGTCGTAGTTATATAAACGATTTTTATTTTATTTTATTTCTATTTTTTGCGGACTGTCTCAAAGATATGCGCTAGCATTTTTCGGTTTTTCTTTTTTTCTCATTTTCCATTCTTCATTGTATTGTGCTATTTGTGAGGGATTTTCTATAATTTGCAGAAGCTTAGAGTTGTGTCGAAAAAAATAATTTATAGGCACATTCCATGATGCACGTGCTGAGTTGGGTGGGGGGCGGAGGTCAAAGTAGCTTAAAGTGCAAAAAGTAAAGTTGAACATTTGCAGTGAGAGTATAAAAAAGGAAATTTTTTTTTTTTCAAACTAAACTTTTGGTGGCATTTTCTGTTTAACGCTTATAATGCTGCTTTTTCTTTATTAGATGTTGTCTTTTATTTTAATTAAAAATTGATTAAAGCCTTTTAATGTGCTGCCTGTTCTTTTTTTTTTTGTTTTTGTTCTAAAAAGTTTTCAGCGTGTGCTTTTTGCAGCACATTTTCTATTAACGCATTGCGTACGTGCAACGCATACCATTAGAAAGGCAGCTTCACAGGATTTCCACAACCAGCATTGAGCTTAAAAAAGACAACAAAAAAAGTCAACCCAAAACAATAACCAAAGTTTGTACTCGTAGTTGTTGCTTTTGTTTCTATTTGGCTTGAAGGGGTTGTCGGCCACATATTTTGAAGTGTTGCAGAGTTATTTTTGGAAGCACATTAAAATAAATGCGTTAATTACTTCAACATCCTTGGCGGTGAAATTGTTTTTTAAATTAGTTATACGGCGTGGTGCGTACTCTGCTTTTAAGCTCTTCGCTGTCGTCATCATATAAGGAAGCTGCTCTGGAGCTTCCGCATGCTGCCACGACATGACTTAGATGCTGAGACTTAATTAAGCCAAGGTATATGGCGGCTTTTTGTCGGTGTTATGGTTGTTGCTGTTGTTGTTTTTATTTTTAGTGCCAAAACTTTTTAATTTAATTTTAAGCAGCTTAACTTTGAACCAAAGTCAGAAGCAGGTTTGAGACATTTTTTGTTCGGTCTTGTTGTTGTTTTCTGAAGCTTTGAAGCGTCATAATTAGTTGCTTTATGGCTCTCTGTGCCAATATGTGTCAAAAAAGGGTTCAAAAGATGAGTGTTTTTTTTTAACAAACTAGAAGATGATGTAGTTTTTCAAAATAGAAATAATTGAAAAACTCAGCGCGAAGGATTTTTCAGGTTTTTGTTTTTTTTTACATTAGAAAAGCGAAGGGTCTTCATTTAAATTTTGAAAACTGTCTTTTTTATTTTTAAATTTTTATTAAAAAAGTCATAATAACGACATTTTTGTTAAATGTATTCCTATTAAAATGGTTTGATTGCTAAAATTGTTTTTGGTTCGATTTAAAATCTGTCAAAATCTATTTTTGTACAATTTATGAAAATTTTGTTAAACTGATGACGTACTTTGTATGGGAGGTAGGCGTAGTTTTCCTCAGATGATCATAAATTTTGTAATTAAGGAGTGTTTAAAAGATCAAGGCATATGCACCAACCAGCAAGTCCTTTAATTAATTTTTGCGAAATTAATGAAGGTTGTATTAAATTTATTACATCGTTTTGTATGGGAGTTTGCCCTAGTCCTTTTTCCAATTTTTATTAACTTTAAATTTAAAGAGTTTATTGAACATAATGAAAAATATGATAAAATTTCATTCTAATCCATGCAAATTTGATGACTTGCTTTGTATGGGAGATCGACCTAGTTTAATTCGATTATATCCAAATTCAAATTTAAAAACCTTATTGAAGATCTTAAGTCTAAAGTATTAAACGTTTAGTCATTCGATCAGTTTTTGTGTAATTTAAAGAGATTTAAACATTTTGATGGGAGTTAACTTTGTGTGGGAGTTATAATAAATAAATAACTGGCCATTTCAGCCCTTGAAAGGACTTTGACCTAGCTTCTTATGATCAATTGTGTTGTGCGTGTTATTAAGTTTGTGCACAATTGACCGAGAACCGGACCTACGTGCTTAACGCCGACTCCGAACGGCGATGAACGGAATGTTCTCGTTCTCAAGAAGCTTTACATGGCATTTTGATTACCCTCTAAGGTTTGCCATTGTCTGCAGAGAGGTGGCGGCCGTACAGAAAAAATATTTTAATTAAAATAATTTTCTGTCGGTGCTGGGGTTCGAACCTGGGTCTCCAGGTTCGTTGACATAGCGGCCACGCACTTTAACCAACTACGCCACGGACGCCACTATGGGAGTTAGGCGTAGTTTTTATCGGATTTTATTCAATTTCAAACCAAAACCGTTTATTTTCGATCTAAGTTTGTGAGTCTATAGATTGATTTTTATTGTCTTTTTAAAGTTTTTGCTTTTTTGACAACGTTATGTTGTATAGGAGATGTTGTATAGGAGATTGCCATGGTTTCATCCTATTTTCTCTTTTTCGAAAATTAAAAATCTTAGGCGTTATGTATTAAGTAATAAATTAATATGTAATTTATAAGGATTTTCTCAATTGAAAGTTGGCGCAGGTGTGATTTTCAACTGATTTGATTTAATTTTGAACTTAATTCTAATTTTGAAAATAAATTCTTAAAATCTTAGTTGCAAAAATATCCATGAATAAATGGACAAACGGACAAAAAGCCAAGTCATTTTAAATGTAAATAAATTCAAATCGGTGAATAAGTTAAAAAATAAATATCTATAATCTTTTTTCAACTTTGTAGCAAGGGTTTCATGTGTTATTCCTATTTAGTTAATTCTGCCTTGGTTCGAAAATGGGTTGATATATAAATGGAAAAGAATGTGCCATCAATTGACACATGTGCCTAATATTCTTAGCGTGGAAAGAAGCCACATAATAAATATGTGAAGTAGAATCTGAGGCGAGTGTTATGCCTTTATCTCAGTCCATTCTAGATATAAGGCAACCTCATTCACAAACTTTTCTACCACCAACCAAAATTGTTAAATCATAAATATTGCACGAATAGAAATAATATTCTTATATAAAGCAAATATGTTGCTTAATCAAAAAAAATTTTAAATTAAACCTCATTTGTTTCATCAAGCATAAAAAAAAATTAAAATTAAGAAAATAAACTTATATTGAGCAATAATTTCTTAAATTGAGTAAAATAAATGATTGCTTGAAACAAGAAAAAAGAATAATTGATGACTAGAACCTTTCTCGCTTCAACTTATATTGACATGCTTACAATTCACAACATGTTTAGATGAAAATATGTTTAATATGGTGAGGATTGACAAACTATGGCATGGTTCGAAGGCGCAGTGTCTTATCTGTTACTTTACTTGGAAACATATACGTCTATAAGATATAGTTTGTATATTCGAGTGATTTTTTATGATCGGTCATCTTTGCTGAAGAATTTTTATTATAGTAAGAAAATTAAGTTTCTAATATAAAGCAAAACATTCTAAAAAATAAAAATAAATAACTGGCCATTTCAGCCCTTGAAAGGACTTTGACCTAGCTTCTTATGATCAATTGTGTTGTGCGTGTTATTAAGTTTGTACACAATTGACCGAGAACCGGACCTACATGCTTAACGCCGACTCCGAACGGCGATGAACGGAAAGTTCTCGTTCTCAAGAAGCTTTACATGGCATTTTGATTACTCTCTGAGGTTTGCCATTGTCTGCAGAGAGGTGGCGGCCGTACAGAAAAATTCTTTTAATTCAAATAATTTTCTGTCGCTGCTGGGGTTCGAACCTGGGTTTCCAAAGTTCTTTGACATAGCGGCCACGCACTTTAACCAACTACGCCACGGACAACAGCAAAACATTCTAGTATGAAGAAAATTCTTAACTCTAATCAAGCAAATTATTCTAGTTTTCAGTAAATTCTTTACTTGAATCAAGAAAATTGTTCTCAATTCAAGGAATATCAATTTCACAAATCAAGAAGATTATTAAAGTTTTCAAAAAATTGTTACTTGAATCCAGCAAATTTTTCTTATTTCTACCAATTATTAGTCTTGAATATAGAAAAAAATGTTCTTGAGTTTTAAGCAATTGTTTCTTGAATTAAGCATTTTTTTTTCTAATATCATATTTTTTCAGTTTGCTCAATTCTACCAAAATAATGTTTCAATTGAGAAATTTACGCTTCAATGTAAACTGACAGCCTGCTTGATTCAAGCACAGGATGCTTGATTTTTTCTCTCCGTTTGATGAATTTTCAGCTATAGTTGGTTAAAAACGAGGAAATAAATGCAGAAAGGTTATGGTCTGTTCGGGATTCAAACCCGTGACACTTCTGTGGCAGTAAAGCGCTCTAACCTACTCGACTAATAAAAGAAACAAGACATGATTTAACTTAAAATTTTCAAGGAATTGCTTAGATAGAATATGAAATAAAATTCTAGCAATTGCTTTTTCTTCAAGACGTGGTATTTTGATGTTCTTTACTTGCTTAAGATTTTTCAAGTTGTTCTACATTATTCTTGAATTTATATGTTTAGGTAGTTTTAATACGTCATCAGCTGTATTGAAAAGTGGAAATGGCACAGTTTTAGACAAGTAAAAGCAGTAAATTATGAAAATTCAATTCATATGAGCGATCAATTGCTTCTCATTTTACTCATTGTGACAAAGCCTTATATGCCCCTAAGGCAGTTCGCGTGCGGTTTTAATCAAAAGCATCTAAATGACTTCCATTTAATTCTTCTCTTCCTTGGAGCCTCTATTGATTCTTCTTTAATTATGATTTTATTGCTTTTTCTTACATTTACATAAATCCTGTCTGCTTCCTTCAACCCGAAGAGTTTTTTTTTCCTCATACCACCCATCCTACCAACCTTCGCTCGATTCCCTTTGGGGACCTGCATATGTCCTGAATTATAATAAAAATAATAACGCATTTTCTCTGTCGTGTATTTTGCCATTTCAATTTCCTTAGTTCGCCGCACATATTTACACATTCCAACCCAACCGAATATGTACCGTATTCAATGCAAGGACTAGTATAAGAACGCCGTGTCCTTGCCGTGCCATCTTTTCAGCTTTTACATTGTATGCATGTATTTTACATAGCTAATAAATGAAATATGATGCCAGCAACTCAGAAACATGCCTTTGCCAGAGATTTTCCAACCATGTGAAGCACATTTTGCACATTTATTCTGTTTTTTTTTCCCCTCTGCACAATATTCAATAACTGCGAATCCAGGTTTCGCTGGGTTTTGCTCACCCTTCGTTGGCAGCTTAAGTCCTTTGCCGGAATTTCCATTGATCCTGTTTATTGTTTGCTTATAATGCGTTGCCAAACATACATTGTGCGCTTATCCTGCCTTTCGTACCTGCCTTTCGACAATTTTATTCATCCATATATTGAGTAACATGTTTTATTTCTTCTTTGGATAGATTTTCTTCACATGCCTAGCTACATCTTGCTACACTTATGCAGCCATCATAATTTCTTTCCCCCAATATTTTATTATATATATCCTGACCTCCTTCCCAAGCTCGTCCTTGCTGCTTGGTTTTGGTATGCGCGGTGCGAAAACCAAATTGACGCCAATTACCAGGCACAGCCGCAGCAGCCTGCTTCAGAACAACCGGCAACAGTATAGTCTCTAAGCCGCTTCGGGGATTTTGGGAATACCGAGATATCTGTTTTCTTCATAATGCTGCTGTTGTTGCTGTTGTTCTTGTTGTTGGTTGTTTTTTGGCACTCTAAAAGCTAAGCGCTGCCAGTACTTGCGTGTAAGAGGGTCCTTAAGTGGGCTAATACGCATTTTTGTACGTTTGTCTGTCTGTCTCTTCTGCTGGCTGCTGTCTATTATTTCATGGCCATTCAATGTTGCTGTTGCTATTGCTATTTCTTGTTGTTTCTGTTTGCATACCAACCATTATTAGTGGATTGATTTTTTGCACCCTCTCGAACCTTCGAACGTCGTGGCATCACGTCACGTCACGGCCTCCCTGTTATTGTTGTCGTTATTAACAAGTTGCTGCGTCCTGATAATTAATGCATTAAATCAAATTAATGTCGAAAAATGTTGCTCCTGCTTGCATATTTTGAGCATTAGTGCGGGTTGGCAGGCAATTAGATTTGCATATTTTTTTGGGTTCATCAGATGTTGACATTTTTACGTCGCATGCCGTAATAGTTGAAGACTTGTGCTCGTTCGAAGAGCATGAAATGGCGGGAGAGGTTTTTTTTGGGAAAAATCAAAGCAAAAATATGTCGGGTCCTTTGTAATAAACATTAATAATGTTAACACTTATATAACGTCGATACGCTTTTTGTAGTAGAAAACTGCTGAAATATTTCCACATAATGCTGACAAAATAAAACAAAGAGTAACGATTTAAAAAAGAAAAAATAAAAAAAAAAATTTGATTTGTACAGTAAATTATACAGTTCTTTATTGGTAAAAATGGAATATTTTATAGAATTTTCCAAAACTAATCTTTGTAGCAAGAGTAGCACTTAATTTGTCACCAAAGTCCTTATAGTCTATGTTTAGGCTATACTGTGCGGTGTATCATCCATCACAGTATAGTCACGAATATTGAGTTCAGAGTTAAAAGGTCACATTGGTCCCATTGGAACTTAACTTCTGACCGGTGTTTTCTATAGACACTGTCGAAGTTTTATTCTTATCTAAACTAATCAAACTATTCAAAAGTTAGTGATACTTGATGTGTTTTCCTCCATCCCATAAGTTAAATCAGTTAACTCAGTTCCGCTTATTTTTGACACTCTTGAACGAAAACAAACATTTCTTAAAGACTAAGTAAGGGATAGTTTAAAGGAGGTAGTTTATGTCTATAAGTAAATCTCTGAACTTACAACTCTTAAGTTACCTCCAGGAACAAAATTTATGCTTGCAAGTTTCTTTAGAAACAGCATCGTAATAAAATCACAGAATTCTTAAAACTGAGTCCTCCAAATATCGTCTTTCCACCAAAAAATGTAAAAATGTAACTGTTGATATTTTTGTTTGTTTTTTTTTTTTTTTTTTGGAGTGATATTTTTGGTTTATGACCTCAGACAGTATTCTGTCTAGATAGAACAGATGTTCTAATAGATGTATTGATAGAACAACAAATGTGTTCAGTTAGTAGTTTTTGTGAACATATGATAGACTAGATATATATAAAAAATTTTTTTCGCATAATATTCCACAAATTCACCCAATAACCAATACCAATACAACGAAGGCATTGTTACGTAGAATTCATCATTTCGATTTTATATCAAAGAAATCTTAATAAAGGGTGTTTTATTTAGAGGCACTTTCTCCCGGAGGGGTCTTATGACAGATCATGCGTTAGTCTTGTTAAACTGGCATGTTATTTTTGTTCAGTACTATTTTAAGGAGAGGATTAGCCCAGTACGGCGTCTACAAATTATTCTTGAAAATCATGAAGAAGATCGACTGTATCCGCCCGAAATTCTGTTTCGATCAAAGTCTATTTCCAGCTTAATGACTACATCAATAAGCAAAATTGACGCATTTGGCCAGAACAATAACCCAAAGTGGTTAAAGAACTAACATTTCATCCAGAAAGAACAACAGTTTGGTGTGATTTATGGGCTAGTGGAATCATCGGTTCATATTTCTACAAAAATGACGCTGGCCGGAAAGTATTTGTGAATGGCGGAAATGACGCGGCAGATATCGGACCATCTCGACTATCAGGAGCAGGCAGCAATAAAAGCTCATAATCTCGTCGATATTTGGTTCCATCGAAATGGCCCTACTCTCCAGTTTATTTCACCCTTCGGATTAGTAAATTGGTCTCCTAGACTTTTTCCTCTGGGTCTACGTAATGTCTACGATTGCAAAATTGGGTACACTAGGTACACAATAATATATACATTTTTACTTTTTTTTTATTTTTGAAAAAGTTCCTCTAAATTATTCACCCTACAATTCTTTTGAAGAAGAAATACTCTAAAGTGGCAGTATTATAATGCGTTCGTGCTCATAACAAAAACCGGCTTTTTGCTTTTTCAAACTTGCTTTTTCGAAATGTGTTCGTTCATGCTGGCTATAATTCAGCATTAGCTTTAGTTTTGACATTTTTGTTTCGAAGATTGATCTTGGATATACGCAAAAGATTGGCTGCGTTCAGCAGGTAGAGCTGTTGAGCTCAACACGTTGAGGAAATGTATCAGAAAAATAAAAAGATACCAACGAGAGAGAATTTTCACAACATGTGCACCAAAGACAGATAATTTTAACAACACATTTTGAGCATGTTCAGCTGATCAGAAACTGATACTTATGCATTTAGCAGACACACACTCAACAGTTGCCCGACAGTTGTATCTGCTGAACACAGCCATTGCAAAATGTCAAAAAACTAATTTTTAATTTCGGAAGTATCAATGAAATACAGGGTGACAGAATACAGAATAAAAGTTGCTTTTTTCTGCTTTTTCTATTGGCATTTCTGTGGCAAAAAGCTGCTTTTTGTGTTGCGTTTAGTTGCTTTTTTTAAAAAGCTTCTTTTTGCCTCAGCATGAACGCCTTATTAAATTTATATTTTATAATGAATTCATTTTTATATTAAAAACTTGCACCGTTATTTTCTTTAACTCTCTAACTCAGCCCGGACCAATTTTCAGTTGTTATTTTAGGGCTGAAATGAAAATATAATTTAGAATTTTACAATCCAGACTTCTATTCTTACCTGAAAGTAATGAATATATTTGATGAATATTTTTTTAAGAATTCATATATAAATTTAAGCCCGAACAAGGATATTCGTACCAAATATTGTACGTGAAGATTTAAAGAAGTAATCCGCGGTCTGAAGAGGCGGACATTTGTATGAAAAATTCAGGTTTGTTTTCAAGGAATTGTCTTGGATATACCTGTCAGACCTTAATTCTACACTAAACAGTCATTACATGTCTGCGGGGTATTTAATAATCTTTGTCAGAAGAAGAGGAACGAGAATAGATAGAAAGTTTTATAGAAATTGTAAAGAAAAACTGCCTTAGAACTGTAAAGGTTTCTCAAGTTCCCAAAGTTTTTACTCTGAAGTCATGTGTAACTCTGAAGTCATGTATGACCCTTTAGAATATATTAAAAAAAACAAAAAACAAATGACATGCCCATTTCGCATATAAAAAACTGTTTCAAGACATTTAGTCCTAATGACTTTATAAAAATCAATAATTTAACATAGTAAGGAAATTAATTTTAAATATGAAATAAACATAGTAAGGAATTAGCACGCCCACTTCCAATTAATCAACATGACCTTATATTTTATGAAATACTATGTTTTTGCTTTGTTTTCATTAAAGAAGTCTGCAAAAATGAAAAATGGCGTCTATTCTGGAAAATTCCTTGAATTAGTGAGGCCAACACGTTACAATATTTTTTTTTTGTTTTTATAGATAGTTATTAACAGAATTTTTTGTCAATCAGGGATTGAATGAAATTTCATTATTCTATTTGAATAAAATAGTTGCTATTATTGCATTTGCACAACTAGAACATATACTACGTACATGCAAGTACGTATGTATGGCTTGCCTGGCACACATATGTTGCCAGCAACATGCAAGCAATAATTTTTCTACACGCTTAATACTTTTTTTTTGCCTTTGGTCTATGCCAAGTCGTTGTTCTAAGAACTTTTGCAGCAATTATTCTTGGTCACAATTATTATAATTTCACTGTAATTAACTATTTGACGTTTAACATTTCAATTTTTGTTATTGTTGTTGTTGTTGTTCTTGTTACCTTAGCGTTTAAGAAAATACTCAAGCATGCTATTGAAGTATGAAAATGTCGTTCCGTTCAACTATCTATCTATCAGTCTACACTCAGTCAGTTCATCTATCTGTTCATTTCTCTGTCTATCTATGTGTCTGTCCATTTTCTTTCTTTATAATAGCAAAATACTTTTGTCTATTTTGCTGATTTTCTGTTGGCTAGTTTGTCTCTGTCATTGTTATTAATTGCAAACATGCATTTGAATTTTTACAAAAAATAATTAAAATAAAAATATTAGAATAATTTATCAAAAGATATCAGAAGTTATTGTCGACATAATGCAACAATTTGAAATATTTTAATTAATAGTAAATATCTATTGAATTTTTAAGTAGTACTAGGAATGAATTTGTAGAATAGTACTATGAATGCGACTTAAGTATGGGAAATTTTTGTTCATATATTGCTGGCAATCAAACCTAAAGCCCTGGGGCTTAGTCATGTGGAATTGAGTGTTCGTATTGATTTTAAGAAATCGCTCAGAAAAGTTAAGATATTTGTTTGGAATAAATTTTTCTTAGTTTATAAATAATAAAAATAGAAAATATATAAAACACGAAAAATCTTTCTTAAAGGTATCTTAAAGATTTTATATGATTTGTGTTTGAATTACTTTATGAAGGCTTGAAGAAAACGACTTTAAAGAACCAATAATAAAAAATTAAACTGTATGCAGCTCTGAAAATAACAGTTATTTTGAAGTCAAACTTTTTATGGATCGAGTATATGTTAGAAATTAGTGACGAATATGGACTAGAAAGGGCTTATATAGCCATACAATGATTTTTTCAAATATTGGGAGCGATGCGTCCATAAACTTGAATTAAATACTGGTAACCGAAATGGAATTTTAAAAAAAGGCACAAAAACTAAACCGGATACGAAGCTTAAAAATTCCATAATAAGAGTTCTGTCTATACTGAAGAGATAAAACTTGAATTTAATGGAATGGGGATATAACAAAGATAGTTGCTTTATTTAGATCGACTCGCCCACTTATATACGGGTGCGCGTATTTGAAACGATATAACCTAGGTTCTTAAAGGTACAAAACAAGGTACAAAAATTTTTTTAGAGAATGTTCCTAATACTAGACGTGACTTGAATACTGATAAAAATTCGGGTGTGAATTATTAAAATCAATACAGAACTATACTATATAATCAATGCAGAATACAGAAAGTAATGGGCTCGAAAATGAACCTAGAGTTAAATTTGAAACGTTCCAATCAAAGGTATATCAATACCGAATATACACAAATTGTTACTTCTGACTCTTAAGAGAGGTTGTTTGGAAAAACAAGCGAGACACAACCACTCTTACAATAGTGGGCTTAATAAAAACTATTTAAAAAACTATACTATCATAAAAATAATATAAGTAATTTTGATTTTAAAGAGCAATAGAGAACAATATTTAGTAGCTTAAGATTTTGAATAAAAGTTTATACCAGAAATAAACTTGACTTTCAAATACATGCTATCATCATGCTATGTCTACTTTTCCCTTGAGTCTGGTGTGATGAGAATGGTGTGATGGATATGGTGTAATTGGTATGATATAATGGGTATGGAATCTTTAGTTTGATTTTATGGGTATTTTAGGATGGGTATAGATGGGCATTGTAGGATGGGTACACGCACAACACAATTTGATCATAAGTAGCTCGGTTATTTTGTTCTTTTTATCACGACTTTGTATTAATGCGTGGTGTTCTGATAAGAATGGCATAATGGGTAGGGTATTATAGACGTGGTATGAAGGACATGTTATAATAGGGATGATATAATGGGCAATCTAATGGACAATCAGTTAGGCAATTATCAGTTTGGTATAGTGGGTATTGTATCATTATATTGTATGACAGTTTGGTCTGATGGGCGTAGTAGGATAGGTTTAATGTGTTGGGTTTGGTATAATTGGTATGGTATGATGGGTATGGTGCGATGGGTATATTATGAGTATGGAATTTTAATTGTAATCGGTGGAATTATTAGGATTGACACACATAGTTTTTTATTGTACAGGCTTCATTAAAAATATTATAACAATTAATTCAATCTGCCTTAACAAAAATCAAAACAGAATTGATAACATTTCGAAAAAATGTTAGTTCAAAATTACTTATTGTTATTACATATTCAGTACAAAAGGTCTCTGGTTGGTGCAAGCACTGTAATCTACGTACCGTTCTAGTGACTTTATCGTCGCAGTGAATAAAACATAAAATTTTTTAGTACCTATGCTTTCCCATCGTGTTACGAAATATTGGTGGACCATAAGATTTACCGACAGTAGAATTACTTTATCGTTCTGACTACGAATTATATTTGAAAAGCAGTACGTCGACAAACCAGTGGTGTGGGATGCCTTTCCATTGGATCTGACCTCTATAAACAGTTCTAGCTTTATCTCCTGTCTCAATGTCATTATCACTTCCGTCTGCTTCGTCCGTTTCTCCTGAAGCTTCACTGTCATGATAGGATTCTAATTTTGATTCTTGTGGAATAACAATATCATCACTTGGTGTATTTAATTCTTATTCTTCAGTGACATTTTACATCAAAACCAATTCCAGTTTCTTCCTATTCAGATATTTTATCATTTCTTCTGTCAAGAATTTATATAAACTAAGTAATTCTGCTCATTTATAACAATTATAACTTAAAATCATACCTTTGGTGTGTATAAAGTTCAATTGATTCTATTGACCGATGTGCTCCCTCACGTATACAAATCAGAATATATTGTGATGAATTATGAAGAATTAACTTTTAAAACTATGCGAAAATTGCGTGCTCGATAGGCCCTTTTGGACTTTTGTACGCATTTATTATATTAAATTTACAAAATAATATTAAAAAAAAAAAAAATGTATATCCAATTATGATATCGAAAGTTATGAGGAAGTAATCATTCTCTACTTGAACGAGGGCCTGATAGGCCCATCTTGACCCGATGAGGGTTATATGAAGGGAATATTTTTATAAACATTTTGTGTCGAAGTTTTTTCTTTATAATCAAAGATGTATAGCAACATATCGCACGCTAACTACAAGAGGGGCATTTTATTTATTTATAAGTTATAAGGGGGAAAATTTACAAATTTTCAGTAGAAGCAAAAAACAATTTTGTTTTTCAAGCGACTCCATACAACATGAGGAGACCACACGATTTATTAAATTTTAAGAGAAAAAAAAGAGGAGTACAAAATTTTTACAGTCGGTGGAGATGATGACTACGAATTGTTTTATATTAAAAAGTCAAAATCGCAAAATTGTGAGCTGGGACCTTATTGAAGTTAGGGTGCGATGTGTCTGGTATAAAGAAAAATCTTTTAAAATAATATGAAAACTTGTGAAATTAAATGGAATATTAACGAAAGTTTTTTGGGGTGATCAGATTGATGAAATTAACATAAAACGAAATGAAAAATGTTCTGCTCATAATTTATGAAAATAGAATTATTTGTAATTATTTGTACTATCATCATCATCAGTGCCCGTATGTCCCATTAGATCCCAGAGGTTCAATAATCTAAGTTGCAAAAAAAAGTTCTCTTCACCAAATTCTTCGATTACACTAATTTGGAGAAGAATTTAAGATTCTTTTTTTGGAAGTAGTCCAATGGAGTCAAACACCTTTGTAATATTAAAATAAATGACATAAATTTACGCTAATCCCATAAAAAAACAGAGATTTTTAAAAATATTAAAATTTAGTTGAAGAACATAAAGTAACAAAATGAAAGATGCTCCATTATTTTGCTCACAGCAAGTAGAAATGTAAGAAACATGTTGCCAACGCTCAACATGCCACGAAACATGCATACAAGCAAACATCATCAACAATTTGCAGCGCTGCATAAATTTCAATCACCACGGCAAATTAATTAAAAGCTTTCTTCATAAATTGTTCTCTTACAACAGCATGTTTCAAAGTCCAGCTGCAGCATTCAAAGTATTTTTATTTTTCTTTTTCATCGTGTTGCTTGTGTTTGAGTTTGAGTTGAGCAGTTTGCAGCAGAAAGGTTCAAAATATGCGACTCACTCGACATGCGGCTAATAAAACTTACATCATAATTGTTCATAAAATGTACAATGTTATGAGTTTTCAAATTAGTTAGTGGCACATAGCAAAATTACGCACACACACAAACACATTTATAGCATATGCAGCAAGAACAGTAAAAACAACAACAACAACTTATTAAAGTATTTTGTGATTTTGAGCATTTTATGCCTATGAACACTTATATTGAAGAAAAATTGCAGCAGCAGCAGCAACATACTGCATGCTGTAGTTGCCTGCTGCAAACTACAACTTTGCTGCATGTTGTCAACTATTTTTTCGGCTCATAAAAATTGTTATTAATTGCCACTTAAATGCTTAAACGCAAAGAGCGGTTTTTTTTTTTTTTTTTTGGTTTTGACGTCATTGCTAAGCAAGATGTATGGCAAGAAAAGGAAGAAAAAAAAATAAATTGCTACTCCTGCTGAACTTGATGTTGCAGTGAAGCATAAACTAATGTTGCAACGCAAATTTGTCGCAAGCGTTTGAAAAAAGGAGTGTATTTTAAGGAATAAGTGGTAAAACAGTGGCTCAAGGTTGGCTAAAGAGGGTGAGGTAAGAGTTTTAAAGTTTTTGGTAAAAGCTCTTGCAGCAATTAACAGAAAATCTCAACTCGCTGCTTATATTTATCTAAAAAAAGAAAATTTTTAAAAAATTTTCTTTCGAGCAAAACTAGCGTTTTTGTCTTCTTCCTGGGTTCAGCTGATTTTTGTCAGTGTCGCCAGCTTGAACTTTGTTCTCAGGCTCGCGCCTAAATTTATCTTAAAATTTAATTGAAACCTTTTTAGCCAAACAAGACCGAAAACTAGCCTGTTGCTGTTTGGTTGAGGCTGGGCAGCTTTACGCACTTTGAATTCTTTTATTCTTTTACTTTGGTTTTGTTTTTTTTTTCAACCTTTTGTTGTTTCGACCAGTCCAAAAAGCTGCAATTTGTGTTGAATGCGCGTGCACTTTAGTTTTTATCTTTTGTGCTTTGAGCTGGCAATGTCTGAGCCAAGACCAAAAACCAAAATAAACCAAAAATAAGAGAACTCAACTTAAGCTTTAAGATAAAAACAAAAAAAAAACAACACATTCAAAAACGACTAACTAACTAAAATGCGGTTGTGTGTCTGCAGTGCTTGGTTGGCTGTTGTTTGCCGGTCCCGGTGCCGATACCGATACCGGGACTGCGAGTGTGAATGCATGTTGTAATTTAACCTTATGACATACTGGCTAGCATTAGTGTCTCTGAATGCAATATTTATCACCACTTCGTGAAGTCAAGTTTTTGCTGCGCGTCTTTAGATTGCTGCAGTTGTTGTTGTTGTTGCTGTTGCAGCAACTCTTCGCCGCCGCATTGAACAGCATCATCGGCTATCTGTTGGATGCATTTGGTATGCTGTTTTTTTATATCAGCTTTTTGTGTTGGCTGTTGTTGTTTTTGTCTGGATTAACTTAAGCAGCTAAGCATACAAAGTTAAGTGCCAAGGCAGCAAACTAAAATTATAAATACTCACACACACATACTAGCATACACTTATTTAAATGTGTGTTAAAGTTTTCTCCTCACTTCATTTGCGATTAGATACGCACATTAGTGTTTTTTCGCTTTGTTGTTGTTGTTTTTGTTGTTGTTGTTGTTGATGTTGTTGTTGTTGTTGTTTTCTTATTTTCCAATATTTTATAGAAATGCCGTTGCGCATCTAGCTACGCGCGTACATTAGGCAAAACTTTAGCTTTTGTTTTGATATGCTTGCTGTTGCTTAGCAGTGTTGTTGTTGTTGCTTTTTGTTGTTGTTCAATTAAGTAATCAGGTCATTAGATCTTAAGCCAAATGGTTTTCTTAATTCGACGTAGCCCGTTTGTTCGAATGTCTTGTCTTGACTTTGGCTCTTGTTTTACTGAGTTAAGTTCTTGTTGCTGTTGTTATTGTTGTTGTTATTGTTAATGCTGTTGTCACTGATTGGGGATTAGTTTTTTTTTTTTTTTTCTTTTGTAAATTATGCATTTTTTAATAGCATCAAGCTTCTTAATAAATGCAGCTTTAATTTTAAATTAGTTAAATTTCTTATGTCCACTGAAATTTGTGTGGCTGCATTTAAAGTGGCATAGCGCGGGCGTGGAATGCACAAGGGACATGAATTTGGTACCAAAACTTATGGCTTCATATGACGATGTTGATTTAATACAAAATTTTTTCTCGTAATAAATTTTTATATAAAAAAGATCTTGGCAAAAAGAAACTTTTTTTTTGTGTTTTTTTGAATCAATTTTTGTAGTTAAGGAAATCATTGCAGTGCTAGAAAAACTTGCGGAAAAACATAATCAAAACGTGAAAAATTTTAAATATTGATTAAATTCAAATCTACAGCAATTATTTTGTCCATACCCTACATGCTGCATCTTCTGTTGTCATACGGAAAATGCTTTAGTTTTGTGGAGAATTCTTATGCTGCAAATGCAAAAAGAAAATTCAGAAAAAACTTCAATAGATTTTGTTTTACCCTACATGCGGTATCATTTGTTTGATTTCTGTTAACACTGGAAAATGATCCGGTATAAATCTTTATACCAAATCCTTCTTTAAATTTAAAGAGAAATTGTTTGCAGCAACAAATACAACTTTTGTCGCCTTGGTCGAAATTCGACGATATAAAACTTGATTTTTTTTTTGTATTTTTATTGAAAAAAATTTTTTTTTTTCTTTACACATGTGCAAACGCAACCGAACTCAAACCGCACCATACGCACCACGAGCAGGAAATCACAAAATAGTAACTCCATTCTGAGTTTCCATGTTCTGTGACTTTTACTTTCGATATAAAGCTATTCGATATAAAAAATTTGGCTTGTATATGCGAAGCCATACCCCTTTGTCCAATCCAATGCCCATCGAATGCCCGTTCCCATATTCTACTTTCTAGTAGAAGGATATCACCAAGTGGGAACTCCATATTGAGTTTCATTGTTATACGGCATTTTCTTCCAAAGCTATTTGATATAAAAACTTTGAATTGTATGGTGGTGACACGCCCCCTTATCTAATGTTCATTAAATTTTTCCAGTCGAAGAACACGACTAAATAGAAAGTTCTTACCGATTTTCACTGAGTGACTTATATTTTGTGACTTATAGTTGAAAGTGACACCGAAAATTTTGGTTGCTGAAAAGTGCCATGCCCCTCTTTCAACGCCCATAAAATGTAACCAGTGGAATGGTACGTGTGATTCCAGATCGAATACTGATTTCTGAAGCTGTGTCAGCTATAACTCTAAAGGTATTCGATATCGCATATTTGAGTTGTATAAGATGTGCCACGCCCCATTCTGATATTCGGTGCACTCTTTCTCCCTAATCTAATTGATTTAAAAAAAAAATTATCAAAATCGGTTGAGGAACATGGGAGAAAATGGTTCTTAATTGTTCTGCCTACGCCTATTTATATATAGATCTCTTTAAAGGAAGGATATATTACACCCTACATGCCATACATATGTAAATTACCTCTTATTTCAGCGTTTGTTTCTTATAAGCTTAAATATCACTAAGCAACATGCATCATTAACATGATGGAATTGCAACTTATATGTTTATGTAAAGCTATAATTTTCTTACCCTACATGCGGCATGTTATGAATATATACGGCAACAAAAGCTTTATTTGTATCTAAATACCTTTTATGACTAACCAAAGCAGATATTTATGGCACAAAAGTAACAAAAAATTAACACTTTATTTGTTTTCTTAAAGCAATTGTTTTTTTGTACCCTACTTGCGGCATAGATAGTTGTCATACTAAGTCTTAGCTGCTCCTTTTTCATACTATTTTCTTTACTAAAAAAAATAGCATTTTATAGTTTCATACTATTTTCTTTACTAAAAAAACATAGCATTTTATATGTTGTTGCAAGGAAATAATGTTTTATTTTACCCTAATTATGACATCATCACCTATCGTAAGCGAAACAATGATTTATTTTTTTTACGAAACTCTTTTGTGACAAACTTAAAGAAGAATTTGTGCAACAAAAACAAAAAATTTCGCAATAATTGCTCTCAGTGCAATGCATTTTAAGTATTGTTGGAATGTTTTTCAAAAACTTAAAGAAAAAAAAAATTGTCCCCCTAGTTTCAAACAAATTTCCGCTTCATCAACTTTTGAGCATTAGACAAAAATTTATTTGTCGCCGTCGCCGTTGCCGTCGTCGTCATCATCGTCATCGGCACTATCATCACATCCTCATCAGTCACAAACGCACTTAACTCAACTCAATCGAAATGCCAGACATTCTTTTGCAACAATTTCTTGACTCAATTGCTTTCGATCATTGCGCTGAAATTTATTTTCACAAGATTTTCCGCACATTTTCCACAACTTAGCCGAGTATGCGACTGAGGTCTGTGGAACTCATGAACGCAGCCATGATTACTTGAAATTAAACGCATTTGTATATATAATCACACTCACACACACACATATACTCACACGCACACACATAGAAAAAGACCCCATTTAGAATTGATCACGTTTATTTTTGCTTATTGCAAACATTGCAATGAAAATACTTTAAACTATGTATTTTGTTGCAATTGAAATGCACATCTTTACCGCGCGCTTACCACCACCCTTTAACCCTCCTCACTCGCCGACCAACCCACTCTGTTACTGAGTGATCGTGCGCACTTAAATCAACAATCATCTATCGATCGCGATCGATCTTTATTGAGAGCAAATTTTCAGTGTAAACAATTTGGGTGGTGATGATGATGATGATGATGATGGTGATTATGATGATGGTGTTGCATGTGGAATAGAGCTGCCACAATTGTTTGGTTTTGTTTATTTTCGGTGCAGTATGGTTGAATGCACCAATTCGAAAAGTAGAGAAGAGTAGGAAAAAAAACACAATTGGAAATGATAAATTTTGTGCCTTAACCGCAAACGACCGAATGCAAGCGGATTGAAGTGTGATTTTCGCGGTTTTTGAGGTTAAACTGAGTGTAATTTTAGTACAAATTGCAAACTGTAGCAAGCTGTGAGCGGAGAAAAGAAAGTTGAACGATTTTCTTAATAGATGTTTTGATGAATTTAATTAAATTTCTATAGGTTTGAAAAGACATTAAAATGCGTCATTTTGAGACTCAGACAGAACAAACAACAACATATATTCATTGTTGTTTTTGTTGTTGTTTCTGTATCGAACTATAGAGACAGAGTATTTTTATTTTTTTTTTTTTATTTTTAACAGAAATATTATAATAACAAAATCAGAAATATTTGGTAGAACAAAAGCTAAAAAAGCTGTTTAAAAAAGATTGAAAAATATATAAATATTAAGCGGCAGCGCAAAAATAAAGAAAAAAAATATCGACTTAAATATGTATAAAACTAAAAAAAAAAAAAAAAACAAAAAACATGCTGCTTAAGCAGACATAGAAATCACTTCAGCTCAGCGGGAGATGAATTTTTCGGTTTTTAATTTTATTTACGTTGTTGTTGTTATTGTTGCTGTTGTTTCTGTGGCTGTGTTCTGCCTACCTTTGCGTATAAGATACGTCAGTAAAGATACAATATAAGAGAAATATACGTAAGAAATATACCAAAAATAAAACAAAAAAATCAAGATTCTGAACGTTGAAATTGAAATGAACTTCAATAAAATTAAAATAAGCAGAGATGAGCACAATATCTAAAAATGAAAAAAATGAAAAAAAAAAAAATTGAAATTAACAAAAAATATTGTATTTTATATGAAACGCAGCTGAACTGAACGCTTTGGTTTTCATATTTTGTGTCTCTGCGCTGTGTGGCTAAATGACTGACGAGCTGACAGACTGACTCAACTGACTGACCAACTGCGTGTCAGTCGCACCAATGTAGCTGGTGGATGTTTCGTTAGCTTGACTAACTGGTCGAACATCCAGCGCAGACCACCGCCACCTTCAACTGCTGCTTGATTATTATTTTTTTTTTATTTTCTGCTTCAATCATAACTGCTGCAATGTTGCTGCTGTGGCTGCTGCTGCTGATGATCATCAACGACATGATCAGCGACCGCTGTGAACGTTACCAAAACGAACGAACGAACGCACACAAGCCAAGCAACAACAAATGACTAACTAACTTATGGACAACGTAACTTTAGCCAATTTCATTATTGTTATGGCTGTTTTTGTTGTTTTTTTTTTTTTTGGATTTTTTTCTTAAAAATTAAAACTTGCTGAAGCAAATTAGTTTTTGTTGGTGATTTTTTGAATTGATTTGTGTTGTTAAATATTAAATTCTTATAAGTCATTTGCACGCCAGAAAGATGCTGCACAAAACAGGGTGTGTGGCTCAATACAAATATACGAGAAAACCAATAAACTTTAGTAAAAACCATCAACTAACATTTTACGATTAAAAATTTTAAAAGCTTAGCTTAAATAAATCTAAAAGCTTTGCTAAAGATTGCTTAATAGCATGTTCAAACCGACTTCATTTAACACGTTATTCGAAAAAAAAGCTTTTTTTAACATCATCGTTCAAACTGCCTTAACGTGTTTCAAAATGTCAGTTTGTTTGTTTATATTTTGAAAGAAATAAAAAATTTTTTTTTTAAAAATATAAAAAAAAATAAAAAAAATCACATACATTCAAAAATTCGTCAAAGTATTAAGAAAAATTTGTCAAAGAATTTATTTGTTTACATTCAAAACATCAAAATAAAAAGCTCTTGTCAGATTTGGCTGCGTTTAAAAAGCAAAAAAAGCTTTTCTGGCGTTAGCAAGAACACAAACCAGTGATTTAACGAGTTTCGAAACGTGTTAAATCATTTAACACGTTAAATTTCCAACAACAATTGTACGCATTTAACTTCATCAAAACTTCATTTCAGAACTTGTTTTTCGATTTAACTTCATTAACTCGATTTAACATAATTAACTGCTCGGTTTGAACATGCTATAAGCTTCAGTACTCTGAATAGCACTTTTTCAAGTTTCCTTGCCAATAACTTTGTAACCACTACAAACATCAGGCTTTATGAGATACCACAACTGATGTCAATCTATTGGCTTTTCAAGCTTGCCTGATTTTTTTATTAACCTGCGCCTTAACTTTAAAAGTTATCCTGGCAAAGAAATGCATATGAACTACATGCAGTTTTGAACAAAACACCCTGTCGCAAATGAAGCAGCTCATATATCATTTACACTGCAGTGCACAGCAAGTGACCACCAAAAATGGCAACAACAACAACAACAAAAAAAAAATAGCAACAATGAAACAACGAATTAAATAACAACAACAGCGCAACCACACAGCTGAATATTGCTTCACATACGACTGTTCGAGTGTTGAAAAAATAGCACAACTTCTTTTGCTTACTTTTAAATTTATTTTAACTAAAAACTGTTTTGAACTTAAATTACAAAAAAAAAAAAAAAAAAAATAACCAAAGCCAGTTAAAAGTCTAAGAATATTAATAATATTTATTTAACATTGTCAGGGCCACATATAAACAATCACGGCTGTTCGCAAAACATACAAAAATTGCCAAATTCACAAAAAAACACGACAGCTTGCAAAACAACAGCGTTTCCATAAAAATGTTGGTACTTATTCAATCCGCTCATAATTAACTTGCCATCAGCCCAAGCAACACTCTATGGAAACGATCAACTATTGACCACATATTAAGAAATCTCATTGCGTTATGTTCCTTGCGTTATGAGCGAGCGTGCAATTGAGCGTGGCCTGCAATGTTTTTGGTCAAAGTCGAGGTTAGCGGTAACTTGCTGCTACAACTGCTGCTAATCAAGCTGAATCTTGTTAAGCTGAATATGTCGAGAACTGAATTGAACTTGGCCATTAATATGACAGACTTGTTCATATAGAGTTCAGAGGCAAGCCAGATTATCTGATATCTTGTATAAATACAACAAAATAAAATCAAATATAATTAACAACATGCACCATAGAGTTGACGTGCTGCACGTTATGCTTTATGTTCAGTCCTCCAGATAATTGCATAATTATTTTATTTGTAGATTTTTATAAAACGTTTAGCATATAATTTTGATTATTCGCTTTACCCAACGAGATCATGCAAAATCTGCTACTTAAACTGACTTGATTGATCTTGAACATGCCGAGTGGGGAGATCAGAAAGAGTTAAGGCTGAGTTTGTTGCTAGCTATGCTGCAGATGTTTGAGCGAATTACTTTGATTCGTAAACGTTTGTATTGAAATCCATGTGGTTTTGAGCATGTTTGATTGATTGATCGTTATTGTTTTGTTTGTGATCGTTATTAAATGTAGCTCTTTTGATTGGCAAACGAACTTAAGGTCAAGTGCTGGCAGAGCAATGGCTGAGTAATGGCATGTCAGTTGTTAGTTTTAACACAGGTGGCGTTGTGGTACACATGAGTGTGATTTTGACTATGATCAGTTGTATACAATTTCAGCAAAAATACTCAACAGTGACATTTGATTGTTTGTTTGAGGAAAAGTTTAGTTTTTAGGCAAAAATATATCAACATCTCTTAACTTAGTGATGACCTTATCTATCTTTACTTACCTTGTCTTCCTAAACCTACAAAAAAAAAAAACAGAAGGCCTTGTTTTTTTATAGTCTTGCGATTTGTCTCGGCCAGTCGCATACATTCTGCACTCACAGTATTACTCACCAATAACTACACCAACTTTAAACCATATCTCTCGCTGAGCATCAACTCTCTAAAGCCAGCAACAACTGCGTACGTCAACAACTTAATTGCATTAGTTGATTATTTCAAAAATTTCGCCTGCATAACTGCGTGTATCCAACACTGTCCAATGTCCAAGTCCAACCAAAGCAACAAGCAAACAACAACCCACAAACAACAACGAGACATTCTCTAGCCACCAAGTTAAACCAGCCAACAGTCAGACGTACCATAACGAGCTGAAATTATGACAGATCACATGCCGCGTTGCCAACTTAAGTAAGCGCTTACCTGAAGATGACTTTTTAAAGTATGCGCATGAAGCAACAACATAATTAAAACATTAATACGAAAGCCAATGTAGCTGCTGCTGCTGCTGCTGCAGCAGGATTGCATCTTGAATCCTCTGAGACGCTAAGGAGAATGAGATAAATAAATAAATAAATGAAAAAAAACAAAAAAACAAAATAAATAGCAACAACAAAAGATTTGCAATATTATTTTTTGCTTATTGCAAGCATGACAGTGCAGGGAATTAAATAAACTTGTGCTGCACATTGACTTCAAAAGGCATGCAATTGCATTTTTTGCATTTTTATGACTAACAAAATCCAAAAAATCCATAAATGCAAGCAGCAGAAAAAAACCAACATAATAACTTTATTTGTGCGAATTTGTTGTTTAGCGCTATAAACACTACCATAATGAGTGTTTGCTATTTAGATTTTGCAATGGTTAATGTTGCAATTTGCTTTAATCTTTTATAGCAAGAAAACATGCATTTACTTGATTGACTTAATTGCAATCACTTATTGGCAGCATTTTTGATGCAAGCATCTGTGAGATATCAAGTGCTCTATCTACGTTAGCTATAGAAGAAAGCTAGGAAATAAGATTTGTAAATGCTTTAATGATGTTTCATTTAAACCTTAATCTTTTAGAGCATTTTTTATGAGAAATTTATAAAAACATTGTTAATTTAATTTTAATTTTTTACACTTTCGGAATCGTACTATAACTCACTGGTATACTTCTATCCCATGCCATTTCACTCCCGTGCTATACTTCAGTTAAGATTCAAGCGTAAGCCACACAAATTAATTTCGAGCGGAGTTTGATTTCTCGTCATCTCAATAACTCCAGGGAGAAATAATTTCACTGTGCGACAATTAAAGGGTCATTAGAAATAACTCTAAAAATTTCAAGCATTTGTCTGGGTTAGCTCAAATAACCGTTTTTTTTCAGGTCATATATTATATTTTGGGCCCGAAATTTAATTTCCTTTACCTCCTAAACTGAGTAAAATTTTGATTTAAGACCTAAGTTAAAATTCTTGCAAAATTAATGTCCTTTAAAATCGGGAAACATTATTGCCCCCCTTTAACCTAGGCGGTTCAAAATCCAATTAATTAAAAAAAAACACAGGTGCGACATCAGAGAAGCGACGCTTTTTATCAATTACACAGATTTAATAATTTAATGACTTCTTTTTTTGATTAAAATAATTTTTAAATTTAAAACTTTAAAAACAAAAACATAAAGTAAATCAAGAAAAACACACGTTAATCTTCACACAATTAAATTTTATTACGTTTCATCATTATTATATTTTTGTATTTATATTTTTGATATATAATATCTTACCGATCGGTTTCCAGCATGTGGGAGTGATGTCGTGAAATGCGACGGAAATGCGTAACAGGAAGTCGGGGAAGCACGTGCCATTTAATTTATCACACAATTAATTGCAGAGCTTCCAACATTGTTCACACAGTGCCTTTTAGGCCCGAATAGCTGCTACACAAACCACAAACATGTGTTTTAAACACAAACCACATTGATATCTGTTTTAAACCACAGTAAACTGAATGAAGCCACAATTTCCCTTCAATTTTATTAAACTACAGCGCATGCTACTATTTAGTTTAGACACAAACCTGTGTAGCCTACTACCAGCCTACAACCAGCGGCTACTAGCTCAACATAAAATTTCCTTCGCCAAATGTCAAAGTAAAAGAAAAATAATAACCTTATTTTTTCCAACATCCAAAGTAAAAGATAACAAGACCAAACAGCTGTTTTTGGCATACACGGTTAATATATCAAATATATTTAAAAATCTAACTTGATTATAATAATTTTGTGATTTGCAGAGATGGGTAAATCCAGAGCAGAGTTATGCGAGATTACTGGCAGAAAAAAAGTGAGGGAAAAATTTAAAGTTGGAAAGGTAAAGCCAAAAAATATTGAGAATAATTCAACTCAGCGTAACGGGGACTTGCGGAATGCTTTTAAAACTTTTCAGATGATTTTAATCACTATAAATTTTTGTTTAACCAGGGTTATTATCAAGGCAAACAATGGCAAGCCTCAGAGAGTAAAACTGCCATGAAAAGCTTCTTGAAAACATAAGCCGTTCGGAGTAGGCATAAAGCTTGTAGGTCTAGATCTCGATCATTTGTGTTCAAACATTTCGTAAAAAGCACAATACAATTGATCATAAGAAGCTCGGTCAAAGTCCTTTCAAGGGCTGAAACGGCCATTCGTATTTTGTTTTATTATTACCAGGGTGAGGTGTCAGATGTTACATATCATATGCGACTACTGTAAGGCTCGCTCGTTTTTTTTATTTCTGTCACTTAGAAAACGCACTTATGGTCAATTGTTAATTTTCCTTAGCGCTATGCAAAAATAAAGAAACCATGTACCAACAACAACAGAGAAATGTATTCACATCAACAAAACAAAAAGGGCACCTACTTAACGATCGTGTACTAAGTAGAAGCAACATTTTTGTTTCTTTTTTTTTTGCTTCGTTGTTTAGTTAGCTAATACACAATCCTTTTAATATATATTGTAGGATACGAAGAATGGGTAGCCAATACACAATCCTTTATATACATTATTGTGACCTGCTGCAACATAGCTTTAGTGAATAATTAATATTGAATCAGCGACATTTCACAACGAAGGCTGAGCATAGGTTAGAGCATAGAATTATCAGTCGACGGGATATGAGTTTAACTTCCACGGTGGAACAGAAATTATTTTTAATTTAATATTTTCTTATTTCAATAGACGCAAGCAAATAGCAACATCAATTCGAAGAAAATAAAATGTGTCGGAAATAAGTGTCGTTTTAGAGATTTCACTCCAGCAAATCACAAAACGAGGTGTAAAAAGTTTCGCTTCAAAAAGTTGTATATCTCGAAAACTCTGGGCAATATCATTTTCATTACTTACAGAGACAAAATTTCCATCATCTTATCTATAACTTCGCAGAAGATCAATATACAAAAGAATCGGCTCTTCTTTCAAAAATCGCTTTTGAAATATTACTGTAAAGTAACTTCTCACTCAATAGGAGCAATACAAAAAGAAAATCTAGAGTTTTCATTTCAAAACAGCCAAAGTTTTCTCGGAAAATTGCACATAGCTGGTGGGCAACATGTTTACGTCTTTAAAAGAAATTAGAAGTATCAATGTCTTTTAAAATACATTTTCTCCATCACGGCCATCACCAACTAGAGTATTTAAGAAAATCAATTGGCATCAGAGTCCGACGAGCACGGGGAAAGGAAAGGACATTAAATTTGCAAGAATTTACCTGAAGATCTTAAATCAAAATAAAACGGCCCCATTGTATAAAATGTGATCTTGAAAAAATCGGTTATTTGAGCTAACCCAGAAACCATTGAAGTTTTTCAGTTATTTTTTTGGTGTTGGGGTTAGTATCAGTATTCTTCATTAGTCTGTGTGTGCTAAGCTTTCCAGTTGGTAATGGTTATGAATAGTGGTTATTACTAAAATGATTTTGTGGGCCACAGATGAATTAGACTTGATGCAACCGGAAATATGCCTGCAATGTTTTTGCACTTGATGATAGTTCTTTCTTAGGTTTCCGACAACTGTTCCACTTAGACAGTGTATGTCTGACATTAAAAGAGTACAACCTTCGCATCATTTTAAAGCTTAAATATCAATTCTTCCATATTTTAAGGAAAATCAAAAAAATTTTATTCGAAGACAATACGGCAAAATTGCACTAAACACATATTTTCTGAATTTTATACAAGAAAATATAAGTTTCTATTTAATTTTGAGAAATGTTTGAGAGTGATAGGAATGTTTAGTTAGACACTGCAAGTCGGAAAAGCACCCCACTTAAAATGAATCTGTCAGCAGATTCACTTTGTTGACTCTGTATAGAGGATAAAGAATTCACTAGGCATAATCTCACGGCATGTCCAGCACATCTTCAAAAAGGAAGAGAAACCTACACTGAAAGTGCAATCAACTGCAATATTCACAGGAAGTTATTTTTGAGGCGGAAAACTATTTTAACGTGTAAATATTCGCAAGCATGGATGTAAAGGAATTTACATTGTATAATAGTTAACCCTGCAGTAGTCGCGTACCTAAATGTGATGAGAGTGGTCGCGCGGATTACATATGTAATCCGTTTTTTAAAGTTTAAAATAAGAGATGGCAATTTGAAAATGCTTAGTTATTTGTTTTAATTTTTATTATTACTTTATTTTATATTATATTTATTTAAAAAATCAACATAAATATTCTTATAGTACGTAAAATCAATGAATATCGATTGCAGACAATTGTGAAATTCATAATTTTGCATGACTGGATTACATATGTAATCCGCGCGACTACTGCAGGGTTAAGCTGAATCTCCCGATACCATGTATGGTACTTCAACATGGCGAAATATTTTGCAACCTTGGACCTGGCTGCATACTCATAGCATACAATGGTCTTGAAGTTATTTTTGTCTGTTGTTTCTACCAATACCTATTATTCTGTTCACTGTTTCAATTCATGTCATGTCTGTATTTAGCATAGTCCTTCGTTATAAAATGTAGAATTTTTTATTAAAAATAAGAATAGGCTCATTAAATTTCCAAACATCTTAAAGGTCAATTCCTAAAACGACAAAAGTATCAAAAATTCTCTAGAAACTAAACTTAAAAATATCAAAACTTAAGTTCCTAGAACTTTTTCTTTATTTGTTTCAAAATTTATATTGAATATCTAGATAAGAGTCCTTGAAAATCAGCAGAATCGTGTATATTTGGTACAAAATAGCCTGAAAGACCTTTACCTCAACCAACGTTTTGTTTTCTTGAAACGTTTTGGTTAAAACAGTGCTACAGAGTCTTTGCCTTTGTTATCCATCTATACTTTTATGGCTCTGATGCTTTTCGAGGCATACAATAACGAGAGAAATGCAATCTGAATTCGCCCGACAGTATTCATTTTTGCACATACAAATATATCCAAACTCACTGAATTTCAAGGAATTATTTCATTACTTCATCAGCTTCTTACTGAGAATATACTCTACACGTTTAAAAAAAAAAACAAAATGCATTTAAATTAAGATTTGAATGCTTGCTGCGCCCTCCTTAATGAATAAAAAAAAATCATGGCATATTCTTAATTATTGAAATAAAAAAAACTAAGAACGAAAAATTCCTAAACAAAAAATTTCACCTTAAATCCTGCTGTTAGTCTTACACTGTTCGCCCCTAGGGTGCAAAAAAGTAATCAATCAAAATATGTTACCTGCGTATCAGCAGAACAAAATGTACAGTAAGACATTTAAGCCAATAGCAGATTAGTCACCAACAACAACAACAGCAACAACAACAACAACAACAACAACAACAACAACAACAATATATGACAACAGCAAAAATAACAATAGCAACAGGACTTAACAGCAACAACAATAGTCACAACAACAACAACAACATATATATATATAAAAAGGACAGTACCTACTTCTTGTCATGCGGATAGATTTTTCCTTGCCCTCAGATTTTTTCCGTTTTCTTTTTTGCTGTTATCCAATTTTTTAGCATGCTGCGAAAGACGGCTGATTTATGCAATTACAACAACAATGGGCATCACATTAAATACAGATATCGTTAATGGCGTTAAAAATAAAAAACAACAACAAAAATTGTATGAAAAAAAAAACGCGTCAATATAATAAAACGTGTTCCTCCACGCGAGACAAAACAATTAACTTACGTCTTGACATCGGGTACGAACAATAATGATAATAATGAAATCAGGGTTTAACCCAAAAACTGAGCAATCGACAACCCGCTGCGCTGCATTTACATATGAATATACGTACATATACTATATTTAGTACCATTGAAGGTAGATTCCATAACTTTTCCTTGAAGAAAACGTGCGGATTTCGATCCATTACACTTAACTTGCTTTTTCGCCGAATAAGAGAATTGAAACAAAGATATTTAGCCACTTCACCACAAGTGAAGGTTTTGGTGTTTAGTGAGAGTTTTACGATGGTTTGAATTAATTAGCTTTGATCCAAATGCAACTCAATTTTTAATTTAAAATTTCAAGTTTTCTTGCAACATTCGGTAAGAGTCGTTTTTGAATCGAAAAAGAAACTTTTTTAGATACATGTATAAATGATTGTAAACTAATTGTCGTAAAGCAGCTTAAGAGTATACAGATCAATAAACTCATTACCATTTCGCCTAATCAAGGCTAAAAGAGAGTATGACTTAAGAATTATGTAGTTAAGAAGCTGTATAAAAGTAAATTTGGAATCAAACATTACACCTAAATCTTTTATAATTGAAAGGCTGATCATATATGTGTTTTTAAAGGCTGATCATATATGTGGGATTTGGCACAAGAGGGACATCCCCACAAAGAGATAAAATAACAAGAAGCGGACATACTTACTAAGGACAACGCTGACTGAACGAACGGAAGTTAACAATAGTTGAATAGAAGCCTATCGGCTTCTCTAAAAAACAAAACGAACGAGTGAACAGAGTTGCCGACAAACACTCGACCGAGCGAGGACGGAAAATTTATTGATATTTGCTATTTCTTTTTAAAATAAAACTATGTATATTTAAATTGTAATAGTTACAATAATTATAAGTATTTGAAGTACATTTAATCAAATTTAATTATACAGGTAATAAAATGAAAAAGAGTGTTTTTCTCTACAATTGGGGGCTTGTCCGGGATAGTGTAGTGAGCAAAAGCTTAGCACAGGTGTGTTAAAGTACAGTACAGTTTAAAACAAAAAATTTAACTATGAAGATTTAAGATTTCATATAACAAAAACAACAAAAGTGCATATCTACTTTTCATTTGAACACGTGCAAAAATACCTTCAAAACTTTGCTAAGCAATTAATATCACTTATAAAAATATTGCAAAAAAGATGGCCCAAGATGTACCTTGAGGTACACCCGAGGAAGCAATATATTAATATTAAGTTGTACTTTCAATTGACACCATACAAAGTCTTTTGTTAAAATATGACCCAACCCAGGACAAAAAGTTCATATGAAATCCTAACTGCGCAAGTTTATTCAATAACAGGCTATGTGAAACCCTGTCGAATGCTTTGGAGAAATCCATGTAAGTTGCATCAACTTGTGCGCCCGCTTCGAAGGCAGCAATACAATTGTTCGTAAAAATAGACAAATTTGTTATTTGGCATAAAGCCATGTGGAGAGGTTGAAATTATGCTTTTTAATTTTAATGGATAGTTTGAACTTCACAATACTTTCAAATAGTTTTGAGATGTTTGAAAGTTTGGTTATAGGCCTGTAGTTGGAAATATATTTTTTAGAACCACTTTTATAAACTGGAGTAATAAAGGCAATCTTCCACACATCCAAGAAGACAGCAAATTTCAAAGACTTGTTAAATATTATTCTGAGCGGAGTTGAAAGAGTAGAGTTGTGTTAATTTGACTTTTAGAACTTCTTGGAATTTCTTCACTGTAAACTCAAGTTCAATCCCCAGAAAAGACGTGTTTAATCATTTTTATTAAGGTAGCTAAGTTTTATACAGTACAGTACAGTACAGTACAGTACAGTACAGTGCAGTACAGTACAGCAGAGTATATTACCATTAGTTATAAAAAGTAACACTTGAGAGAACAATTTATCGTTTTTACTCATTGACGAATAAAAATAATGTTAATTTTTTGCATATTTTCTTTCTAAAGAAAACATATGTTTTTTAAACGTTTGTAAATAAAGAAAAAAAAAAGACTGCAGCTCTTGAAAGTCTTAAATGTCTTGTACACACCGACCGAGAACTGAGCCCACTAGTTTTATGAAGCTTTAGAGCCCGAACAGAACCAAAGCGGCTGTCGGTTGTCGGATGCGCTGTGCAACAAAATACATGAAAATATATGCAGCTGCCAAAATTTAAATGGCCGTAGAAATCCGCGACGGAAAAACGCCAGGATAGAATCAATTCTATTTTTTCTCCGACGGCTGGCGGATCTCTCTTTTGAGTGGCGTAAGTGTTGCCATATTTTAGCTAAGAATTGGATGTGTTCAGTGCTATTTTCTTAGTTTTTACCATGAGCTGACGTTTTGTTTTGTGTGTGTGTGTTGCATTCTATGAGCTGGCATTTCGTTTTGTGTGTGTGTGTGTTGAATTTGAACCATTTACACAACGAAAAGCAACGCTGATCCGACAACCGACAACCGCTCCTATTCTGGACGTGTTCTCAGCGGATTTCTCCGAGAGAGGTCCGCCAACCGACAGCCGCTTTGGTTCTGGTCGGGCTCTTACATGTCATTATTTACTCTCTGAGGGTTGCCATTGTCTGCAGAGATATGACGTCCCATCCGATAAACTAATTTCAATTGTGAAAAAATTTTTTGTGTCAGCTAGGGTTCGAACCTGTTCTCGAATTGGTATAGTATGGTTCAAGCGCTTTTTATAGAACTCAGCTACAGCTGCCACATATAAACAAAGGATCATTTTTGAGAGCTTTTTTTGCCAGAAAATGGTTTGATAATGATTTATTTATTTTAGCGAATATTCTGTTTTCTGCCGTAAAAGTTTTATAAATGAATTCAAAAAGTATACTTTTGCTTCATTGAGTAATTTACTCAAGAAGCTCTATAAAAAGCAAGTCAATTACATTTAGCTTCTAGCATATGTAAGCATGTTATGTCAAAAAAGAAAAGGTGGAAAACTTTTCAATTAAATAACCACAAATCTTATAACCACCCAACTCAGCCACTTAGCCGCTCAGTCATTCAGCCCGCCGACACATTTATTTTATGCAAAATTTTTCCAATGTTCGTGTATTTTTACCGATTCAAATCCGCCCTTCCAACCCACAAACTGACAGACTGACAAGCTGACAGTCACAAGCCCTTCCTTCTTAGTCCAAATACCAAAAAGTTAGTCGACTTCGGTGAAACCCGCAAAGTGCGTGTTTGAAATCCAATTTAAACGTTATCTAATTTAAGATGGCTTGCTCGTGGTACACTTTCACTACCTTGTTTTAAAATATATGCACCCCTTTACGGACACACCTCTCTAGAGATCAACAACATACCTTCGAATATGCCCAAAAAAATGCTGCCTGTCAAAAAGTAGCAAAATTCATTTAGCTCATTTTCGCTGTTGCGCCTCCGCCGCCGCCACCACCACCGCCACACAGGCAAACAACAAAAATCACTGCCTACGAAGGGTTGCTTAATAGAATTTCCCGCCCTGTAGCAGCTTGAAGAAACAGGGCCAAACATTTGCCCAATGTTGAGCGTTAAATAATCAAATTTTCTAATTTTACGACTCTCCAAAGGATGATGATGACTATGAAGAAGGAAAGCTTGTAATTGTTTAAAGGATAATCAAATAATGCACATCAAATTTCAGAAAATTTAAATTTCATCATTATGCAAAATATCAGGCAACGTAGGCGCTAAATGCTCGAAAAAAGGGGTTAACAGTTAGAGAAAGACCAGCAGCAACAACAACAACAACAGTAATAATATCATCATAAAATTTATGACAACTCCTTTTAACACGTAGCAAAAAAAGGTGGCCAGTGGCCACCATGTCAGTTGAGTAAGTGCCAGTCAGTCAGTCAGTCAGTTAGTCAGTAGAGGATGGTGTAAAAACAAAATGGTTGTAAAACGTTTTACTTAATGACACTTTGTTGGTTGGACAGACGAACGGACGATACACGTAGACAGCATTTAAGTTGGTCAGCAGTATTATGAGGGTGTAAACAAGGACATAGAAGGCTAGTATATAGCTTTATTAAAAAAAAAAGTTGATTCAAAGGAAGCAGACCTAACATAAATTTGCAAGAACTACTGACAAAACGTGATGTTAAAGCAGCAGTCACGAAACTTCGTAAGAGTAAATTGTAATAAACTCCATAGATAGTTACGACTCTAGAGTATTTCAGAGAAATACATTATGTACTATAGACCATATGAGTTTATATAAAATAAAATTATGTTACGCCAAAAATATTCCACCGAAAACTAGCGCCAGATACAAGCGAGTGATAACGACAATAACAATGTTAATAAAACAAAAATGTTTGTTAGCCTTTCTTTTCACGGAAATAGTATATTTTTTATTTTATTTTTTTTTTTTTTTTTTTGTTAGCCTCTTTTAACTTGTTGTTGTGATATGTTATTTAAAAGCCGGAAATAACGCAAAGCAGAAAAATAACATTGTTTTTTTGCTGGTTTTGCTGTTAAATTTTTTTTGATATATTTGAACGAAAATGTTGTGGGTGTCGCGGGTGTTTGTATGTATCTGTGATGAGGTAAGTGTAGACTTGCCGGCGGAAACGGAAACTGTGCATGTGTAGTAAAAGAAAAAGAAGCGTAAAAATTTGCTAAACTTTGATAAGAGTGTTTTTATGTTGAAATGGTGAATATACGTCACAGTGTCTGGCATGCAAGAGTGTTTAAAAGTGCACTATTGCCGTATTTCGTACAATCATTTTTTATTTAAAGCGAAAACTCGGTTTTTGGTATGAATAGAAATTTAATTTTTTTTTTTTTTTTTTGTCAAATTTTAAAATCTAAGCCAACAACGGGCTTTACAAGATTATAAAAACTTCCTCTACTTGGCATAGATATCCAATAGACACATTTTATAATTAAGAGAAAGTTAATCCTACTTTTGGGAATGATCAAGGCATCATTTTGCATTTTATACAAAAAGAACTTGAGCTAGACTGTAGTGACTTTGTCTATATTTCTTAATAATCATAAGGGAATAATTAAGCATTCATTATAGCTCTGATCCTAAATACTACCTTGCCGGGCGGGGTATTTTCAGCCCAATTTGCTAATGGTTTTTGTCTATAAAATTGGGCTGAAAAATATCCGGCCCGGCGAGGTAGTATTTACAATCAGAGCTATAAATAATGATTAATTATTCCCTTATGATTATTAAGAAATATCATGTTGTTCAAATCTACCTTTTTTTATTACCAATATTTATGTTTTATTCTTAATATTAATATTTTTACTCTCAATAAAGCAAAATGAGTTAAATCAAATGTACCAAGATACATTGATCACTCCTGCTAATATATACTTTGGTAATCGATTCCGATAAAATGTAACTATTTTTAAATAGTATGACTATAGTTACAATAAAGGGAAAAAAAAACAAAACGCATGGATCTTGAGCACCTCTAGAGAAGTGAAAGTTCATAGCTTGAATTACGCATGATTTACGGGAGAATTAACACAAAATACTAACAAGGAGTTCAGAGCAATAACTTCAAGATTGCTCTGAGTCCCTTATAAACGAATTTAAGACATTTCTGCAGTTTCTTAGTTATCCAATGAAACAATCATATTGAAAAATTTTATAGATATCCAATACAACATATTGCAGTACCATATGCATCCAAACTCACCACTATTTCACCGTAGTGGTTCATGCATAGTTCTTGTGGATATCCTTATTAGTGAATATCGAAACCTTTATTAATAACACAAATAACAAAGCAAACATCACCTATGTATGTATCTTGCGCAAATACATGCGGACCATACTGTCTGCTGAGTGTGGCCGAAGCCGGCCGAGATCGCTCGAGGTAGCCAATATTTACCAATATTTCGAACATCGGTTTTAATCTCCATTCAACAATGCAAAAATCGAAATGTAGCCCTTGGAGTTGAATGTATCCTGAAAGGGCAAGTATAATGGTTCCATTTAGGGTCATATAAATCTTTTCCGGCACTTTGATAGAAACTACCTAAGTTTTATTTTTATTGGATCGACTTTATTTTCTGCCCGAATGCTTCGGGACAACTGGATAATATAGAGTGTAAAACTGGAAATAGAGTACTAAATTCTGCACGTTATAGTGCCAGAGTTTACAGAAAAAAAACCTTTGGTAAACAAGGTAAACCAAGCGAAGCGGCTTTCCTTTACTAAACAGCACAAAATTAAGACCAATGAGTTTTAGGAGAGAGTCATCAACACGAACGAGAGTAAAATTCTGCGTGTATCGGTCAGATGGTCGCGCTTTGGTTTGGATACAGAAAATTCGAATGAGTCTAACGTAGACACCTGCCTTGACGGCTTAATTCTACGGTGTTCCAAGCACGGGACCAAAACATTGCGTCGGCCTGCGCCCCCTTGAGTATTCAACGGTACCAAATTAGCTCCATGTTGTGATGACATGTGGCAATTCTTGGTTTGGGTATAGGGCTATCTAACAACTCTTTCGTACTAAGCGGTACAGCACCCGAGTTGAGAATGAAATTCCACACCAAGCAAGATTGCTCTACACTAAGGGAAATAACGCATATTAACATTATCCACTCCTGAGTATAAATTTTATCAGATACAGGTTTCTTATAGTTCTCATTTAGTTAATGTTGCAAGAGTAATATAGGGTGGATATTGGGCCAAGATGATTTGTGAATGCGATGGGTGGTCGCTATATGAAATAATGTAGGGTTGAGTGACAACTTGATATTTTCTGGTTGTCATTTACCTGCATATTTTGCTTCTTATAAATTTTAGTTCTTATTGAATTTAAATATGTTGTTTTTTAAATTCAGTATTTTTATATAAATTTTCTTTAAATGCGATAGTTTTATTTTCAAATATTAAATATTTGAAAGATATTTTAAGAAAATTCGTGCACAATTTTAATATATTTTTTATAAATTCTGTTTAAATATTTAAATATTTTATTTAATTAAGAAAATATTTAAATAAATTTTAAATATTTACGTAGTCGATTGATTTAAATGCGTTTTTGGTGCAAAAATGACTCGCTTTTTGGATAAATTAAAAAAGTTTTTGGATAAATTTAATATTTTTTTCCCTTAGTGTACTCGCGATATAAGTAGTAAACCGCAACTACCACGATTCTCCCCGAAAGGCCATACCCAATCAGTCAGTCTGACATAAGTCAAGGGCCGCCGACTGCCTGTGATACCAGTTTTTAAGTCTTTGATCGGACTTCGTATCAAGCTACTGCCAGTTGAGCTCATCACCGCTCCGGACTGGTGGCCACTTAATAATGTTCCTCAGAACTACATTTCAAATGATCCAACCCATTGGATCCATAGACTATCTTACAGATGAATGACTGCAGGAATCATTCACCTCTTTCGACGTCTAGTAAACACCGGATATGCGAACTCGTTCAACCTGATAATTTGCTCACTAGATGCAAGCGCATTACTCACGTCGAACTCTTCATTTTCCACCATTATGCTCAGCACCTGCAAGGCATTCGTAGAGACCGTACTGCACACCGGAAAACACCCAATTTAGATAACTCTCTGGCAAGAGAGAATATTCCGGTAGTCTACAACGGAACTGACCAATCTGGTCTGGAGACAAAAGGTTACAGCATTACAAGAAAAAAAACACTCAGACTGGTTACTATTAAGCACGGGGGTGTTGGAGTCATGGTATGGGGGTGTATGTCCGCTGCTGGTTTCAGCGAGCTTGTTTTTATTGAAAATATAATGAATAAACATATTTATTTGAATATTTTGAACGACAACCTGTCAAAAAGTCCAAAAATCAAACAATCCGATTACAATTTTTAACAGGACAATGACCCCAAGCATACAGTCGACAGTATTCGCTTGTGAGTACTGTATAATTCACCTTACAAATTGAAAACACTACCTCCATCGCCGGATCTAAATCCCATTGAACATTTGTGGGCTTATAGAATTTGTAAAAAATTTCAAATTGTTGTTTGCGATAATTTTCTGAACATGTTGGCTCTTCAGACTGTAGAAGAGCCAAGTGACGATCACTTTTGTCCATGTGTGTAATAAACATAATATCCATTGGGAGTAACAAATTGAATAAATATCTGAAGAAAAAACATGGAATTAATTATTTAGGTACTTATCTTCTTATCATTATGTTTAAGATATAGTTTGTCTTAAAAAGCTAAAGATACCCAAAAATTATTTTATTTTCAATTCTGTGATCTCATTTTATTAAACTTACGAAATCACCTTACTTGGGGTTATTTTTTGTCTGTAAATTTCTTTTTTATATGAAGTAAAACAAAATCTGTGTATCTTACTGAATTTTGTTATGAAATATATAGCCGGACAAAAATACTCCAGTGAAGTGATTACGTGAGTTTTACACAATAAGGCTGACATATATAGGGTGTTTTTGTTTTGTGAAAAAGTGTTTTGTGAAAAAACTGTTTATTGAAATAAAATACAGAAATTACACAATTTCAAATTGAAAGTTGGCTTTATTAGAGAGATAGTTTTTAGTCCATTAGTTAAATTTGATTTCGAGCATAAGATTGTCGCGGCTTGCTCTGAAAAAAAACTCAATTTGACAGAAATTTGTAATTTCTGAAAGTTTCAACTACTTTCACCCACTTTTCGGTGAACAATTGATCCCTCTAAATAAAGATTCTTTATCTAAGCGAATCCTCGATGACTAGTTAATTTTTTAAAGTTTTAACCAAAAAGGAAATTCATGCAGATTTTTGGACCAGTACCACAAATAACCCTTTTTTTAATAAATTATTTTCTTTTGATTTTCTTATTAAAATTAATTTGAACTATTTAAACTAATACTTCAGAATGTTAATTTCTTCAATTCCTTCTCCATGTCCAGTAAATTCAGTCATTATGCACTCTTCGTGACTCAAGCTGACATTCAAGCCTCTTCAAATGATGTCTTTAAATAAGCTCAATCGTTATTTTTAAACGTTCTATTAAGAAACTGTGTTTAAAAACGCACATCATTCTCACCTAATAGATTATTTTAATGCCCTATCGCAGGCGATATCTTTTCGCACCATCTAGATTTCTTGCAACATATCTCCATTTCTTCTCACAGCCATCAACAACCTAATGAATACAATCTAATGAATACAAAGAATGTGCATGTCTCTGCAATCTGTATCTGAATGCGTTAATTATTCAAATACTTGCAAGATTTAGACATCTTTCAGCAACGGCTTAGAAGCAATATTTTTGCATGTGGTACCAACTTAAGAAAAAAACAACAACAACAAACAAAAACAAAAAAAAAAAACCATTGCTGAACATCTATCTCATCACTGGTACGCATTAATCGTATAATTAATTTGATGCATGTATGCAAACTATTTCGTGTTGCATGTCATTGTGTCGCGCCCTACGTCGCTGCGACGTGCCTCTTCCGCCACATGCTGCCAATACTATGCACTGCGCTGTCAGAGTGTCTCTTTTTGCCAGGCTTATCAGATTCTCTTCGTCGCCTCAGCCTCATTTACAACATTTAAAAAAAAAAACAAATTCATATACGTTTGGGTTTTGCTTTTATAGAGATACAATTTATTCGCTTTTTTATTTAGTTTTTTTATTTTTAAGAAACATTAAAATGCAATTTTTGAGCATCGAGTGACTTCAACTAGGGTGCTAAATAGTTAAACAAACGGCAACATATAACAGCCAACCACAATAACAATCTTAGGAACATCAACAGCGCCTCGTGGTTTGTGTCTTGGCTGTTGTTGTTGAGCTGTTGACAATCTATGTAAAGATCTCTTCTCAACTGGCGTTGATCTGGCGTTGATCTGCATGTTTAAATGCAGCATAAAAAGCAAGACAGACAGCAAGACATAAGAACAAATAGACAGGCACATGGACAGATAGTCAGCATGAGAGACACAAGGTTTTTGCATGTGTTTTTCATTCATTTGCAAATTACAAGTCATTTTATTTCGCTCTTGTTGTTGTTGGTTGTCTGCCTGGTGAACAAAGTGATATACTTTCAGCAACGATATTTTATAGATATGTAGATTTAAGGTGTTTTTCTTACTTTGTGGTTTTATTTTTTATGCTATTTCTTCTGCTGCTCCTTAAGTCCGTGTAAAACGTGTAAAAGTTGTTGTCTGCGATTTTATAGATTTGAATTTGGCGAATTTTTCGCGCCTTTTGTGACATATTGTAAGAGGAACAAACAACAAAATGTTGCCGACTCGATTCGGTTGTTGCCTGACTTGACATGCAAGCCAAGCAGATAATCTCTGTTGCAACAACTTTAAACTGGTTTGTGTCATGGCTGTCTGTGTGCCGGGGTGAATCGAGGTTAGTTTGTTTGAGATCGACAATGAATTGAATTTATCATGGAATCTAGCTGTCAGATAAGAATGACATTTGAAATTAGTTAGTTGCATGTTTAGCAGTTCAGGAAATAAGTGAAAGAAGACCAATTCTTCTCATGCAGTTCGGTGTAAATTTGAGGAATGTTAAGAAAGGCTGGAATGAGGGATAAACTAGGTTTAAAAGGACAAAAAACTTTTATTGACATGCAACGGAAAAACTTTGTTTAAGACAAACATGGAATAAGATTGCGGAATAAGGCTAAGGAAAATTAACAATTTTTTGATATAACTTGAAAATATATAGATTCAAAATAATGCAGTGTTAAAATGGAAGTCCAGATAGAATTGACAATACAAGGAAATCGAGGAAATAGAGGAAATAGAAAAAGAATTCTTAATAAAAAAAACAAGTTATATAAAAAAATCTTAAGGACAGACCTAATACATAAGTTTCGACGACCTTATGGAGAGCTTTTAAAAATTTTTGACTTCTCATCTATAATCTAGATGAGCACTAGTAACCAGATCGATAATTTTTTTTATGCTATTTGGAGTTATTCTCTTTTCAAAGAGACTTTCTTTTAGTAAATAATATGAAAATTACGGAATTTCCACCAAGTTAAATACTAACAAAAATTACGATTAGCATCCATCTACCTACTATAAAAGCAGGTGAAAGGTAAACTGGTACAAGACCGAATAAAAATTTAGGACATTTATAAAATAGAAATTCGAAATAAATAGCGAATTGTTAAAACAACTGTGTAGGAAACAACTGTTCCATATTGAAATTAGTCTTGATTTTTTTCCATTTAGAAATTGCAACTACATTTTTATTGCAGGGATGACAAATAGGAAAATTTTAACTTTTCGTTAGAGCAGGTTTATTACTGCACAATCCTAAGCAAAAGAAATTTTTCCAAAGATATAATCTCATAAAGTGCATTTGATAAAAAGTCACGATTGATCAATGTATGTGGGGCTTGGACCACTTTGCCTCTACCTGTGTTCAGTTAACTCCCTAAAATTAAGTTATTGGAAAATTTTTCACATTGTTTATTTAATAATAGGTTCTGATAGAAGAAATTTCAAAATTATATTGACATAGGGGGAGTGATACCGTCCACATAAATTGAATCATTAGGGGTATTCACAATGTGGTGTAATTGTGGTAAATATGTTAAAAATTTTGCTTACGTTTGTTATAAAACCACCAAGATGCCGACAAATTTCGGGTGCTCAAAAGAAATTGAAGGATCATTTCGACTTCTTCTGGTCCACTTCTTATTGGGTTTCTTTCTTTTTTTATATTATTTTCCATGTTCAATTCATCCTATAATATTGTTAAAATAAGTCAATGTAGAAAATAAACTTATTTTCATCAAATAATATACTAACAGCGAGCACTAAATTTTCCATTTAATGTTTTTGACAAGCAATTGCCACAAATACATCATAAATACAATGATTTACAGTGTTGAATTTGTGGTAAGTATGGTATTTTTTAGTTGCTTACATTTTGTTTGTGTAATTAACCACTGAAACCATATTAAGCATAGATACAGAATACAAGACTAAGTACATAACATTGTGAATACCCCTATTATCTTTAAATTTTGAACAATACATAACAAAAAAAAAAAAAAAATAAAAAACGAAGAATAAAAACTTTGTATGAAATTCATTATCATGATTATATTGAAGAAAGAGGGTGCGGCACCTTACATATAACTCTTACAAAGTAATTTTTTGTACAGCTTTGCTTTTGAGCTATATACGATAGAGCATGAAAAATTCGGGCTGATGTTACCATTCACTAATCCAATCTAACTGAAAACTGTATGGAAAATGAAAAAAGTGGTACCTCTGAGATACGATAGAATAGGGAAACTCGTTATGGAACCACTATTTACTAAAATAATCCTTCTGAAATAAAGTTGATAACATTCGAAAATGGAGTTGTTACAGTTCATTAAAATAGCAAAAACTCACATTTCAAAAAAAATTGCTCAAGATTTCGCAGAGACAGTTCGTAGTATTCTTACTACACAGGTCATCGCCAAGAGCCAACTGTAGCTATTGTGAATTTAATCAATAAATTCTACTCCGAAAACCTAAAAGAAATAATAAAACAACCACTTCACGAGCAGCGAGTGTGAGTTTGTTAAGGCTTAGGGGCGAGGTAATTTCTTTTTTTGGAAAATTATACTGGTGCGAATATAAAATTTGTACAATTGTTTTTTGGGGATTCGTTAAAGAGAAGGTCCTACGCTTAAGAAACGATTCAAGTGCTCAAAGACATCAGTTGCCGTCATTTGCGAAAGAGAGTCAGAATAATGCAAGAATAGGATAGACTGGGTACGGTTGAAACGGGGGACGGTTGAAACAAAGCTAATATCTCTACACCATGCGTGATGAGGTGAGGAGTACAAGGGGAGAACGAGGCGGACGACAAGTCGAAACACGAATTTTCATGTTGCGTCGCTCTTCGCTCGCTGTGCTTCTCTGTATAGGTGGCCCCATTGTGTTTTTTGACAGAAAAGCAAGGATTTTTTGTTCGTACATTTTTGCAATTATTATGGTTTTACTAAAATAAGAGTTTTGAGAGTTTTGTATCGTTTAAATTGAAGTTCGTAGAATATGGCTGCATGATAAGTTTTTATTCAAATTTATTATCATACTTATTGTGAAACGTTTTATACCTAGAAGGGTGGTTGGGGACAGTTGAAACAATGTAAGCTAGAGTGCTAAAATCTAGTTTATAGTTAATGCTGTTGAATTTTGAGAAATATAATAGCAAGTAGTACACAAACATTGAAAAGAAAATATTCGTCACCAACATCTGATTATTATATAATTTAAGTGTTACTTAATATAAACCTTTGAAGACTAATTAAAAATAATGTTCGTGAACGACTTGAATATTAATAAAAAAATTATTTGTGATGTTCAACTGTGCCATAAAAAAATAAAAAAAAAACTGTGCCATAATGAGTCGTAAAATGTCATTAAGCGATGAATAAAACATGTTTATTTATTATATTTTGTTGTATTTGCATGTGTTTTAATTGGCCCCAGGCACTGTTTCAACCGACCCTGACATGGAAACGGTTTTTTAAAAATTTGATTTTACGCATAAAATACAAAACATTAATCTCTACACTGTAAAGTCTGGCTAGCTCACACACAAATTCGGAAAGAAAATGGTGGGAGTCTCAATATGTTTACAGGTCTAGCATAATATTGTAAAATAAAAACAAAGGAAACGCATACATGTGGTACAATTTTATGACTCTATGGAATAGTATTTATGGTCTATAGAAAGACATAATCATACTGCGATATAGGTAGATTTAGAAAGACATAATCATACTGTGAAATTTATCTGTAGTTTTGAACATGGGGGAGTGGTATAACCCATACTAATTACTTCTCTGATTTTAATTAATCTGGAAACATGCATAGCTCAGTATAATAAAAAAAAAAAACTTACCGAAATGACAAAAAACTTTGGAAAAGTTAGCTTGGTACACATTCGGCTGAAAACTTCGATACAAATTACCTTAAAAATGAATTGAGGAAAATATCAGAGGCCGGTATGGTGTCAAAATTTTCATTATCATCTCTAAAACATGATTTTTTTTCCCCATATTAGTGATAAAAAAGCCTAAATAAAAATCATGACAAACTTAGTGAGATATAAATCAAAAATTCTTAAAAAATATACTTACTCGGGCATGTAAAGTAAGGCCAATCACAATAACAATAACTGTAACTATGACTACACTACAACACCATCATCTACTTTTGCATTAAATTCTCCGAAAGTGAGTGAGCATTATAAAAAGCATCAAATAACTTTTTATGCCTTATTTTTTTCCAAAATTTTTCACAAAAATGCATAAACATTTCTGTTGAAAGTTATGATTGAAAATTTTAGTCGAAAATTTGACTCTATATACTTTGCTCTTCCTAGTTTTAAATTCAGCCCTACTAATATCAATATCGTAGTTTTGCATTAAATCAAACTCGACTTTTGAGAACTCTGTCTACTTTTGAGTTTACATCATTTGATCGCTGCAGTAGGCAACACTTAAAATAATTAATTTTCTTAAAATTGCCCGAACCTTCAACTTGAACGCGTGCTATCGTTCAATCTTAACGCTAATGAGACTCTGCTTAACACCAAGACCAAAGCCCAAAAAATAAACCATCTCACTGAGCCAAATAGTAACAGTTGAAATAATATAAAAAAAAAAAGTTAAAAAACTGCCCCCCACAGTGGAGACCAGCATATTAGTGCTTGTTAGCACAAATGGCAAAACAAGCCAATTTATTAGCTTCACATACAAATTTGAACTTGTTGGGCCGATTGAAAGAAGAGAAGAATTCAAAAAATGAATTCGTTATGATTTGTTTTTTTTTTCATTTTTCGACAAGTCATTGGCAACTAGTTACAACAATTTACTAGCTTACGCGGCTAGACTGTGGCTTGACTGCTGTTTGAATGAGCATCGCAGTGAGGTTACTTATATTTTCGACTACTTACTGCGAACTTGCTGCTTAGTTTTTCTACTACTTTTTGAGTTTTTTTGTTTTTTTTTTTTTTTGTTCTTTGGTTTTTTGTACTTTCTTTATTATTTTGCTTATCAAGGCGCGCTGATCTTTTGAACTTAAGGTGTTCATGATATGCATTTTATTGTTCCGAATATACTAAATACACAATTGTATAGGTAGGTGTTCGCTCGCTTTCAACCACTCTCAGCATGACTTGGCGCAAAAACTATATTTTTTAAGAACTTCTTAGAGACTCATGGTCTCATAGTCACATGGCCTCATGGTCTCATGGTCCCCTGGGTACTTGAGGCGTTGCTACATGCGGTTAAGTTTTGAAGAGCGTGCGACGTGCGGCGCGCGCTATACAACATGTTTTTTATGGAATATATGCGCTGGTACGCTAAAATTTTCAAAGAAAGTGTTTATTAATATTTAATGTATTGTTATTTGTTTCTGCTGAATTGTGTTGGGTACTTTTCTTGTTTTTTTTTTTTACAATTTTCTTAAAAGTTCCCAAAACACGGTGGCGTTTTTGACGTCTGCAAGTCTGGAGCAAATAATACTGCGTCATTGTTACAAAGTAAAAGAAAAAACAACGTTAACCAATTTTAGTCAAGTCATGGTCAACGCTTGGTACCATATCAAAAAAACCACATTTACTGCTTGGCGGTCTTCTATGCCCGCTCAAAGTGCTCTCATATTCATATCCACTCCAAACTCACATTTCGGTTACAAAAATGTGAAATTCATATGCTTTAGATATACTTTTCCGATAAAGAATCACTGTGTAGAGTAATACTTAATATTAGTGAGGGTACATATAAAAAAAAAAAAACAAAAAAAAAAATAGATTCGCATCTTGCTTTTTTAGATGTCTTGAATAAAAATGCCGAATTTTTTAGAGAATCATATTTTGCTGAATCATATTTTGTGAAATTTTTTAATGGCTGCCGCTTTTATTTTTATTTCATTTTTTTTTTTTTTTTTGCTAGCTATAGGTTTGGTTGGTTATGGTTAGTCCTCTTCACCGCCTTCATCATCATCATCATGGAACACTGTATTATTTTGAGTTGTAATCATTGTGTTCTCATAATGGTTGAGGCGATTGAAATTGTTGTAGTTGTTGGATTTGTTGTTGTAAAAAAGGAGTTACACTGCGACTGGCTTGGTTGGGTTTTGTAGCGTCATGGCTTGGTACTAAGGTTGTTGTTTTTATTGTTGTTGTTATTGTTATTGTTGTCATACATTGGACGCCACTTTGTGTGTATCAGTCAGACCGTCCCAGACCGCTAGACGTCGCGCGTGACTCTGGCATGACTTGGCGTTAAAAAAAATATACAATTTGCTGTTTTAGTTTGAAATATTTGGCAAAAAGTAATATACACACACAAACACATTCACATATAGACTGTTTTGTGGTTTATTAAAGTGATAGGTGCGTCAGCCAGTGCATTTAACCGTCAAGCTGTTAAAGGTTAAGGCAAGTAATGAGACATTTTTGGGCCCATTATTTAGTTAATTTTAATACCTTTGTTTATTAATTAATTGTTTTTTAATTATTAATTAAGGGCATCGGGATGCTACAAACACAATATCTGTTATAACAACATACAATAATTTTAAAACTAACTTTCGAAGATTACAAAATGAGTTCATCCATTTTTCCAATTCACAACTTCCAGAATCTGATAAATAAATAAAATACAGTTGCAAGACTCGAAGTTTTAAACTCGAATTTACTACAACTCGAATAAAATCGAGGAGCAGTAGCGTTTGGAAAATAAACTGCATTTAACTCTTCTTCCCATAACTCGAATAAAAATATTGACATGTGGATCTTCATTAGTTGAAGTTTTAGAGGAAACCCCTGATTATGTTTTTGACTCCTTTTTCTTTCCAAGAGTCCCTCTTGCATGTTTACTAGTGTCCGACCGAATATTCGGCTTCGGCTTCGGTATTCGGCATATTCAGCCGATTTCTTAACTTTCGGCTTCGGCCTAAATAGCCGAATATTTTGGCTGAATAGTTTTACTTTGTAATAACTAGACAGCGGAATTATATGCAAAATTTATTTGAAATCTGATTGCAGTCAAATTTTGGATTTGTACTAATTTTCACTTCTTGAATGCATTTTTTACTCCATATCTATGATATGCAAATTTTATGCAAAAAATATGCAAAAGCATATGCAAGAAATATGCTGCATATTTTCTACATATGCAAGATATATGCTGCATATTTTTGCTTATAGAGTCATTAAAACTTTCTGATATTATAAAATTTTCATATTAATTTATATATTTAAAAAGTTTCTTGAAAAAGATAATGTTAAAAATGAAAAAAATTATTTTATTTACGTTTTATTAAGGCATGTCCCTACTTGGTGCGCTCGTTATTCGAGTGAAAATTTAAAAAATTTTTACAGGAAAACAGTAAGAGATAATGAACATTTTTTTTTGGGGTGAATAAATACACCAAAAAATTATTTACAAAAAAATTTTTTATTAATTTTTAACATTTTTTATGTATGATATATTTCCAGGCACAAAATCCAGACAACTTGAGTTTTTTACAATTTTTGTTTTTAAATCTTCATAAATTTTTTTGTTTTTGACCAAACTTAGAAATGTTAGTTCACACTATAACCATACTCATATTATTTATGAATTCTTTTCTTTTTTTTCTAGGTGCTACCAAACTTAAGTTATTATGGTAATCAGCTCTTTCCGATATCGACATGTCAATTCAACTTAAAGTTTCATACATAAAAAATGTTAAAAATTAATAAAAAAGTTTTTTTGTAAATAGTGTATTTATGCACCCCAAAAAATGTTCAATTATCTCTTACCGTTTTCCTGTAAAACAATTTTAAATTTCCACTTGAATACCGAGCGTGTCAAGTAGGCACATGCCTTTAAAGTAACATATATATTACTATAAATTATTAAAACTTTCCAAGTTGTCGTCGGCAAAATTTTGTCGCTTTTTAGAAAAAATAATTTTATATTACTCCAGGTAATCCACCGAAGTTTTATTTAAAATTTCATTTGTTTTTAAAACAGATATAAATATGGGTTTCTTTCCATAGAGTGCTTTAATTTAAGGCGAAGGTCCTCACCCAACTTTTCAGGAACTTCATTTATAATTCGTTGAGCTTTCTCAAATATTTCGTAAGATTCCTTTAAGCTCCTTTTCCTTCCAAACTCGTTATAACTTAAAACTAGTAAGAAATGATCTTCGACTGGGCCGAAGTTAAAATACCCCCACGTCCGAACCGAAGGAATTTAAAGAGATTGCACCTTTTTGATAAATTCACTTTGTATTGGAGGTAGGCGTGGTTGTGATCCGATTTGGCTCATTTTCGAAATTGATCTTTATTTTTTAGATAAAAGCTTAAATATTGAATTTCGTGATGATAGCTTGAAAATTACGGCTGTAATCGTGATCACAGACAGACAGACGGACAGACAGACGGACATGGCTAAATCGACTCGGGTGGTGATGCTGATCAAGAATATATATACTTTTCTATACCTGCCAAGCCTCCTTATGGGCGTTACAAACGGAGTGACAAAATCAATATACCCCGTTTACGTTTTTTAAACGTAGGGCTATAAAAATTGTCAGAAATGGGTTTTGATAAAAATTAAACTCTTATATAAAAGTGCATTTTTTAATAACTCTTGTGCGGTTTTTACTAACACTGCTTCATTCAAATTTAATGATTGTACAACCTGAAACACATATAATGAATTTACACACATGTGGTATAATACATACTATTTATATGTGTTGGTAATAAAAAGCTGCACAGAACATTCTATTCACAGTATTTGAAGAGTATACACTATGTTGGTGTAGTGTTTTTCAGTGTAGCCATGACATCGAACAAAATTGTTTCGTATGAAGCAAAGCCAACAAAATAAGAATTGCATATTTTAAAAGCTTTTCGTTAGTGTCGTTGTATTTTGAAGCTTTTAATATGAAATAAAATATCAAACCATAGAACGATACTGAAGTAAAAGTAACGGGAAATCATAGAGAGCACACCTAGTGCACCATCAAACCGCATCGAAAAAGTTTCAGCAGTCGTTTTCAGTTTTCTGAGGGGCTCACAAGTAAAGAGAGTCGATAATATAATTTAAACTTAAATAATAAGAAAAAGCATAATTCGACAACGAAGCAAGAAAGACCAAAAATAACAGTGATTTTGGGTTATCTAAAGGGAGTCTCGAAATCGAGATGCACAGGTGATAGCCTTAAAAAATTAGAAAGAACGCCATATCTTGAAAAAGAAGCAAGATGGGCCAAAAAATAAAACTGGATTTCAGTTTCCTAAAAGGGGCCTTGAACTCTTGCCATCGCTTTGCCCGAATTATTCTAACAACAACAAACATCTTCGACCTTCGGTTGATTTTATTTCTGAAAAACTCAGCTTCGGTTGACTTAATTTACCTCTGATCATCGGTGTCCGCAGGATTTCTAAAAATGCAAAGCAGGGGAAAGGGGGACACTTTCCCTGCACCACCTGCATACGCCCATTCCTATGATAGAAGTTGTTGTTGGTTCACAAACACATACAGACATGCAGTTGCGGTTAAATGGACTTGCATACATTTTGCATATGCATATTATATGCAAATATGCAATTTTTTATTTGCATATGCAGTAAAAATGCGCATATGCATTTTTTATGCAATATGCAAAATATGCAAATTTTATGTTATGTTTTTCAAGATAGAATTTGACGGGACGCATATCTGTGTCATCGAAATTGTTTTACGGTCATTCAATACAAATATGCAATTTCATATTTTCCGCTGTCTAGTAATAACTAAAAATATTTTTATAATTCTTTAGGAAAATTTCAGTATAATTCGATGAACTCCGTTCGAAATTCCATACTTGAAACACTTGTTGGTTTTGTTTTTCTCTTTCTTCTGTTCTTCCATAAGTTGGTTTTCGCTAGTAGAAAACTTTATTCGAATGATAAATGCAGTGAATCCGACCTATGATACAATTACAAGGTAAGCTCATTTTAAGATGGCTGCTCAAATAAGAAATTTTGCAACAACAAAGCTGTAGAAGCTACAAACGTCAAACGAAAAATGCAACAACAAATTAACAGCTGATTTTGACAACTAGCTCACCCTACTCTCCAATATGACCCTACCTTGTAATCTTGTATCATGGTCCGACCGACATGGGTTGATAAGATCGTACATGTTGATCGAACTGGCGGAAAACTCAAACATTTTTTATTTTTATTCGACCGTCTCATTTGCTTTCGATTGATCAGACATGATATCAAAAAAACCCAAGTTACGCTTGAAATTTTCTGCGAGATTCCAGTCAGTATTGAATTTCTGTAGCTTCTCTCGACAAGATCGAAAATCGATTTAAGTATCTTCTATGTCATCCTGACGTTACTAAATCAATTACAGAAATATTAAAATTCAGCAATATGACATGAACGAAATTTTATGAATTTTATATCTAGTCGTAAAAGCTACAGAAATGCAATGCTGACAGAAATCAGGCAGAAAAACTAATGCGTTTAACTCAAACTTAATATTTGTCTTTTTCTTTTTACTGAAATAATGAAAGCCAGTAATAAATTTTATTTCTTTTATAATTCTTAAAAAACATATTTTTTAAGAATTATATTGTGAGCTTAATGCCAAATAATTCATGAAGCAACAGGTTGCTACAACAACAAAGTTCTTTGCAGAACTTAAACCAAGCTGACTAGACCATGGTTTCGTCGGACGCTACTCCGACTCATCAGTAGTCTTAAAAATATGTTTTTTAAGAATTATAAAAGAAATAAACTTATTTAAAAATGCCACAATTTTATAACTCATGTAAACTGGTGCGAGCACGACCTACGAAAACATGATGTAATATTATATGTCTGCGCATATAATAAACATCTGCTTTCAAAAAAACCTTCTTCACGCCTTCTATGGTTTAATACCAACAAAATGTTGGAACCTAGATTGATACGTGATAAAGAAGTAAACAAAAAAGCGCAACAACAAAGTCTTTGCAGAATCAATGCAGTCAACTTTTTGAAATTTTGCGACTAGCAAAAGAGTAGAAAAACATTGCTTTGACAAAGTATAGCGCTTCTATAATTCCTCTTTGGTTTTATTGATCTTGCGCCTATTAGCTTGTCAAAGTTAGTGGACTGCTAGAACCACTGAGTCTACTGATGAGTCGGAGTAGCGTCCGACGAAACCATGGTCTAGTCAGCTTGGTTTAAGTTCTGCAAAGAACTTTGTTGTTGTAGCAACCTGTTGCTTCATGAATTATTTGGCATTAAGCTCACAATATAATTCTTAAAAAATATGTTTTTTAAGAATTATAAAAGAAATAAACTTATTAAAAAATGCCACAATTTTATAACTCAAATAAATTTTATCATTTTTTGTACTTGAAAAAATTTTTATTAATATTCGGCTTCGGCCAAAATTTCGCATTCGGTCGGACCCTAATGTTTACTTATTTTTTGTGAGGTTACTGTTTGATGTTTGTCTAGCAAGCTGCGCTTGGTCTTCTGCGCTTTAATCTAATCAATAAAAACACATTTTTTCTTTTTTAAAATAAATCTCTTTTGAAAAATCTTTGCAAAAGTACAAAATAGTGGCATCTAAGACACCAACCTCCTACTCCAACCAAACATACTGTCTTACTTCATAGAGAGAGAGAGAAAAAAATGAACAGTCAACAAAAAAAAAAAAACAAAAAGCGGGAGTGAAATATCTCAATCCGTTCAAAAGTTACAGAATTTTGATCATCCAGGGAGCATTTTGTGCCACTGAGCGCTGAGGCCGAATGCATTATAGTGTGCAGACCCTTCAATGATTTTTTACCGCGAGTTCTCATTTGCGACTCCAGCTGACGCAAAGAGTATTTCGTATTGAAAATTATGATGTGCGTCGACGCCATCGCTCTCCGAAAACAACAGTAGAATTGAGACAGCGTAAAAATGGCTTTGATTGAACTGTAACTTTACGACAGAAATGATCAAATTTTGTAGGGTTTGACAAGACTAATTTTGCTTTGAGCTCTGTTTATTGAAGTGTTTTCAAAATTCAGGGACTTTGTTCAAATTATTTGCAACAATTGGATCAGACAACAATGCAATGTCGCCCGTTGTGTGGGAGAGGAATATAATTTCCCACAAAGTCTTTAAGGGTATCTATTATATAAATATGTAAGTTAGATTCTAATGGATTAGCTCTCTATTATCTCAAAAGATTAGCTCAAAATTTTTTTTAAACAATATTATGGAACTGGGGAGTTGAATAATACTTAATGGTTGTTTGCTCTTTCTAGCTCAAAAAAGTTTTTTTTTAATTATTTTTGTGATAATACTAAAGTACACCAGCCAGTTTTATTGCTTTTTAGGACAAAGTTAATTGCCGAAGTATTAGTGAAGATTTATTTCAATATTTTGAATTGTAAACTAAATTTACAAAAACATATTTACTCCGTAACGGTTCGCTTTTCGTATTTTTTTAAGGCAGTGTCCTCATTGACTCCTGGATTTCTCTTGTGTCGATATTCCCTTCTGATTTTATTTATTAACTCTTTCAGTCACATTGTGCAATATATCGGACAAGAGATTTCAGCATGTTCAAAGAATTATTGTTTTACGGAGATTAGATTGCTCGATTTCTCTGCACTTCTACTAGCTGGAGTGCTCATTTAGCTCTCTGAGAAAAATATAAATGTTTAATTTTTTACCGTTTTGATTTTCTAAATGAATTCTTTAGTAAGCTCTTGTAGTAAATCATGTTAGCCTCAAATTCAAGGCCGGAAGAAAGTGATTTAAAATGAAAATTTTTCCTAAATGTAAATAAATTTAATAATATTTGTTCTTATAATAATAAAGTTAAATAAATAACTATTTTCACTTTATAATAAATAAGTAATTTCCTTGGATTTGTGGTACCTGTAGTACCAATATCCAATATATTGGACATGGTTTTCCGGCCTGGTGAGATATACAATCTCCAACTTTTTTACAGATTCATGTTCAAGGACCTCAGATGACTATATATACACATTTTCAGTTTTTTAGTTCAACGCTACGATTTTCGTGACTGAAAGGGTTAAGCAACCGGTATTTTTTTGCTGTAAATCCCTTGCACACACACTTCTCTTCAAATTTGCCCAAAAAGTTTCAATTGTCGGCGGTTGTGGAACATACAATTGTGGTGGGTTATAATCGGCTATGGGCACCACTACATTTAAAGCTTCTGTGTTGTTTCTGTGTTTGTCTTTTGTCCTTGATTTGTTGTTGCGTTTTGTGTTGCTATATAAGCCTTAGCTCTCAACGCTCCCAGAGTGCTCTCTGCCCATAACTGGTTATAATCTTTGGGTACAAATTCAATACTACTTTTCTCCAAATCTTGTAAGGTTGCCTTTTTCTGGCTAGAAAACTATTTTATCGCGACAATGATATTTTTTTAAGAAATTTTGAAGTGCAGGCATATATTTTTTTGTATAAGTTTGAACAGAGACTTCTAAACCACCTTTGAAAAAAATCGATTCACTGATACTACGCTCATCGATTCGTAATAATGTTTTGGCTGCCATTCGTTACCTTCCACAGGGAAATAACTCTCATCATCCTTCACACACATGTAAGAAGCAGTTGTTGCAAAATATTTTCCAGAAAGCGCTCTCAGCCTAGAGTTTATAATTTGTGTTGGCTTGTTTTGTTTTTTTAATTTGTACGTCCATAGATTTAAAATATTTTTTTATAGTATTTTTGTCCATATAATATGTTTGTTCACGTACTTTACTTGTAAAAAGTTGCAGGGAGAGAGTAAAAGAAGAATTGAGATAAAAATATTTACAAAGAGAAAAATAGCAGAAAAAGTACGTGAACAGAAAACTAGTAGAAACTTGCAAGTTAACAGCTGATCAAACGAATTGACATCATATGCTGTTTTTTCTGCTATAATAAATGGTAATAAATTATTGAAATCATTTCTTGGGTCTCACCAACATTAACATTATACTTACATTTTCCTCCATGTTTCTTTTTCCATCCATTTTAATACGAAATCAACAAGAAATAACTTTTGACAGCTTGTTTTTTTTTTTTTTGTCAAACAGTTTTTTTCGGTAGTTGCAAGTTCTTGCAAGTAGAAATTTTGCTAGCAGAAACTTGTAGCTACTTTTTTCTCTCTCACTATTTTACGCTCTCGTTGTCCTCTCTCGTTGCAAGTTTTTCGAGTACGTGAACGCTTTACTGGTAAAAACTTGTAACAATTTGTACAAATTTTTTGTTAGTGAACAAACCTAATATTTTCTTCCCAATTGCCGGTAAGATTTTGCAGTCCGACCCACTGTATCGGCTTTTCGCTGAGTACGAACTTTGCTCTCTTGTAAAACACACTTTTTACCAGAACCCGATTTTCTTTCTATTTTGTTTTATTTCTGAATAGTTGAATTGTCTTAACTATATAGTTGATTTTTAATACCCATGTCTTTGAAATGGTGGAAAATTGAATTTTTTCTCTTATTGGGATATTTTTCACAAAAATTACAAATGATTCTTAGACGCTCCTACTCGTTCAATGACATTTTCACAACTCAATGGAAATATTATGCGATTATATTTATACCATGTGATCAAAGATAGGTACCGTTTAATTTTTGCATTAACAGTTGTTGCTAGTTTCAAGAAATTTATATTTTTACTGTCGAACACGTGTCTCCATTTCATTCACCATACGTTACTAATATTAAGACTTTTAACATCCTTTCATTCTTTGTAAGCGCTAAACTTTCAAACATCGAAAAACTCAAATATATTTTGTGCACTTTTTAACAATGCACATTGGGGTTTTTTCCACTTTTTTTGGCATAAACTAAATCTATATAGATATAGATTACGTAAAAGTTTTCGTAATAATTTTCATAAAGTCGTCAGAAACGCGTATATATTGTTGCAGCAGATTTAAAGAATAGTAAAGTAATGCCTTCTCCTTTGCCTTGCATGATGAACGTACATTTTCACGCCACAATTTATACAAATCTGCATTTTTAAAATGGTAGGTGCCTAAAATAAAACATACCAAACATTAACCTTCCGCATTAGAATTTTCTATTCTAAAATTCTCCGCTCTATATCACTGTACCTAACATATATCTCTGTGTTGCTAGGAGTTTCAAAAAAGTTCTAGCTCTCCAAAATTGAAGATTTTGTTTTTTATCTCCTAATTTTAAGTTTTGTTGTAAACATTACATTATTATCTAATTAAAACAAATTTTTCTAATACATTTATACACATATCGAAAATATATACCATAAGCCTTAATCTCCATTCTTTAGTTAGTTTAAATACGCATTCAAATATTTACACAACTTAGTTTTATTATCCACAAAAATTCAACAATTTATGCAGCCATATTCTAGTCAAACAAAAACCTTCACTTCAGCAGCTAAAAAAGTAACGGCAAATCGTAAAAAGGAAGCAAAATTCATTATTTTGCTTTGGTTGGAGCTTCTACTTTGCAAAAAAAGTGTTGTTAACCTTTTTCATAAATCTTGAAAAATAAGGTTAATGCCAAAAAATCGTACATTTTCCCCATTGTGCAATGGCTTAATAATGATGACTAACATACGTAGAACGTTCGATCGATGTATTCTCCATCTGACACAGAAAATTTTTCAATTTAAATTAATTTTTCTCTTTCGCCATAAGCTCTATGCATTCAATGACAAGCCAATAAGAGTAAATAATGCCAGATTATCTGTTCGGAGATGCCATAAGACTAGTAGGTCTAGTTCTCCATAATTTGTAGAACCTCAGTTAAATTGCTTTAACATTACCAAGTATGTGTTTTTTTTTTTTTGTAAACGGACAGAATAAAAATTAATTAATTGGATCGTATTGATACTCGAGGTAGAACTAAGAAGTAAAACTGTTATTTTGTTTATTTTGCTCATTTTAATTTTTTCCAAACAACAAAACCTGCCAATGGGTTTTCTTAGAGACAGATGACTCTAATTCTGTCTATCTCGTTTCGAAAAAGATAAGAAAGCTAAGTATATTATTATTTTTTTTTATTTCAAACTAAACTATTTGAAGTAAGGTTAAGTTTTAACATAAAAGTTATTTGTTATTTTGTATTTTTTGTCTATTCAAGATAAGCAGGCGCAGTCAAAAAAAAAAAAAACCATGACTGGAGTACTTATTTTATGTATAATGAAAAAAATCTAAACAAATCTATAGTAAAAAATATGTTAACATAATAATAACAGCAAATAGAAGATAAGTTTATGATAGGTAGAAACAGTAAAAACTTATCTAGAACTGCTATGAGTTGCTTCTGTATTTCATTTGAGTCAAGAAGCAATACTTTGTTATTGTTTAACTTGGATTTCTGAAGAAGTAGAGGTGGAGATTGTGTAAAGAGTGAAAACGGTTTTTAAAGTTGAAAGCATTTTGAAGCAGTATTTTTATCAGAAACTTAATTATTTAAGTCCTAACGTGCATCTACATTATTTTTTGAGTGGTAGATAGGTAGATATTTTTGGCTAGATTATCAATATTAGTTTTGTAGCTGTGGAGTGGTGGCTCTAAGTAAAAGTGGTATACATGAAATTATTATGCTTTATAAAAACTCAATTAGTTGATATTAAATGTGTAATAAGAGATAATATCTGATAGAAGGTAAGAGGCAGACTATAAATTAGAAAACTAGGAGAACTGGATGGTAACGCAAAACCATATTGGCTCAAATAAGCCAATTGAGCCACAAGTTGGGTCCCACTGATGCAATACTTACGAGTAGCAAACTATGAAAAGTTAAATTCTACCTGAGTCTTTAATCGTTCTTCATTCAGCTGTTTGCACTAATTTTGAGTTTTTGTTTTTTTTTTTTTTTTTTTATTTTGTGACAATTAACAATAATAGCAGTAAAATAATTTCTCTATGAATTTTTAAAATTTTCAATTATGGCTTAATTGTTTTTAATTATGTCGAAAAGGCAGCCATATTGAATTGTTTTACACACATATACTCGCAAAACATACACTTACACGCATACGTGAGCAGACAACAGCTAAATCTTCACCCTCGACGTTTGCTGTAATTAAAAAGTCCTTGCTTGCCACCCTTTAAGTGTGTTCAAGCCCCCTTCTGCCCCCTCCACCGCCCAACAGACACTCAACAAATCATGTTTTAGAAAAACAATTAAATTCCAGGCGCTCAATTAAATTCACAGCAAAATATGGTGCATAAGGTGGCAACCACTTCAATAGTGCTCAAGCACACAAACACTCAAGGAACAACAACAACAACATTGACAGCAGCAGCCATTCTTAAGCAGGGCGCCCTGAAGTGGCTGGGTGTTTATCTAAGCTTTGAAAGCGCAAAAATTGTGCGCCACTCCGAGCGTATCCTTAATTAAGGATATGTGAAAATTTAGCTGTTGTTATGCTTGCGTTGTTGTTGCTTTCTTGTTGTTGTCGTCGTTGTTGTTGTTTTTGTTGTAGCTATTATTGTGTTTACTTGCCATACTCAGACGAAACAATGGCTAGATTTCGTTGCGGTGGGCTGCAGAGGCGCACGCCGGCAGGATTTGAAGGAGGCTCAAAATCAAAAACAGCAAGCCACAAGAAAACAAACAAACAACAACAACAAAAACGACAACAATAACTATAACAAAACAACTAGTGGGGGAAAATCCATCAAAACAAACGAACAAACAAATAAACAAGCATAAATAGCAGAGCAGCGAGCAGTTCACACAATGAGAGAAGAAGAAAAAGAAAAAAAAAAAAAGGATTTAATTATTTGCTTTAAGGATATATAGCGTATATTGAGCTAAATTCTACAAGAACAACAAAATTTAAGCAAGAAAATATGTTGTATGTCAGCGTAGAATGACTGAATGACTGACTGATTGGGTGAGTAGTGTGTGTGTGTGTGTGACTGGGAATTGAGTGTGGGGAAAAATAAAGAAAATCCGCAAAACAAATACAAGCTCAGCAACAACAAACAAACCAACAAACAATACTTGAACTCCGGCAACTGTACTTGATGTGAGGAAACATATGCTTGTGTGGTGTGTGTCTGTGTGTATGTGGAATAATTTTGAAAATTATTGCAAGGACTTGAGGTTTAATGCTTGTGGTTCGCGGCGCTGATTAGCAGCCGATCATTAAACAACAACGCAATAATAGAATTATAAGAAATAAAGAGAGAAAAAAAAAATCTTAATCCTTGCCGGAAAACATAAACAACAAACACAGAAACAGATTTTGGCTTAGGTTGGGTTCATTGCTAAATCCAAAGGATGCTTTAAAACAGCGTTGAAGGATTAAAACTCTTTTTTTAAACTTGAAATTTCAAATAATAGCTTGTTGTGGTAAATAAGCAAATATTTCAATGCAAGGATAATCAAGGATTATATGCTGCATTTGATGTTTTGTTTTAATCCTGTTTCTGCATTTAAATTAAAATAACACGAAAATGCTTCAGAGACACCCTCGTGCAAGCGGAATAGAGTACCAAGCAAAACGCTCTTGAATTACTCGACACCACAGCTGTAGTAAGAGTTTCAGTGATGACACTGATTACACTAGCTTACAAACAAAAATATCCAGAGATGTTTCCAATTTTTTTTAAAGGTTTGATATCCACTGAGCTCGAAAATTAAACAAAGAAGTTTATCAATCACTTGTTTTTCGAGTTATAATTAAAGAACATCTTTTTTTTGTTTTGTTTTTCTATGGTAATTTGATTTTTTTTTTGTTTTGTTTTTCTATGGTAATTTGTTTCTTACTGTTTTATTGCAATTTTTTGAAGATTGGTAAAAAATTTAAAAAATTTTGAATTTTCTGTATCAAATAACATAAGAAAAACAAGAAGCCTTCTTTGGGTTTGATAGCGTTCCAAACTTCTTGGCATCGTAAAAAAGGTCCTCTTTGTTTGCTGGCGGATTCGGATATTCATAGACCCTCTTCTTTAATACAAACCAAAGGTTCCCAATCGAATTGAGATCAGGGCTTTACGGCGGTCAATCCATGATATTGATATTAGTGATTTTTAAGAACACTTTGGTCTCTTAAGCCGTATGTTTCGGATCGTTGTCTTGCATAAATGTATAATTCTATGCATTTAATCCCAATTTTAGAGAGGTAGAAAATATCCTTGCTGTAATATAATGATGTAGACATTACCAGTCTTCTTGCCTTTAATCAAAAATAATTTTCGGACACCATTTCTGATAAAACAACCCCAAAATAACATTTTTTCCTCCGCCAAATTTAGCGGTAGGAATAACATTGCGATTAGTATCGTACCCGTAATTAGTACCCGGCTGATCCGTGCATGTTTATTTTGCTTTCGTCAGTCGAGATCAGTTATCCTTTTCTATGGCATTTTCTACACATATCGAGTACCATCTGACCTGTGCATGTTTATTTTGCTTTCGTCAGTCCAAATCACGAAAGACCACTGCTCCAAAGAACTGTGATCAATTTACATAAACTTTTGCAAACGATAGTCGCAACTTTCTGTGTGGTACTGTTAGTAGTCGTTTCTTGAACTTTCGCTGTGCCTTATTTTATGTGCCATTTTTTTTAGCTTTCGATTTACAGTCATTCTTGAAACTTCTTTCCCTAAGTTATTTTTGAGTTGCTTTTGAACGTCAGTGCCCGATGTTGCTGTTCCTTTGGTAATTTTATGGCTTATAGCTCTCCGATAAAGGTCTTTTTAAATACTTCGTTGACCAGCACTCTGCTTGGAAGCCTCTATATCAATGATATTTGCAATGTTTTTTCACAAACCGTATGTAACATCCACAGATGAAGCTACAAGACGATATGACAGGCCCTAATTTACTTTTTTGATAATCGAATTTGTTATGAAATGAGTTAACTTCCGCATTTTGCCTGAAAGAAAATTTTTTTAATATTGAGCAAATATTAAGCATTACAAATTAATTTTATCTTACCAGGATTGAGCAGTAAATTTTTCCAAGATCTCACAGTTATGAACGGTTAATTTGACCTTGTCTTGACCTGTAACACAATTGAAAAAATGACTCCCAATGAAAAAAGGCCAATGTGAACATGATAGCGGCAGAGCAGCAAAAGGATTGAATTATTTCGGAATGCACACACCTGAATACCGAAGCTGCATCAACCAGATTGCAATCTTATGCTTCTATTGAGTTAATGAATTACAAACGTACAATTCAGCATTCTTTAAAGGTATAAGAATACACACCCAATGCTCTGTAAGGAATGGGAATCCAATCAATTCCATTCTTGTAGGCTTAAAGAATATGATGAATGTATCCAGTATTATCATTATTTTCAATTCTGAAATACTTAACGTTTTATTTACTACCATGAAATACTACTAACTCTAAAGCAGCATTTTGCATTTATGATGTCATTTGGTTTCGAAGGCCGATCTTAGTGACATACTTTTGTGTTTTCTCTGACATTTTCTGAAATAAGAAAGTGCTTATTAACAATATGTATAAAAACTAACTTCTACAATTTGTTGTACATAATACGTTTTTTTTCTTTACATGATGTAAGTGAATGGCAACCCATCACAGTCAGGCCCAACAGTCACACACACAGTGGCGTTCCTAGGGGGGGGCGGGGGGGGCGGTCCGCCCCGGGTACCACCATTTTAGGGGTGACACCATTTCGATATTTGTTTTTATTTCTCAAACAGAAAGAAAAAGATACAAATACATACATTACGTTAAAAAATGTGTATCAGTAGCTTCATGCGAAAGGAGTTTTTCCAAGCTAAAATTAATTAAGAATTATTTAAGGTCTTCCATGGGGCAGGCAAGTCTTTCCGATCTTGCTATTTTATCCATTGAAAACGAGCTTGCAAGTAATATTGATTTCGATGAGGTTATTTCAAATTTTGCAGCTCTTAAAGTAAGAAAAGTTAGTTTTTAAGATTTAATAAGATTTCTTTGTTTAACCTTATACCTACATATACAAATATGTGTCTGAAAATGTAATGTTTTTGTTCCAACAGTTTTTAAGACTGCGGGCATTTGTATTTCTTATTATAATTAAACCCTCCAGGGGCACACATTTTTGGCTTTTGATATTTTTTATATATAAAAAACTATGATTTCGGTTGAAAAGCCGCAATAAGACTGCTTGTAGGTATTAGCTTATTGCGCGCCCGCCGCAGGTTAAAATACTATTTTTTGAATTTATTGTAAATTTTTGTAAGTACATAATAGGGGTATTCTCTATGCCTAGGATATGCCGTTGCACGGTGCAAGAATAGGAAATGTACAATCCGCCATTGTTGTTTCTCAATTGCAGATATTATACATTTCCTATTCTTGCATAGATATATGCCTATATTGGCATAGAGAATACCCCTAATGTGAATTTAATGACATGTAATAATACTTTTAGCATAATAAAAATGTATTTATTTATTGTTCATTTTAATACCTAAATTGCACTAATTTAATGAAAAAGTGGGAAAAGGCGGCGGGAGAAATTTCGAGTGTTCCAAAAAAAGCAAAATATTTATAAAAAGCAGAGAAAAGATTTTTTTTTTAATTAGTGCAAATATGGTCTAATATGAACATTTTTTCGAAACTTTCGGGCTCGATTGGCACGGGTAAACGTTGTCGAAAAAAAAAAATTTGTTTTGGTTTTGTTCTTAGAATTTAAAAACGCATAAAAAAACCTTTCAGCCCCTTGACATTTCCCAAAATCGCAAAATAAGGGACACTCTAATGGCGGTAGGCGATTGCAATTTCTTATAGTAGAGAAGCACTGTTTATGCTCAAGTCATTTTATAATTGATACTTACTCACTTACTTACTATTAATTTTTTTAGTCTTCCAAAAAATCAACATTTTTTAAGGCATGTTCCTGTTAAAAAACTCGGTATTCGAGTTAAAATTTAAAATTTTTTTACAGGAAAACGGTAATTGATAATGGATATTTTTTGGGGTGAATTAATACAGTCAAACAAATTCTAACAAACATATTTTTTTCAATTTTTAACATTTTTTATGTATGAAACTTTAATGTGAACATTTTCATACCAGGTTACCATCGTTACACAAAATTGTCTTGTCCGATTATTTCCAAATTTTAACAGCATACTCTCCACATGTGCAGTTTCCGTGTGAACTAAAATATTGCAAAAATTTTTATTTTTTTGCCAAACTTAAAATCATTGCCAAAATCAAAATCATCAGTTCATACGTAACCATACTCATATTATTTATGAACAATTTTTATTTATTTTCCAGGTGCTGCCAAACTTTAGTTATTATGGTAACCATCAGCTCTTTCCGATATCGACACGTCAACTTCAAATTAAAGTTTCATACATAAGAAATATTAATTAATCAAAAAAAGTTTTTGTAAATAATTTTTTAGTGTATTTATTCACCCCAAAAAATTTTTTCATTATCTTTTACCGCTTTCCTTCAAAAAAATTGTAAATTTTCACTCAAATACCGAGCGAGCCAAGTAGCAACATGCCTTAAATTTCTCTTTACTGTTGGCTTTACTTGATTCTTACAAAGAACAAAGATAAACAAATGTTATGAAGCATTACAGTCTGCATTACGTTAAACAAAAAGTAATAGCATTTTGGACCTTAGGAATTATGTAATGCATTAAATAAGCGAATATAAGTTAAAAGGCATTACAAAATTTGAAAAATGTTTTGCTGGGTTTTTACAAATTCTTATTGTTTGTCATATGTTGTTTGTTTTTTTTCGGTAAACATAAAGATAATAATAAAAATACTTAATCTCATCGAATTGGTTTCTTTTTGCATTTAGAAATTTTTTATAGGGGTGACACCATGAGTATCCGCCCCGGGTGTCACCAAGGCTAGGAACGCCACTGCACACACATACACACAAACAACTTCAGACGCAACAACAAGTCTTTGCGTCTGCAGCCATTGGTGGCTGCATTCATTAAAATTTTATTTCGGCTGCAACCATCGATGGCTTGTTCGAGGCTGCAGCCATCGGATGCTGCATTCATTAAAATTTCAATTCAGTGTGAATTCTTTATGTTTAGCAATTAAGTCCAAAGAGTGCACACTCTGAATGCTACAAAAAAGGATTTCAGCTTTTGAAAATTTAATTAAGAGAATGAAAAGTAAAAATGAATTCAAACTTTTACAGCTCTGGATAGCGGTAATATATGACAGTTATACAATAGTTACACGGAGAAGATGGTCTATACTTGACTAAATGAAAGAAATTTTGCAAACCTGCTACATGTAAAAATAACAAAAAATAAATTCTTCTAGGAAACTATGTTTATTTTTTCAATTATGTTCACGAAAACCTAGTGAAAGAAAAATTACGTATGTAAAAGGCACTCGTATTCACATCAATACTCAATTGTATTGATGTAGTCAATACTGAATTGTATTGATGTAGGTTTAATTTTTTCAGTTTTTGTGTACTAGTGTGTTACATACCCAAATCAAGCCTTACGATTATTGTGTACGAATCTAGTTCTCCCATAGTCATGTCACGAAGTTCAAAATGTGAAATATTAAAGAAATTAGGAAAATAGTACTTTATTTAGGCCATACAGGATCGATATTTAAAGGAAAAGTCAATAAAAATAACGAGTTCAACAATTTTCTTTAAAAATGTCTTCTCTATCTTTGAAAGCTTTTCATACTATTCGAGTTGAGGAGCAAACCAATGGGTAACTATGGTATTGTTGGAAGAAAATTTCTTTTCTTTTTGATCAAAAGAATAAACAATTTGTGTTAATACTTAAAATCTGCACATAAATCACCAACAGTTTTGGTTCAAGCTATTCTTCACAGATCTTAAACTAAAGCTGATAAATAAAAGCTGACAAATAATTGTGCTGACTGCTAATGGAAAATATCGCCTCAAAGCTAATGGGAAAAATTGCATTGATACTTTGCAATGCTATCGTGTTCAGAAAAATTTAAAAGTGAGCCACCAGTTTGGCACCACCGGTTTCATTATTAGTAAACAATGGATATATAAAATGGCTGTAAATCCTTGAAAGCTTTTTATTGAGATATTTATACTTAATTTTATTTACTCTTTTTTTTTTAATTATTTCGAAAAGGCAGCAACATTGAATTGTTTTAAACAATATTTTTTTGTTAAAAGAAATTTCAAAAATTATTCTCTAAAAAAATTTTGTGTATTTTTAAGACATTGAATCACCTCTCACACTTTCATTTACCACAAAGCCCCTAAAAAGCTCAGTTTATATTTTTTATTTTTGCTTCGTTAACCTTTCTCTGCTTATTTTCGCACCGCAAAACCCATCAGCCGTTGCAAAATTTGGGATCCAAGGCCAGAGTTGTAATTTTGTTGCACAGTGTTATCAGCTGACCAGCTAGCAACACGTTTCCAATTTGTGCGTTTTAAGCTTGTGCGTCAATTAAGAAAATTACACAAAAATGTGAGAAATTCAAACACGCGGCGGGGTAATGCGGGCGCTGTAACGCGAGAAAAACACTAAAATTAAGCAGCTCAAGCAGGCTGCCACAGGATACTCTGCCATACAGACACACCAATGAAGCGTGCATTGAGCCAAACTCCCAAAGGATCTTTATAAGCATCGAGCTGCAAGTGACATGAAGCAAACGTCATGTCAAGGGTTTGAAGCAATTTAAAAAAAAGCACCAAACAAAAAACAAAAAAAAAACAATTTCATGCCAGAACGTGGTTCCCTTTTTGTTGTTATTGTTGGGATTGACAAAATCTATATAATTTGATTGCTTTTGCTCATAGATACGCACGCGGTTCAGAGCAGATAATCATGGGTTAAAGCGCATAGCAGCGACGCCTTGATTATAGGCTGCATTTTATTTTTTTTTTTTTTGTTTTGTTTACTGTTTAACCCTGCGGCTACTCGAGCACACAAATTATATGTTTGCAGCGTGGGTTCTCTGGACCCTGAGCAATTTGCAAACACGTCGCTTGCCATGTACTTGAAGTTAATTTGGTAAAAATTCCTGAGTGAGCGATTCCTAGGTACGTCCAGCAAGTGGCTGAGCTCAATCTGTGCTCAATTAACATGATTTGGTTGGGTGGTGCTAGGCGTTTTGGACGCCCATAGAGTGTGTGTGTGTGTGAGAGTAAGTGTGCCACGTCAAGCTACCTATATTATTATATGCGTCAGACAAACGGTAAAAGCCGGCTTTGCTTAGTCGCCTGGAAAAGCGAGTCCGTTGTTGTTGTTCTCGCTTTTTATATATGTTGCAGCTATAATGTTGCTGTTGCTTCTGGTGGTCAGCCTGGGTCAAATGTGTATAGCTTCGAGCTTCATACGTTTTATGCTTATGACATAATTATTGGCCAGCTTAAATGCCAGTTTGAGTGTGTCTAATTGCTTGGATTGAAGCTTTTAAGGCGCTTACTTAAGAAGATTGTTCTTGTTGCTTTTGTGTCTTCGCTCATCTGCATAGGTGTTAATTTTCTGGTCATTGCATTTAAAGTGAGTTTACGTCTACGTTTTATTTTTAGTATATAACTTAAAACGCAGTTAAGCTCATAAATTCTGCTTAATTAACTTTGCTTAAATTGTTAAAGTTTTGCCCGAGTGTCGATTTTTTTCTCATCGCCCTAATGTAATTACATAAGAGTCAAAGTTTTGCCCAATGCTGTAGCTTAATCACTGCTAACTAAGTTTGTAAGTAAGTGAGTGTTTTGTTGTCTATTGTTTTCGAAGGACATGCTTTTATTTGCGGCAGAAAAACTTGCTCACACACCCACACGTTCGCTCTAAAAGCTTGTAATGGCTATTTCCGTTAGCAGTTGGGGTGAAATCGAAAGATAGTCGAAAAGTTTGAAGTAGTTTTGTCGGAAAAAAAGTGTTGTTGAGAAATTATGAGCCAGCTACAGAAATGCTTTTCATAAAATTAAGTAATTGGTAAATTTGAAAAAAAAGCCAACATAGGGAGGAAAAACTGTTTTATATTGTTTACATGTCAGACGAGTGCGACAACTGAGTTAAAAAGAAAAAACAAACCACTCTGTTTACCACATGTTGTTCAGACTACCGCTTGTGGTACACATATCGTTACATATTTTATAAGCCTGATATTAAAAAAAGTTGTTTAAAAAACAAAAAAAAAGTTGTTCAATAAATTTTTAATAAAGTTTAAATGTATGTTTCATTTCATTTATAGCTTCACCTCCATTTTCCGCTTACCTCAAAAACTACCTACCAACTGCCAACTTGTCACCTGCCACCTTGTCACCTGCCACAAAATCAGCAGCAACACCCACACACTCCAACAATAACTGCAAACAACTTCAATTTAGCTACAGCAACAACAAATTCGAAAACAATATAAAAAATTAGACGCCATTTTCTATATTGCTCTACCTTGTTACAAGTTGTGCCACATCAAGTTAACACCATTTTTCAGTTTTTTTTTCTCTGGAGCGTTTTAGCTCAAGCGTTTGCCATACCGTCTTCTCATCGTTTTCTTTTGAAGTCAGCAAATTTTGCTAAAAATTTACCATCTCCCACACCAGGAGCAAGTTCTGTTATAAATAAATAATTGCAAAATTTTACGTGATGCCAACCAACATGTTGCCAGCAAAATATGTTGGGAGGCAAAAAAGAAAAAAAAACAAAAAACACACTCCGTACAAGAAAATTTGAAAATTTTTGGAGAAATTGTTTCTTGATCACTTTGGTTAACCGGAACATGAGACAAAAATATTTGGGGGTTATCTTTTTGCGCAATATTTTGTGCATATCTTCAGGCGTTTATGCGAGCGTGAGTGGGGTTTGTGTGTTTTTGTTGCTAAGAACCAAATGGTAGTTTCATTTATAAGAACCTCATGTAATGTAATGATACACTTAGAAGAAAACTTTTTAAATAAATAAGAATTTATGTCAGTTTTTAAAGAAAAAGAGCGAATGAGTTAAAGAAATGAAAGAAGGACCAATCTGATCAAGTTGTCGCATATGACATAACTTAAAACGCTGTACGAGGCTTAAAGCGCGGAAATGTGCAGGCCGTACATAGCCTATGAATAGCGAGATGCTGGGTTCGTGTCCAGTTGACGTAGAAAATATTTTTTTTTCTTCGCGTAAATGATGAGAAATTAAGATTCAATCTGAAGTGAACTAATACAACATAAAGAAAATCGGATTCGACTATTTTTTCCGAAGTCAATTCAATGTTCCTTGGAGTTTTCAAGAAAACTTATCACCGAAGCTTTATGGCAACTTTAAAGATCATTCATATTGAAGCATTTTTTCAATATGTTATGGTCTAATTTTTTTTTAATTAAAACTTTAGTAAAAGTTAATGGAAGGACTATTTATTCCTCTAAAATAATCGGTTTTATTTCTTTCGGTTTTATTTCTCTTAAATAAAAAATATTTCTTTGACTTGAAAAATTTTCACCCAGTATTTCCCGGAAATACTTTCAAAAATGTCGTCAGTGTTAAAAATTATGAGTGTTCATATGACGATTCAAACAGAACTTGTATGTTATCTATTCCTGCTGTTTTCTGATTACAAGGTTAAAAAAATTTAACATTTTTTAAGAAAAAAAAAATGTAATTCAAGTTATAACTAAAAATCTTAACTAATGAGTTCATAAACCGAAATAAAGGATGAAATTCATAAGAAGTTTTATTGAAAACTAAGGAAATAACAGAGCTAAAAAAGTGACCAACAAATAAATTTATGAATAAAAAATGTATTTTGAGATTAAATTTGTTCCTTTTAGTTCTGACATTAAGAAAAAAAAAAAAAAAACCTAGAGAGCTTGAAAAGAGTAAATTAAATTTGTTTTAATACAATTTCGAAAAGTTCAATGTTAATAATGCAAAAAAGAACAACTTCAGAGTTATACAATCACACCAAACCCATCATACCATACCATACCATATCGTACCATACCATGCCAAACCCTACCATCATTCCATGATCATCATACCACCATACCATACCATCAATCCATACTATCATCCTATGCCGTCATACTGTATCATAAAACTATGTGATATGTAGAATTTTGTATCAAAAACGTAAAGATATAAGAATATAAGAAAAATAAATGCAATACAAAAATATTCTCTGTGCACTCGTACTCTTTACTTCTTGATGAACACACTGTTTTTTAAACAGGCATCATTGCAATCTGCTCTTTTGCGGTTAATCAAAGAGTGTGCAATCAGCCGAATGTTGTACAGTACTCGTTTCGATTTTCTGAAATTACAGCATCAAAGTTTGAAATAAACTTTAAAATGTTGTGCATTACAACTCTGTTACTTAGCAGCAGTCAGTGTTTGTCTTTTTGTTTAAGGTGTATGTTCTCAATATGAATATCAAAGATATGCTCCATATGCGGCGAATTTTTTGGCAATATTATAATTACTCAATGTATGAACCATGCAGTTGAAAAACTATTGTGTCTATACTATATTATAATTATTTAATTCTGCGTAAGATTATGTGAAAAAAACGCCGAAGAGTTTCACGGCGAATTGTTTCATCGGCGAATTGATTGATCGGTTTCACTCCCCATCGCAGCTAAAGAAGTTTCGCTTGAAAAAAAAAAAAAAAGAAATTATTTTATCTCAATTTTTTCAAATGTATCAAATTCCTACCAAAGGGTACTCAAGGTTTATGCCTAACGTAAATATTGATGTTTAAAAGCATTGCATGCAAAATTAATAAGTTCTTCTTGTCCCTACTTTACACTCTAGAGATTTCGCCCGAATTATATACAAAAGTCAAATTTTTGCTTTTGTATGTTTACGAAACTTTATTTATTTTTTGTGTTAAGGGGGCATATAGGTTACAAATTTAAAAAAAAAAAATTTTTTTTCGGGAATTTTTTTTCATAGAAGGAAAAAAAATTAAAGTTTTCAAATTTTGCATATATATTTATTAACATTTTAAGAAGACAAAAAAATATTTTTCAGAATTTTTGAAGCGGTTTTTGATATTATTTGATTTTTTCTAAAAGAATGCCAAAACATTGACGGTGTGCAGGATTTTTTTTTACAAATTTGTAACCTATATTCCCCTTTAAATGAAAAAATTTTGCGTTAAAAATCAAAAACTCCTTATAACGCATACAAAATTGCAGATAAAAGAACAAATATTGTTAAATCCCACTGAATTTATCAAAAATTTATATATGCAGTGGAGTGGGTCGGCCTCCATACAAAAAAAAAGTTTGAAAAAACCACCCCACTCAATTTTGTTTGAATTAAAAAAAAAGTAATTCATACATAATGAAAAAAGCATTGTACCAAATATTTGAACTTTTATATCTTCTTTGTTCTTAAAGTTATTGAATAATTTTTTTAAACAAAATGTAAACAAATTCTTAGGACTTTAATTTTATGAGAAAAAAAAAAACAATTTTAGGGGAGGTAAATCGGGCTAACGAGGTTTACTAGTCAAATATGACCTTGGAAGTCAAAATGTTCTGAAAAAAATATGGTACTCGCAAAGCACTTTTAAACGACATATTCTTTTTTAAGATCGGATATGTAATGCTCAAGTTATAGAAAAAATACCATTTCGGCTGTTTTTCCGATGGTTCAAAAAAAATTTTTTTTTATTTTGGAATCCATTCGAGGTCAGCTTTGAAACAGGGGGTGGTTTTTTCAAACTTTTTTTTTCGACCCACTCTAATAGGCAGTTGTCTGGGTTTTTTGAAATTGAAAAAAATTTTAAAAATATGTTGATTTGTTTAATTTTTTTGCGTTATTGTAGTTGTACTCAAAAAATTTAACTTTTCCGCATAGTTATACTCTATTTTCATTTTTTTCTTTAAAAGAAAATGTATTTTTAATATCTTATTTGTTCTGGAGAGAGTGCTGTTGGAAGTAAAAGTAAGGAGACGTTAACGAATGCCATGATTTCTTAGAATCTATACAACCGAAGTTATTAAACTCGGTTTATTCGATGCCAAGGTTCGTCTTTTAGGGGCTGTATCAGACATAGCATATTGTTAACTAAAAAGTTCAAGGAATATATTTATTGTGCCAAATTAAGCCAAACTTATTTCAAATGGTATCTTTCTACATAAAAAGTAAAATTTTAATCTTTAATTTTTGAATACGGATGAATCATTATTTATATTGAAAAAAAATTTTTGAGCTTTAGGCCAAGCATGTTGACAACAAGACTAATAAAATTCCCGGTAACTTTCTCGGCATAATTAGCAGTATAAGTAGAACCTAAGTAGCTTGAGTGGATCACAGTGAAAAGTCATACAAGGCTACTGATGAGTTGGTGTAGCGGCCAACGAAACAGACTGTATAGTCAAGCTGTGTGATTTGCTCTATACAGAGCCGTTGTTGTTGTTGTTGGTTGTTGCCTTCTTTGTTCTTTATGTTGTCTTGTTGTCAACACGCTTGGCCTAATGCGCAAAAATTTGTTTTCAATATAGAAAGTTAAATATTTTTTCTGTTTGAAACCAAACAAAAAATCTAACTATTTTTCTAAAATATGCAGGGAAATGGGACTGAACCCAGCCAACCCCATTTTAAACTTTGTCATGGGTTTTGAAATGCGTGCCAAGAAAACCGTCTAAAGTTGGCTTAAAATTCCAAACTTCAAACCTATAATAATATTTAAATACAAAATATAATTTACAATTTAAGCTATACTGCTCACAACTCTAAACTGAAAAAGCTTAAAAAGCTCCTTCGTATTTCGTGTCTCTCAAGCTAGTGAGTCTGGGTTACAGCGAATAGCGTTTTGACTTTACTATTGTCTTTTTGTTCAGTGTACTTTAGTGTTGTTGTCTGGTGTTTGTGTGAGAGTGCCTGTCCCATGTGACAAGGAGAGCTCCCCAAAGTGTTTTGCCTTAAATGAAGTTATTTGCAGTGGAACAATTTCAATGTTCTTCGTTTTCTTTTTTCCCTGTTTTGTCTCAATTATTTATTAACTAATGCAGTTAAGATAAATGTTAATAGATATTAGAACTTTTGCTGGCAGCTAAGGATAGATGTTTATAAGTAGAACTGCGCATAAAGAAACACACAAGTAAAAAAAAAACAACAAAAAAGGATTCAATTAACTATTGTATTTTAATGAAATTGAATAAAATGAAAACGCCGATGAAGCAAATTACGTTGGAACATGCAAGTCGGATAGTTGATATGGGAAAAATATATCTATGAATTATTAAAAATTTATTAAGGTTAGCTCAGAACTTGCAGCAATTAGTTGCAAAGAGTAACTAAGCCATTGAACGCGAAAAAAGTGGTGAAAAAATAAAAAATACAACAAAAAAATAAAAGCTTAAAGGACAACCCGTAAAAACCGACTGTATTGCCGGCTGTCACAAAACACCAAGCAATCAGCTGGAAAATATAAGCTGTTTAATACTTTTTTTTTTCTTTCTCATTTGAAGCACACTTGTTCCCAGCGCTTTGGTCAGTGTGTAGAAAGAAACTCTAAACCACATCTAAGGCTTGTAGCGCCGACTATTGAAGGGTGTTCCTTATAGGTTTTTTCCTTTTTTTTTCTTCACCATTGAACACCCTCCATAGAATGTGGCTACATTTTAAATTGTGTGCAGGCTAAGTATTAAGGAATGAAAAAAAAATAAAAACTTAAATACACTTGACAAAATAACTTAGTTAATATGAGCTGCTTAGCACGCGTTAATGATGAACACTTTTTTCTGCTGTTGTTGTTGTTTTTGAGTTTTATTGTGTTTCCCTTCTTAGATAAACCATAACTGAGCTGAGTCAAAAAAAAAAAAAAAAATACAGCCCGACAAAGCTATTAAATTACAAAAACTTAAGGCAAAAACAAAACTGAAATAATTATCTTATTCTTTCTATGAGTTTGAATCTCTCTAAGCTTTAAAAAAAAGGACTTTAATTATATGGATGCTACAAATTTCTCATCACACCAGGCTAGGCTGTAATAGCAGAAAATGATCGACATTAAAATTGAACGATCATAAAAATGGTGCACATTAAATGTGCCAGCAACTACTATTTAATCAAAGAGTAGCAGCATTAGTAGTAATAGCAGCGTACTTAATGTTGCTTTTATTACCATTTTTAAAGATTACTTGTCGGTGCTTCGCTATGCTTAATTAAATGTAGCTACTTTTCGCTGTGAGGCAAGCAGCAGCAGCAGCAGCAATAGTGGTAGTAGCAGCAGACAGAACTACAAAAACAGCAGTAGCCGAAGCTACAGATATACCATAAGTTGATTTAGTGCAAAGTTTGCATGTTTCGGGTAATGAATTCAAGTGCCAAGCAGCTAATGTGTGTGTGTGTGTTTAAGTGTGTGTGCGTATCTGTTTTTGTAACTGCTAAATGCTCATAAAATTAATGATAATTAAAAATTTACGATCAAACACTTTGTTTTGATGGCGTTAATGTTGTTGCGGATGTTGTTACTACTGGTTTTTTTTTTCATGCCATCTCCGCTCAACTATCTGCAAATTAGCAGCATTTTTTCAGCATCAGCTATTATTTTCGCTTAATTAAATTTATTTTTTGTTATGTACATATATAATATGTGTCATTAATTAAGCAAATTCTTAAGAGTTGATATGCTTGATTTATGCGTTGTAGTCATAAGATGCTTTAAAAAAGGATGGGAGGGGAAAAAAAATAAAATGTAGCAGCACATTAAAAACACTCTGCTTGTTGCTTATCTGCTGCACTTTCGAACACTTGAGCTCTCAGTGTGTTCAAATGCATGCTTTTCAAAGAGTATCTTGTGTATTTTCGTACATCATAAAGAACACTTTCTTTCGTCGAGTATAGCGCAAGAGTAGAAGGCACAACGTTATCTTATGTTGCTCCAAATTCAATTAACAATTAAGTGAAAATGTTGGAGATAAATGATTATTTTCAATATCGAAATTTAATGGTTTTAAAGTGGTCAGGGTTGGAGTGGAGTGCATGTAAGAAATCATAGATCTAGTTTGAGAACAAATCAGAGTGTCGAATGGGATGATTTAATTGGTTGTGGCGGAAAACGATCAAGGCAAAATAAAAAAATATTTTGCATGTTAATATAAAAAAACAATTAAACTTCGGTATTCGCAAATGTTGGCAATATCGTTAAAGAAACAGACACGGTAGATATGAATATAGAAATAGATACAGATGCAGTTGAAGATACAGATACAGTTATAGCTGTAGATACATGTACAAATACAAATACAAATACAGATATAGATACAGATACAGATACAGACACAGTCACAGATACAGATGCAGATACAGATACAGATACAGATACAGATACAGATACAGATACAGATACAGGTACAGATACAGATACAGATACAGATACAGATACAGATACGGATACAGATACAGATACAGATACAGATACAGATACAGATACAGACACAGATATAGATACAGATACAGATACAGATACAGATACAGATACAGATGCAGATACAGATACAGATACAGATACAGATACAAATACAGATACAAATACAGATACAGATACAGATACAGATACAGATACAGATACAGATACAGATACAGATACAGATACAGATACAGATACAGATACAGATACAGATACAGATACAGATACAGATGCAGATACACATACAGATACAGATACAGATACAGATACAGATACAGATACAAATACAGATACAAATACAGATACAGATACAGATACAGATACAGATACAGATACAGATACAGATACAGATACAGATACAGATACAGATACAGATACAGATACAGAATCAGATACAGATACAGATACAGATACAGGTACAGATACAGATACAGATACAGATACAGATACAGACACAGTTACAGATGCGGATACAGATACAGATACAGACACAGGACCGTAGATCTTACGAAGGATCTTTCTCTCGAAGGCTCCCAAAGTCTTTTCATCAGAACTGCTCAACGTCCAGATTTGTGCTGCATATAATAGGACGGGCATGATAAGTAACTTATAGAGCGTGAGTTTTGTTCATCGAGTGAGGGTTCTGCTTCTCAATTGCCTACTCAGCCCAAAGTAACACCTGTTGGCAAGAGTTATCCTTCGCTTTATCTCAATACTGACATCGTTGAAAGAGTTTACGCTGGATCCCAGGTAGACGAAGTCCTTAACAACCTCGAAGGAGATGTTGTCAACAGTGACGTGGTTTCCAAGACTCTGGGCCTGTTTATTTGTTGACACTAGGTATTTCGTCTTACTTGCGTTCACTACAAGACTCATTCGTCTCGACTCTTTCGCTAGCCTGGAGTATGCTGCACTGACTTCGCGCGTATTATGGCCAATGATATCGATATCATCAGCATACGACAGCAGCATAATACTTTTGTAGAATATAGTGTCACTGCGTCTCAAATCCGCAGCTCGGATGATCTTCTTCATCATTAGGTTGAAAAAGTCACACGATTAGGAATCACCTTGTCTGAAACCTCGTTTGGTATCGAAAGGAGGAGTAAGATCCTTCCCGATTTTAACTGTGCTGCTGGTGTTGCTCAGTATCATTCTGCAAAGACATATGAGCTTTGCAGGAATACCAAATTCAGCCATGGGGAAGTATTATTGGACTGTCAATGGACGCATTGTAATCTTCAAAAAGATAGTGTGTGTCGATTTGTTTTTCTGGGGTCTTCTCCAAGATTTGTCGTAGCGTTAATATCTGGTCTACGATGGATTTGCCTGGTCTGAAGCCACACTGATAAGGTCCAATCAGCTGGTTTACGATGGGCTTCAGTCTGTCACATAATACGCTCGAAAGGATCTTATATGCGATATTAAGAAGGCTTGTCCCACGGTAGTTGGCGCAAATGGTGGGATCTCCTTTTTTGTGGATTGGGCAGAGCACACTGAGGTTCTGATCGTTTGGAATGCATTCTTCCGACCATATTCTGCATAGAAGCTCATGAATGGATTGTAATAGAGCTTCGCCTCCAGTCTTGAAGAGCTCAGCAGGTAAGCCATCGGCTCCTGCGGCTTTGTTGTTTTTAAGCCGAGCTATAGCTTTCAAGACTTCACTATGATCGGGCAGCGGAACTTCAACGCTGTCGTCCACAATTGAGGTCTCCGGGATATCATCTCTATTGGCGGGATTGTTGACGTCGTCACCATTCAGAAGCCTAGAGAAGTGTTCCCTCCACATCATCAGTGTACTCTGGATATCTGTCACTAGATTCCCATTTACATCCTTACAGGAAGAGGCCCCAGTCTTGAAACCATCGGCCAGGCATCTTATTTTTTCGAAAAATTTCGGACCTCATTCCTGTCACCATGCATCTCAATTTTCTCGCACTCACGCTTTTCCGCTTCTCTTTTCTTTCGCCTGAAAATGCGTCTCTCTTCCCTCCCATTCTCTTTGTAACGCTCCTTAGCAGCAGGCGTTACAATTGAACTGTCGATAGGTAAAGTCGTAAATACAGTTTTGATGTCACTTCATGTGATCAATTCAGTTCATGTGATCAATATGTTTCATGGTAGCATTTTGATGCATATATAAATGAGATATATCTTTAAAATACATTTGATTTTTGGTAAAAGAACCGTATAAATGCAAATGTTTAAATTTATCATATAAACGCATTTTTAATCGGCCAAAAAACAGGGCCGATGATGACCAAGCTGTTGCGGTAGGTTCATCGCCAACAGAAACTGAATGCTTCTTCTGCTTCTTCGTTGTTATTAACTTATGTTAATTTCAATTAATTTTGCGCACGTGCAAATTTATTGCAGCATGCTCTATACAAGCTCTACACTTTGCCTTATCGCAGATATTTTTAAACGTTGCAAATTATTTAAAATTTTGCACGTCTATTAAGTAAACAAAAAAAAAAAAAAAAGAAAAATATAATAAAAAATATCATATAATGCTGACAGATAAATATTTTCTCAGGCTCAGAGCGTAAACACAAAACTTAAGCTTATTACGTATGCGGAGCGCATAGCAAGTGGTAATAATATTCTGTAAAATCAGATATTAATATCGCCCTCTCATGGCTAATTTGTTGTTTGTTGATATTTATGTTGTTGTGTTTTTTTCTTTTTTTGTTTTCATTTTCTTTTTGTTTTGTAAGGAATTAATTTTTTTTGAATTTAGTTAATTTATCCGTTTGTATAATTGTTGTTACAATGTGAGCGCTGCGTTGCGTTGCTCTGGTCGTCATCGACTTCGTTGTTGTTGTTGTTGTTGTTGCTGCCTTGAGCAGACTGCTGCCTACGCTTCGTTTTTGCATTTGTAATTGAAATTTTCAATAGAAAAAATCAAGCATAGACGAAAAACAAAATAAATATACAAAAAAAAAAAAAAAAAAAACGTGCAAACAGTCAAGAGCTTTTAATACCCTTTTAAAGACGCAACAAAGAGCATTAGGATTCGTCGCAAATGTTACCGAGTATGACAAACAACAACTACAAACGTTGTCTGCATATAAATGTTAATAAGCGGCCATATTTGTATGTACACAATGTATACAGACAGAAATAGTGCTTGTTTGTGCCAAAGACAAAAATAGCAGAGCCTGCATTGGAGAGAAAATGATAAACAACTAAATGTGTAGTTTAAGAAAATAACAACAACAAGTCTTGAGTTGAAATGCGGAAAAATTTGAAATTTGACTTAAACGAAATTAGGCAGAAACTTCTTTGCCAAGCTAGATTTTGGATTGGATCTAAGTTGAGACATACAATTTCGGTAAGCGGGGAAAGCTTAGAGTAGATAGTAAGTTTTGGTGGCCTTTAGATGGCAGCTGGCCACATCGAACTTGAGCAACATGACCAATTAATTGATTACACTGCTTGTTGAGGGTTTTGTTTTTGTCAAGGAAATTATACCGTAACATATTGCTTAAGATAGAAATGTTTGAATTAAAACTATGTTGATAGATTGTCAAAAAGTAACCGTGAGCTTTTTAACTAAAGTTTTCTTCTTGCTACCAAGATACAGGGTGTGACAGTTGAACTAATTTTTGATCACATTTAAATGCAGCCGCTTATATTGCAATAGATAATAAATGCATATTTGTGTAAATGAATTAAGACTTAGACAGTGCAGAAATGCGAAGCCAAGAACAACAAGAACAACGACAAAAACAAAAACAAAAACAACAACAAATGAGACAGCTAGACTAGGAACCTTTGGCTTAGTCGGTCTAGCAGCAGCAACGCACTTGCGCATATTAATAATAATATTCATACTTTGCAGACTGCTGTTGTTGCTTCTACAATTTTTGTTGTCTAGTCTGCCGTCTAGTCTGTTACAGTCCATATTTTGCTTGACATTACCAAGGAAGATGGCCAACTCAAAAAGACATGCTGCTGACAGCAGCTTTAATGTATCGCATAAGCAATTGTTTTGTAAAAATGCAATCTGCATTTTAATTGCACGCTTGAAAATGAACAAATCTTAAATAATTATATCTTCGACTATAAACAAATGTTGCTTACAGTGGAGTTTCTAAGCCAACATTTGACTTGCATGCATTAAATTTTTGCATTTCACGTTGTCTTCGTGTTAATAGCTTTTTAATTACAACAAAAATGCATTTATAATTGCATTGAAATAAAAAAACAAAAACAAAAACCAAACAAAAACAACAATATTTTAAACAACACGCGGACGTGCCGCAATTATCGTTATGCTTGTCAGAAATCCAAAATATCAATTAATTATGAAATTTTATTAGCTTTTATTTTAATTATCAAAACGTCATATATTATTAACACTTAGTTACGTTAGACTTTTTAATGACATTACGGCAGCGTAACGTCAGACAAAAAGAGTTCAATACATAAATTTAACAAAGTTATCGCACAGCTCGTATTTTTTGCATGCTAATTGGAGATAATTTTACTGTCAACAAAATGAAATTTAAAAAGCAACAGTAACGGAAAATACCACTATCTAAGAACTCAGAAGATGACACGTTCGAGCTTCTATAATTGACTTGCCAACAATTATGCTCAGACTTTGATAACCAGCTATTTAAAAATCTTTATTTTTTAATGTGGTCTATGACTCTCATCAAAGTCGGTATTTTTAGATTTTTAATGAGAATTTATGATTTTTTCCTGCACTAATTAGACAATTAGCAAATTAAAAAAAAAAAAACACAACAAAAATGTCGCAGATCTTCACACTATTCCAGAGTAAGCAACAGCATGTTTTTAAATTTCGTTACGTGCCTCAATGATCGACAATTTTTGCGGTTTTTTTTTTCTTTCAACTTAAAGACATGCTTTGAATTCAAATCAAAAGCGACAATAGCCACATAAAATGTAATAGGCCTCTATTAAAGGCTTACTGAAGGTTTTTAATAGCTTCGAAGTTTTATGTTAAAATTAATTATTTTTGACAAAATCTTATCTTAACTTTAAACTCATGTCAATTTTGTTGTTATCTTTTTAATTGCAGCGGCCTCCTAGTTCATCATTATCATATGGTGGCGCAATGAACGATGATGCTCGGTCGCCGGGCGCTGGTAGTACACCTGGACCATTATCACAGCAACCACCTGTCTTAGATACATCAGATCCCGGTAAGTGAAAAAAAAAATTCAAATTTTAACTTTGGGCAATTATACTTTATGTTTAAGTTTTTGATATTTTCTTTCAAACTGCATATAAGGAAATTGGAAATACTTTTATGTATGTCTTTTATACACAAGCCTCATAATAATGCATGAATTATACGATAGGTTCTACAGCAGTAGGTTTCTGCTTTTCTTGAGTCATAGAAAAAATGGAAAACCTTCATGTTTTCGTCTAATCAAAGAGTTATGGCTAAAGTGTTTGGGTACTTCACTCAGAAAGTGCGGCCAGATTTTTTCCAGAAATATTGGTAATTTTTACTAAAAAAGCATCACAGACTGATGTTTAAGAAAGAATTCTAAAAAAATCTTCTTGATGAAGTGTTTAGAAGTATCCAAATTGACAGTTTTTATCATATTTTTATCAAAATACGAATTATCGTGAATATACCTGATGTCGCCGGGTTCTGGTGTTGTATTTATATATAAAAATCCAAAAAGGAATTGGAAATTTTAGCCTCAAAAAAAGGACTTTGACCGAGCTTCTTATGATCAAATTGTGTTGTGCGTGTTATTTAATGTTTGTCCACAAATTAAGTTGGAGGGTGGAAAGATAGAGTAGAGTCGGTAAAGATTAGTTTTAAATTTACATATCTCAAAGGTGCTGGAGAACATGTTCGCAGGAGGATTGTTCCACAATTTTTCTGTAAAACAGAAGAACGAACTATCTCGGTAATGCGAGGTTCTTTTGACCATCAAAGCAATAGTATAGGGATGGACTTGATAAGGTGCCCGATTGGACCTGGGAAACACATGGCGTCAGGTCATGTATCTATTTACTATGATAGTACCTGTACAAAAGGCTTAGGCAACCAACATTGCATCGATTTCCAAGAGACTTGAAAGAAGACGAAATGTTTTCATCTACAATCAGATATATCGCACGTCGTTAAATTCGGTCCGAGAAGCTCCAAATAAGATCTTGAAACTCCTGCCCAAATGTGCGAATCAAGAATATAAAAAAAAATAAATAACTGGCCATTTCAGCTCTTGAAAGGACTTTGACCGAGCTTCTTATGATCAATTCAGTTGTGCCTGTTATTAAGTTTGTACACAATTGACCGAGAACCGGACCTACAGGATTAACGCCAACTCCAAACGGCGATGAACGTAATGTTCTTGTTCTCAAGAAGCTTTACATGGCATTTTGAATACTTTCTGAGGTTTGCCATTGTCTGCAGAGAGGTGGCGGCCGTACTGAAAAATCATTTTAATTCAAATAATTTTCTGTCGCTGCTGGGGTTTGAACCCAGGTCTCCAGGTTCGTTGACTCAGAGACCACGCACTTTAACCAACTACGCCACGGACGCCAGGTGGTGTAGATGTCAAGAATATGGTGACATTTATATGTGTTTGGTGCAAATAACGAGGTTCAACCCGTTGCCTAATTGCGCACATAAAAAATATTGGTCATCATTAAATACAGGTTTTAAAATACTGCCCATATTATCCTAAAACATATTTTAACCATTAGATATTCATTTCTCAAAAGATTCCCAAATTTCATTATATTTTATATGAATCTTCTAATCTATGACATTTCAATTAAGTAAAGTTTTCTAGTCATCCGCTTAATCATTTTGCTTTGGAGAATTTCATAAATGGATGATTTATGTATTTTGGCTTTTTTTGTAAGTGGACGTGTTCATAGGGGTCCACAGGAATTTTTTCAAGGGGGGAGGGAGAAAAGGTATGCATTGGTGTGCACGTATAAGAAAATGATGATATGAAATTGTAACATAAACACATAGGAAATAAAAAGACACAAAATTTTTCCAGTCCAGGGGGGCAAGTGTCCCCCCTTTTCCCCTGTGTACACCCTTGGACTTATTTGTTTATATATTTCAATCACTATTGACTCGCTCTTGAAAAGTAACAAAATGTACCTATGTTTCCAAAATATCAATATTTTTAAAAAATATGTATTTAAAAATGGCGGAAATATTTCGTTCGAAAGTCACAACTACTTTAAATTTGAGAATAATCTCTTGTCATTATAAAAAAAAATTTTAGAAATAGTTCTTCTAAGCTTACTATATTCAATTAAATTCTTTCTTTTTCAATTCTTAATACTAATTTATTTTAATGTCATCCTGTTAAAACTGTCTTCTTTTTATATAAAAACCTTATTTTGTGAGATTTTACGAGTGTTTATAAAAAATTTCCACAAACGACTAAAAAATGTGCCAAAATAGGGCGAAAAAACGTTCTGCCAAGAAAATAAAAAGCATTCTTTACAAGATCCTTTAACAGTCAAATCCGAATACCTACTTCCGGTAAAGATTTTTTTCATTTGAAATTATATAGCGACAAAAATTTTTCTTGCAATATTTGAAAAAATTAAATTTTTGTATTTTCAACAGATCTTGTATTACCTTGTATTACTTGTTCATCTTTTTTATAACTTATACTTACCAATTCAAAAACGAGTTAAAACGGACGTTAACTTAATGGTATTTCTGATTTACTATCTCTTTCTTAAGTATGTGTATGAAACAAAAATCGAAGGAAAATGTAACTTTTTAAAAAAAAAGAATAAAAAAAAAATTTTTTAGCAAAGAATTGAACCAGGCTTCAATAGTACTCCACATAACTCCTATACAAACTGATGTTATCAAAATGAACTTTTATAAACTCCATAAAAATGAAACTGAGTTGATATTTTACTCATAAGCTTCGATATTTGGAATCCACTTTGATTTTAAAATTCGGAAAAGTTGGATGAAAATTCATCCACACATACAAAGTGACGTCATCACAAACATAAAACCTTAACTGCGAATATACTTAAAAACGCCCGATCACAGGGTACCAATCATTTCTACGAGTTCTTACCAATAAAAGGTGAAATTTTTATGTCGTATATTGAACACAGACCTGTGTTCTCTTGTCAAGGGAACAAAATCCATAAAGCTCCTAAAAACTTTCTTCAAGGTCAAAAGTCGAAAAAAATCATGTTTTAGTATTTAAAAAAAAACCTGTTGTCATTTCTTTTAGACTTTACAAAACGTGTTTCAGTTTTGTAATTTTATTTTAAGTCAATGAATTCATAAAGAAGTCGCAATTAAACACTGATTCAGAATAAGAAGCTACACCATATAAATTCCCCATTTCCACGCCCAATCAAAAACGTCTAGCTCTAAAGAGTTACGTAAAGTATAGTTAAAAAAAGAGTTGTTTGTGCCGTGGACACATCCGTAGGTTTTGATATAAATGTATTTCTTTAAAATTGTCCTTATTCTTGTCCATGTCTTTACCTTTGTTCCCAAACCTCATACTGCCGTTATTTTTTTATTTGCTCTAAAAATTTCCCACTTCAATTCCAAACTCTTCACTTAGATCCTTGTCCGAATCTCTTTCCTAGTTTGGAAGTGTGTGTTGAAGATGTGTCTATATCTTTGTCCTCATTCATATCTCAGTTCTTGTATAGTCCCTTTCAGGTTTCATTGTTTTATTTTGTAGTTTGCGACCACTGTTGGTTGGCACGAAAAAAACTTTTGATATCTTAACTTTTTTTTCAGCTTGTCGGAACTTTGTTCGATTTGTTGTTGTTGTTGTTGTTGTTGTTTTGTTTTATCTTGCTTTTGTTTTTGCTTTTGCTTCTACATTGGTTGTGCCTTTCTGTGGTACATAACATTGCCCTAGCTGTATACAATTAATCCATGCAACAATGATGCACTTACGTTACATTAACCAATTCCCTGAGAGGCCTTATGACGCCGTAAATTTTTTTTTTTTAATTTTTATCGTGTTCCCAAAGACCTTTAATTTCATTTTTATTTCATAAAATTTGCCGTTGTGCCAGTAGTTACAGAGTTAAAATTTCATGCAACGTTTTTTCATTTATGTAGTTAATTTTTACTGCATTATGTGGGTTGCCACCCTGAAAATATGAGGACAAGAATTTTTTTTGTAATGTAGTTGTAAAGTGTAATAATACATCTATGCTGTCGTAAAATAAAATTTATCGTAGCATGTCTCCTGAGTGAGTAATAATTCCATGCAACGATATAACATTTCTGTTACATAAGTTGCTGTCTTAACGACCTGACGACGTCAACATTTTTTATTTATTTTTGTTGTAAGGCCACGCATAAATTCTTAATATTACTTTTTAAAAATTTATCGTAACTTATATACTCACCGAGTAATAATTCATAGCAACGCCGTTGTATGAATGTTGCATTAACGATCTTTGAGTGGCTGTCCCTGTGCCCGTGAAGTCAGAAATTGTTCGTCTAATTTCGTTGTGAGGACTTAGAGATGGTCTTTATTGGCGTATAATATTTTTTATCCTAGCTCATCAAGTAATAATTCCATGTAACAAATTTGCAGTTGCGTTGCTTAAACAGCTTCGCGTCCCGATGAAATTTGGAATTTTTTTTTTGTATGGTGAAGTCAAAAAAATAACCTTTAAGGTCGTTCCATTATTTTAATCATAGCGCCTATACTCAGTGATTAAGAATTCAATGCAACGCCGATGCATTTTGAAAAAATGTCTTTTTCAACTTTTTTAGAAACCGGTTTACGATAACTTTGCCAAATCAGTATTAAGGTCATAAATAACAACAATTTTCAAACTCCATCTAACGATTCTCAAGTAATGATAGTTTTCAATTAATTTACTTCAAAGAGAAGGCGTTTATTTGTTTTATTTTCTTTTTTTTACGACAGATATTTTAAAATAACAAAAATAGTGTGGGGGGGGAGGGTATTCTGTATGCCAAGCAAATGCCGTTGCACGGTGCAAGATAAGGAAATGTACAATCCGATATCGTTGTTTTGCCATTGTTGTTTTGGATTGTAAATTTGCTCTTCTTGCATCTTGCAATGGCATATGCTACACTAAGGAAAAAAAATATTAAATTTATCCAAAAACTTTTTTAATTTCTACAAAAAGCAAATAATTTTTGCACCAATAACGCATTTACTTAAATCGACTACGTAAATATTTAAAATTTATTGAAATACTTTTTTAATTAAATAAAATATTAAAATATTTAAACAGAATTAATAAAAAAATGTATTAAAATTATGCACGAATATATTTAAATACCTTTTAAATATTTACTATTTGAAAATAAAACTATCGCATTTAAGGAAAATTTATATAAAAATATTGAAATTGAAAAACAATTTATTTGAATATTTCCCACGAGCTGCGTCCATCAAATGCCATTTTGTAGTATATTTTATTTTCTTTTTTCGCTCTCTAATTTATACCATTTTTGACTGTTGGAGCAATATTATGGCATCAAATGTTAAAAGTAGTATAAACGATAAAAATAAAAAGATAGAGAAAAGAAGCAAATTATGCAGGTAAATGACAACCGGTCATTCTTGAGAAGACAAGAATTCTTCAAGACATTCTTGAGAAAATACCGAGTTGTCACTCCACCCTACATGATTTCATCATGCATCGCACTCACAAGTCATATTGGTCAAATATTCAGGCTATATTACCCTTGCAACATTAACTAAATGAGAACTATAAGAAACCTGCAACTGCAAGAAATAAACTGCAGGATCAGAGTGCGATGCTGTTGCTGCTTGTCGGAATATGTGTGTACGTGTGCGATGCTGTTGCTGCTTGCTTGTATGGAATATGTGTGAGAATACCCCTAATTTAACTATTAAATATAATGGTACAACTTTGCATCTAGTCCCAAAAAATTTTAAAAAATAAAGGACAAAAATTAAAGGTACGTGTATACTTAATATAAAATTAATGTTTCCGGTAACTAGTAATTACTTAAAGCTAAAAAAGTTAACATGTTAAAACTGAATAAAATCTTTATTATATAACCTAAAGGCAGCTCAATTTTAAGTTTTTTGTTTTTTTTTTTTTTGTTTTTATTGAAAACATTTGAGCCACTACTCTTGGTCCTTGTAAAATTAATGCGAATAGTCAACAAAATTTGAAGTTTTACGCGCAAACCATAAAGTTAAGTACTTCTGTTAAGGATGATTATGTTGTTTTACATTTCAAGAAAAACAAAGTCTTAACACAGAATTACTTCCACTCTGTGAAGCATTTAAGTGCCACTTCTTAACACTTTTTCACCCTTTAATATGGTTTCTTTTTTATTTTTGTTTGGATCTCCTCTTGTGATCGGTCATAGCAACTTTATGCTTTATCTTCTGCTGGATTTTCTTTAGTTTTTTTTTTTTTTTAATCTTAAACCTTTCTTGAGCTCATTTTATGTGTCGTTTTTAAGCATAATGAATTATTTACGGTGATAGGCAAAAATGTTGCTGTTGTTGCTCGCTGTAGCTGGTGTTGAATTTATTTGTAAACTTGGTTACAACAAGTTGGCTAAGTGGTGATAATGCATTTTGAGGTGGTGCTGAAGGAGCATTTTTTTGTTTTTTTCACCAAATATCGTTCAAGCAACCTCAGACAAAAGCCGCTGATGGCGTGAAAGGTATAAAAGTGGTAGAAAAAAAAAAACAAAAACAGCGGCACATCGGCTGTATTTCATAGTTTCAAAGCTTTAAAGTTTGCCGTCAAAGTTGCGTAGAAAAACTTCAATAAGAGGGGGGCAAAAAAAAAAGCCAACATAAAAGTTCAAGAAATTAAAAATGGTTTTGGTTTGAGTTGTTCTTGCTTTTAAGTGGTAATTAAATTGATGAATTTATGATGAAATTCATAAGAGTTGCCTCAGCTTGGTTCTAGGACTATATGGGACACACTGGCCATGACGGGCTCAAAAGCGACTCTGAAAAGTAGATTTATGACTAAGCGTATAAAATCAAGGAAGGTGTAAAAATAGTAATATTCATAAACAACCTACAAACTTTGTGTGAAAATTGAGTAACGTGGACTCAAGCGAAGCTATTAATTTTACGAAGTTAAGAACTTGATTAAAAAATTAAAAAAAATCTTTTCATTTCCAAAAGAAATCTAACTTCTTTGGCTATTTTATAATTTTTGTTTTGTTCAAAATGGAAACCTGCTCTCAATTACAACTTAAACATTCCCATCAAAGTCATCTACAACTGATTTTTTTTTCATTTTTTTTTTCTACCCAAAACGCAATCAACTGAAAAACATCGCATTAAAAATTACCACGAAGTGCAAAGCAGACAAGCATCATTTCCGTGCATTGATGTTGGTGGTTTTCCATAAAACTAAGCAGCAAGCTGACTTAATGTGCTGTATGAAGCATTCTCTTGTTAGCAGCCGATGGTGTTGCAGGATATGCTAGCCACAAAACGAAAAATTCAAAAATCGTTAAACAATAAAATCAAATTAAATCAGCTCAAATGAAAAAAAAAAAAAAAATATTGTTACATTTTTAGCTATGGAACTATAGCTGAAGGAAACACCCTTTAAAATTGCAATGCCAATGTCAAAAAGGACCTCCCAACACAAAAACAAAAAACAAAACTAACGCTTGCTCTGTTGTACGCTGGAATTCGTTACGTACGCACCCTAATTTTCTGCGCAGCAACAAAAACAAAAACGACAGCAACAAAAATGAAAATCCGGAACAAGGAAGCTTGCATTTTGTTATTGTTGTTGGTGTGCATTTTGCGCTTAAAAAACCTCATGTGCAAAAAAACAATAACAAAAAAAACGGTAACATGTTCGCTTAAAAGCCGTCGCGTCACCATCGAATTTTGACTGGTGTTGCTTGTTTGTCAACTTCAATGAATTCCTTTATTTGCTGCTGTTGCTGTTGTTGTTGATGCTGGTTATTGTTGCTGTTGATGCTGCTGTTGATGAGCGCGTTGATTTTGATGGGTTTTTATGAGCAGTATGATGAGGATGATTCTATTTTTATTCACTTTTTTTTTCTACTTGTAACTTTCTTTGTTGTTGCTGTTGTTGTTGTTATCCTTGCTGCTGTTGTTTTTGTTGTTATAGTCTGCCAGCCTAGTTTGATTCCCAGTGTGAATAGTTTGGAAATTCGATGCGCACCCTTTGGAAATATGATAATGTGCTGGCAGCGCGCAAGCAAGCAGGACGAACTCATGCACCAAGCATGTTAGGGATGGATCAATGAAAGAATGAATGAATGGATAGATGGCTGGCTTGGTTTCGCAAAAAATTTTAAAATACAACAAAAACAGAAAACAAAAAAATAACAAGCAACAGCGGGTTCGTAAATTTCATAAAAATTTTTAATCATCTAAGGGATGAAGATGAATTGCCTTTTGTCTATTTTGACGTAATATTGTTGTGCATCGAACAAATGCTAGAAAGAGCAGCTGAAAAATTTTACCATACAAATTTCAAATATCTATCCCAACTAGGTGGATTTTTGCTTTGCACAAAAACTCGAAGTGTGACATTATGTTATACTGCTTAAATGATGGCCGGACATGGTGAACTGGTATAAAACGAACTAATAAATACGGGCTAATAAGGCCTTGGCTTCTCTTCTAAATTTTTTAAATGAGCTGACTTCTGTCTTTTTACTTCAAAAAGATCTAAGTGATGAGAGGAGCTAAATGAAAGAGTTGATGTTACAGTCAATTAAATTTTGGATAATTTTCTTTGGTAGGATTATTTTTTATAAGAACCTTTCTGTGTTGCTTCAAAAGTCAAAAAGATTTTTTAGTTGAGATTCGTTTTGAAAATATTACAAGTAATCGTGAGATAAGTGTATATCATTGAATTGCTTTAAATTTGTCTATTTTACCGGATTCTTAGGGACATTTTTTTGTCATTTCTCTGTTCTGTAAGTTAGGTAACATACCAGCAGTCCGTGAATATTTAAACTTCGTAAAATTTTTTCCTATAAAAGTTTTTGTAAAGTTTCATAAGATTTAAGTAATAGTCGGTACATCAAAAAAAAAAATTATAATAAAAGATAAAAATACTTAATATCTCCACAAAATCTCTTAAAAACTTTTCTATTATATCATTATTTTACTAGTATAAAAGCCTGTTATTCGATGGGTTATAACCATTTAGAGCAAAAATACGACAAATAATTTGTCGATTTATCCACATCAATTTACAACAAAAAAAAAATTTTCTAGGCATACTTTCATGCTGAAAATTTTGAAAAGCGCTGTAATAACAAGAAATCATTCCAGTTTGAGTGCTAATACGTGTGTTGAGCAGCAAGCTTGCCTTTTATGTATTAAGATTAGGAAAGAACTTATAAATATTGAAATATTTATTTTGGGATTTTTTACAATTTCCTCTTAAACTAACAGTACTGTGAAAATATAAGGCATATTTAAAACTTTATTTAAAACTAAGACTAGAATAATGCTTAAGTTAGGACTAAGACAAATACTCAGACTAAGACTAATATAAGATTAAGATTTAGACTAAGACTAAGACTAAGACCAATACTAATACTATGAATAATACTAATACTATGAATAAGACTACGACTAAGACTAAGACTAAGACAAAGACAAAGACAAAGACAAAGACAAAGACAAAGACAAAGACTAAGACTAAGACTAAGACTAAGACTAAGACTAAGACTAAGACTAAGACTAAGACTAACACTAAGACCAATATAAAGAATAAGATTAAGACTAAGACTAAGACTAAGACTAAGACTAAGACTAAGACTAAGACTAAACTAAGACTAAGACTAAGACTAAGACTAGGACTAAGACTAAATGTTAGACTTAGACTTAGACTAAGACTAAAGACTAAAACAAATACACAAGATTATTACTAACAACTAAGTCTAAAATTAAGAGTTGATCAAGTCGTCTTGTCGCAAGTAATGTTAACCCCAAAAATGTTAAGTTTTTGGTCTGAGGGAAATGAAGTAAGACAAGAAAAGGAAAGTTTTTAATGATCTTGAGGCAATCCAGACCTTCGATTGACTATTATTTAGAGGAACTATGCAGCGTAGGGCGCTCCACAGCTCACTGAGCTCTCTGTGAGCGTAACTTTTCACATGTACATAATGGCTGAATTACAATACTGCGTTAGGTCGGTCGGCCTTTGACAGCTCGACTAGAAACAATGGGTTCTTATGAAGCAACACAAAATATGACCTCATGCATTGCGTCGACCTCATCCCGTAAATATGAATTTGAGGGGGTGACGTACGATCAACGCTATGCGTTGAGACATGCTCTACTAGCTCGTGCTTTTGACATTCCATATTAACGCTGGGTTGCATTTTCGTTGAGAAATGCTAAAATGTGGGTATTATTGGATTCCGATGGAAAACTAAGTTTTTCATAGGATTATCGTGGGAATTTATATTTTGATGCGAGTTTTTTTTAAATTGATCAAATTTTTTAAATTAACATGCTGCTTAAGTAGTATAAAAATGATTTTGATGAATTTAGCATGATATTAATATTATTCAATTGTATTTCATATTAAAATTTATGCATTTTTTAGTATATTATAAATAATATTATAAGGGTATTCATGCAAAATGGCAAACTTATATATTGGTCAATTAGATATTTTAATGAGGTTGGTAGAGGACGAATACCCTTAGTATCATTGTTTGAATAATATAACACAAAGGATTGTTGTGGTAAGGTAGATTGGCAAATGCCGTTCACTTTGTTTTTGTAAAGTTGTACCCAAGTACTCACTAATTACAAGTGATTCAGCGAGCATTGTACAAGGGGGCGTGGCAGCTCGAATCTGCAATATTGAATAACTTTGGAATTATAGGTCGCATAACATTGAATTAGGTGTTCGGCCTCGATTTACATGTGCCGTTCCACTGGCAAAATTTTATGGGCGTTGGGAAAAGGGTGTGGCACTTTTTCGGCTTCCCAAATTGTGGGTATAACTTTCGAACTATTAGTCACACATCAATGAAACTCGGTAAGAATGTACTATTTAGTCTTGTCCTTTGACTGGAAAAATTGAGTGAGCAATGGACAAGGGGGCATGGCACCGCCCATATAAGTCAAACTTATGGTATCAAATAGCTTTGGAGTTAAATGCCACATAATAATGAAACTTGGTATGGAGCTGCCACTTGGTAATGTCCATCTACTAGAAAACCTTCAGCCATTCTTATTTTTATGAAGAGAACTTCTGAAATGCACTGTCGAATCGTGGCGTTCCAGGTTCCAGAAATCGTTATCTACCCTATTTTTTAGAGCATTTCGTACAAGGGCAATCATTATATCATAGAAAAACACGATAAAAGTTCAAGTAAATCTTAAATTTTATACACCAAATGAAAGATTAATTTCCAAGCTTTAATAATATATTGTCTTTAATCCATAGTAATAAAGGTTAATTTTGAAGAAAAAAATGGTTTTATGTAAATAATAAAATTACTTTTACAAGCATTACTAAATTTAAGAAAAATTATATATTTTCAGCCGTATCCATAAAAATATCTTCAAATAACTTTATAGCGTTCAATACTTAAAAAGCTTTTTAATGCTAAAAAGTCTTTTAAAATTTTGTTATTCATAAAAATGTTGTAGCTGCTTTGTAGTTAAAATGGGAACACTTTCGATTTGAAGTGGGAAGAGTGTCAATAATGGTTTGTGTATTTGATAAATTCAATGACTTTTAATTTATTTGTCACAATTTCGTCAACATTTTGATGTTTAAACATCGTTGTTTTTTCGAAGCTACTCTCTGCACTGAAAACATCGTCATTTTATTATCTTGTTTTGTAAATATTTTGAAATGTTTTGACCAATTTTCTTGTTTTTATTTTGTTTTTCTTTTGAATTTTTTTATAATTTTGAATTTTTTTGACATATTATCCAAATTTTTGAAGTATTTTTAATTATTTTTCACAATATTTAATAATTTTAAAAATGCTTTATAAGGGGTTTATTGGATTTATTGGATGTTCAGCCATTTTTAAAAATCCTCTCATTTATAAACAAACATTTTCAATAATTTTTTTTTACATTTTCTGTTTTTTTTTTATATATTATGAAACAATTTGATGTATTTTTGACATAATTTGTGCTCAGATGAAAACAAAATAAAATTTAAAAATGCTTTATCGAGGGTTTATTGAAGGTTTCCTCCATTTTTAAAATTATCTCATTTATAAAGCATTTAAAAAAGATTTTTAACGCTATTGAACGCTATTATGACACTATCTTTTAATTTTTCATTGATTACAATTATAATTGCATGATTTCGGAAAAAGGGATGTTTTGTGGGATTTTTAGTCTAGCTGCTTTTATTGGCATCACCAAAATGACAGACGCACGATCTGTCAACGCAACATTTGGTTTTGCAAAGTTTGAGGTCGTCCGTTTTGACAGCTTATATCGTAAAGTTTTTACAACGGAGACCAAAGTACGGTCAAAGGCCGACCGACCTAACGCAGTATTGTAATTCAGCTATAAAGCTCACAACAGAAGAGAATATAATTCAGTCGTTCGCTGACGGTGATGCTGTGAGGACCTATGTCGTTTTGCGCTGGAAATTATATGTACACTCGTGAAAAATCAACTTATTGTAGATTTATAATACTTTTGCATATATTTTTTTTGTTTGTAGAATTTTATATTCGTATATATTTAGGTTTCATATAATTAATACATATTAGCTATTAAAACTTTTTGCATTGTTCATTCATATTCCTTATTAATTTTTGAGTACTTAATTTTTTGATTACTTACTTACTTATTTTATTTAATTCCTTATTATTTACTTACATATTTTTTGTTAATAATTTTATTATTCATATATATTAATATTTTATATAAAAAAAATTATTCGTATATAATAAGGTTTCATATAACTCATTCATATTATCTATTAAGATTCTTTACATTATTCATTCATATTACTTGTATTAATTGATTAATTAATAGAAGAAATAATGAACAATACCGATGACTAAAAATTAAAACATAAAATAAAAAATAAAAACTTACAAATCTACATAAATAAATAAATAATAATAAATAACTGACCATTTCAGCCCTTGAAAGGACTTTGACCTAGCTTCTTATGATCAATTGTGTTGTGCGTGTTATTAAGTTTGTACACAATTGACCGAGAACCGGACCTACATGCTTAACGCCGACTCCGAACGGCGATGAACGGAATGTTCTTGTTCTCAAGAAGCTTTACATGGCATTTTGATTACTCTCTGAGGTTTGCCATTGTCTGCAGAGAGGTGGCGGCCGTACAGAAAAATTATTTTAATTGAAATAATTTTCTGTCGCTGCTGGGGTTCGAACCTGGGTCTCCAAAGTTCGTTGACATAGCGGCCACGCACTTTAACCAACTACGCCACGGTCGCCACAAATCTACATAATTGGGACAAATATTTCGCTCAGTGTCCGCAATTCGAGAGAGCACCAATACTAACAAGACATAATAATATGTGACTGTGTTAGAATGCCCAGCTCTGGTCTACAGTCATAAGTAAAATTTTGACTTACTTCATAGTTAACTCTTTCAGTCACATTGTCCAATATATAGGACAACAGAATTCAGCATGTTCAAAGAATTACTGTTTTACGGAGATTAGATTGTTTGATTTCTCTGCGCTGCTACTAGTTGGGGTGCTCATTTAGCTCTCTGAGAAAAATATAAATGTTTACATTTTTTACCGTTTTGATTTTCTAAATGAATTTTTTAGTAAGGTCTTGTAATAAAGCACGTAAGCCTCAAATTCAAGTGACGTAAGCCGTAAGGAAGTGTTTTTTCTATAAAAAATTTTTCCTATATATAAATAAATTGAATAATTTTTGAGTTATAAATTTTTGTTCTTATAATAATAAAGTTAAATAAAATATTATTTTCACTCTATAATAAATTAGTAATTTTCTGGAATTTGTGGTTCCTGTAGTACCAACCATTATGACATATGTATACATTTGTGGTAGGCGATTCCTGTCAGTTCTACCAGCCTTTTCTAAAGCTTTGAACAGACTTGACTACATAAGTCAAATAACTGAATTCCAGAAAAATAAAGTGCATTTCCTCAAAGAGTTTCAACAAGAATCGAAAATAGAAAATACTACCGAATATTACGGCTGGTGTAGCAAAATAAAAAAAATTGCCGTGAAATACATGAATTCACTTATTCAGTAAGTCAAGATAAGTGACAAAGAAAGATAATGTTTTAAGAGTGATGAGAAGCTATAGAAATTGAGGCAAATTCAAAGCATCAGTCAATTCAAGTTGCTGAGCGATTATCTCCGGAAACTTTCCTTCATCAAACTAGAGCAATTTAGCCGGTTTATATTGATATTTTCTATTACAGATGATTAGAAATAAGGAATGAAATGAGGTAAAAGCGTAGGATCGAAGCCTGGTCGCGATTCAAAAATTGAGTTACTGAGGAGCAGGCAACCAATAGAGCTAATTTTCTTTTCTTTTTTTTATTCAAGAGCCTTCAGTTATGCCCGGTTTTTGCATGTAACTCACGTAAAATATTATTTTTTTTTTAATTCGATGTCTATTTATCTCGGACATTACTTCTTGACGGCCACTATCGGACTTTTACTAATTAGGGCTCTTTCATAAACTACGTTACCAATTTTTATGTTTTTTACCCCCCCAACCCTCCTTTACTCTTATTAAGTACATTTCAAGCCTCTCCGTTACTTATCGTAGTGCTTTTCAAAATCCCTCCCCCCCCCCCCCCTAAATTGGTAATGAACGAGCCCATACCTCTTTATCAATCTTGGTTTTGTGAAAAAAAGTTTATTCTATGAACCTTATCACATTATTATAACCGGAGGAATAAATCTTAAAAAAAGCTTTGAGAGCTTGGGAGATTATATAACAAGGTGTATTTAAAAATATATCATATTTTTTAGTTCTTAGTGATTTAATTCCTCTTTGAACCTTTTGAACTACACTCAAAGAAAAAAAAAAAAAAGTTTATCGCCAGTTTGCAGCAAACGAACCTCGTGCTTGAAATCGTTGTTTTCAAACATTTTATAAGTTATTATAATAATAGTTAATTGCGACAAACGCGTCATTTAGTTGCAGGAAATTAATTTCATTTGTCATAAATGCGAGTGATTTTTAAATTGCAGCAATTAAAAAATTTGTTTTTCCCAACTGAAAACTTCGTTTTTTTTCCTTCGTTGTTAAATATAACGCGTATAGTTCAGAGTTACTTTTTGGGAAAATTGTTTCTTTATGTAAGCTTAATACGCGGACGGAGATAGCAACAGATGTGCGATGAGTGCAATCCATAATAAGATGTCCGTCCATCTATAGGGAGAAAGATAATTAATATAATTAATAATAATGACCGAAATAGCTTGCGATATATATACACTTATCCCCCGTTTTACACGGTAGATAGGTTCCTGAGAAATCCGTGAAAAGCGAAAAAGAAATTTTTCTATGAAAAACCGTGTAAAACAAAAAAAGACATAATACATAGTAAAAAAAAGACATAAAGACATTAGAACAAAATATTAAATAAATCATAAAAATAACAGAAAAACCCTTAAAGAGTTCCACCAAGAATCGAAAACTCAAAACATTACCGAGTAATACAGCTGTTTTAATGAAAACTATTGCCGATGTCTTACTTTTATGCGACTTAATTGCCAAACAATAAAGCCTACGATATTTTTATCGTCAATATAACTTAAAGAATAAAATCTAAGACAAAATTCAACAATCATAACACATATTTAACCAATTTTGTGTATTCATCATCATGGACATAATAATCTACAGATTTCGAGTGGCTTTTAATAATGTTTATAAATCTCAGTTTTGGTGGCCTCTGCATATATTAGAGGCCGACAAAGGCTCTTAATTGTTGGTGGCTGATTTTTTTTTTTTATCAATTCTCAAGTATAATTATTTTTATCTAAAGCAGGCTTGAGAAAACTTCAGTTAAATAAAAAAAACAATAACGATAAAGAAGACTCACGTGTTCCAGCCAAATTGACGCGGGCTGACTGGTTTCGTATTTTTGTTTTTTATTTTTTTATTTTTATTGTTTCAGCCTTTAAATCTGCTCTTGATGTGCTTTGGAGTGAATTTCACGTGGAACACAATAAAGAGAATAAAAAATAATAATAATAATAATCACAAGAGTTACCACAAGAATCAAAAAATTAAAATGAAAATTGATCTTAACATCATAATTATAGGTTACAATGATGAAAATGCAGGCGGTCTGGGTGCATTAAGTGAGGTTAACAAAAATATAATGTGCAGTGGAGGTAAGAAATAACAAACTTGAGCTCGACTAATGATGTACAATTGGATATAGAGGGAAGTTTTCTTTTTTGTGTTGTAACAGTGTTATAACAGTTAAGGCTAGCGTGGTGAAATAAAGAAAATAGAGAAAATTATATAAAATTCTCAGAATTTTTTTTTTGTGTTGGCCTAACAATAGAGGCTGTTATTAGAGCATGTGCGGAAACATATAATTAAGGCCGTTAAATTAAAATTTTACTCTACTTAATACAAAAAATATGCGTTGTTGTTGTTGGCTGTACAATAATTTCAACAGCATGCAACAGTTTTTTCCTACTACTAACTGTAGAACATCAACAGCTTATGGAAAATTTCAATTTGAATGCAACTGTCAAAGTGACAGCTTGCACATTAACAGACACACACACATACAGACAAAAGGTACTCATAAAGCTTGTCAACGCCAAAAAGCAGGCTTTAGAGTTTAGTTATTATCCACAAACTTTGAGAGTTACTTAACTCTGACTCAGCCTTTATAGAGTTAAATTACTCTTAAGTGTCCTTGCTAACATGGCTGCTCATCACTTCCGCCACAGCAGTTTCGTTTTTATACGCTTGGAAAATGCAAATAAATTTGCGCTCGAATGAATTGAATCACTTTGGTTTGGTTCGGTTTGATTTCTGCCTTGTTGAGTTGTTTTTTTCGTTTAAAAGTTATTGTTATTTGTTGCTGATGGTGTTGTTGTTATTGTTGTTGTTGTTACATTTACAGTCTGCTCTCGCTTAAGTTGAAAAAATAAACAAATCAGCAGGATATTTGGTAACTAACTTACAGCAAGAGGGGCGGAAATCAAAATCAACTCAAAATCAAAGTGACTGAACGCTTCCAGTCAGAAGGGTGCGGCGTAAAAGTGACCCTTTTGTTGAATTGAGAATTGTGGCTGCCTGTGATCTATTTTGCTTTTTTTTTTAATTTCTTCTGCTCATTTTCATTTCGAATTCGTGTAACAATAACAAAAATACCCGCTTTCACCGCATGCATTGGTAAGAGTTTAAAAAAATATTTGCAGGCAAATTTTTAATGGGGGTTAATGTGATCCGTTGACACCCGGGGCTGGATGTGACGTCGCATTCTAGTTTGATTTGCTAAACTAAGCGTATGATGTAAGAGTGTAGACGTAGGAAGCATACGTTAGTCTGATGTGACAATCAGACAGCCTTGCAATCAGTCAGTCAGCGTGAGAGTTGCTGACAACGGCAGGATGTTTTTTTGGTTTGCGCCAAAGGCAGTCAACAGCGGGTTAATGCGATTATTTTCTGCTCTGCGTCGTGTCTTGTGTTTATTTATTTATTTGTTTGTTGTACAAAGCTGTTGATTGTATTTTGTTTCTTCTTGATTATTTTTGTTATCCTTGATGCCCAATTACACAGGATTTAGTATGTTGTTGTTTTTAAGAGTATTGCAAGCAAGGAGTAATATCAACAATTTAAGTTGACGTTTATGGTTGTAATTTAAATTTAAAGGATGAGTTAAACTCAATTCAAGGGATATTTTCTTTATTTGTAAATTTTTAAAATTTTTAGCAATTTATATTCTGTTTCTTTTATTTATTTAATATTTCTGTCAGACAGTTCCAGGAGGATTGTTCTGAACAAAGTCAAGTATAAAATAATTTTATAAAGAAAAAAAATGTTAAAAAAATGTAACAGATTGGAGGGTATATTAGATGAAGACTCGTACGAAATGCAAGAAGAACTCGCAAAAGCATTGGGACTGACTCAAAAAGTCATATCTATTCGCTTAAAAGCCATGGGAATGTGCCAAAAGGTGGGATATTTGGGGCCGTATGAATTGAAGCCGAGAGACGTCGAACATCGGTTTTTCACTTGTGAACAGCTGCTTCAAAGGCAAAAAAGAAAGAGATTTTTGCATTGTTTTGTGACTGGTGATGAAAAATGGGTTAATTACGATAACCCTAAGCGCAAAAAACTATACGGACCGCCGAGCTATACGCAAAAATCGACACCAAAGCCGAATATTCACAGTGGCAAGGTCATGATCTGTATTTGGTGGGACCAATTGGGCATGGTGTACTATGTGCTGTTATAACTGGGTGAAACCATCACAGGACAACTCTACCGAATTTAATTGAAGCTTTTGAACCGAGCATTGAAGCAAAAATGGCCAGAATACGAGCAACTTTACAACGTTCGGCCAAATGTTGCGCAGCCGGTCAAAACATACTTTGAAACGCTGAAATGGAACGACCTACCCCACCCGTCGTATAACCCAGACATTACCCCTTCCGACTTTTATTTGTTTTATTTGTTTTTGACGTCCGTGGCGTAGTTGGTTAAAGTGCGTGGCCGCTATGTCAACGAACCGGAAGCCCAGGTTCGAACCCCAGCAGCGACAGAAAATTATTTGAATTAAAATAATTTTTCTGTACGGCCGCCACCTCTCTGCAGACAATGGCAAACCTCAGAGAGTAATCAAAATGCCATGTAAAGCTTCTTGAGAACGAGAACATTCCGTTCATCGCCGTTCGGAGTCGGCGTTAAGCATGTAGGTCCGGTTCTCGGTCAATTGTGTGCAAACTTAATAACACGCACAACACAATTGATCATAAGAAGCTAGGTCAAAGTCCTTTCAAGGGCTGAAATGGCCGGTTACTTATTTTTTTTTTTTATATTTGTTTTTGACGCATGCCCTTGACGATCAGCACTTGTGCTCTTTTCAATAACTCCAAAGTCGCATCGATTCGTGGATCGCATCATCGGTTCGTGGACGCATCGTTTTTTCGAGATAAAAATAAATAATAAATAAACTGGCCATTTCAGCCCTTGAAAGGACTTTGACCGAACTTCTTATGATCAAATTGTGCTGTGCGTGTTATTAAATGTTTGAACACAATCGATCGAGAACTGGACCTAATAGTCTTATGCCGACTCCGAACGGATAATGTGCATGTTCTCAAGAAGCTTTACATGTCATTATTTATTCACTGAAGCTTGCCATTGTCTACAGAGAGGCGGCTGAACAGAAAAATTAATTCAATTGAAAAAAGTTTATGTGTCAGATGGAATTGAACCAGGGTTCTTTGGCGTATTTGTCATGCACTCTGCCCACTGCACCACGGCCGCCACGTTTTTTTCAAGATGATATGCAAAAATTGCCAGAAAGTTGGACAATGCCTTGAAAAATGAATTTGTAATAAATTTTTTCACACGAAAACATTCAAAGAACATTTTTTTTTACAACAAATATATTTTTAAAATTTAAGCATTGTTTTTTTTTTGAAGTGAAAGATATGTAATAAATTGTAAATTTTTAAACAGTTTCTTAACTTTTGCTTAGTAAGAGTATTTTTGCTTAATCAAAGAATTTTTAATTTTTCACTCTTAACTCTTAACTCTTAACTCTTAACTCTTAACTCTTAACTCTTAACTCTTAACTCTTAACTCTTAACTCTTAACTCTTAACTCTTAACTCTTAACTCTTAACTCTTAACTCTTAACTCTTAACTCTTAACTCTTAACTCTTAACTCTTAACTCTTAACTCTTAACTCTTATCTCTTAACTCTTAACTCTTAACTCTTAACTCTTAACTCTTGACTTTTAACACTTAACCCGTAATTCTTAATTCCGAACTCTTATAAAATATTAATTTTTCGAAACTTCATCTTTTATAGTATAAAAAAATATAATAGTAGATAAAGTCCATGCGCAGATTCATAAAAAAAATTTCAATCTAAAAACGTTCGCATATATCTTACACTAAGGGAAAAAAATATTAAATTTATCCAAAAACTTTTTTAATTTATCCAAAAAGCGAGTCATTTTTGCACCAATAACGCATTTGAATAAATCGACTACGTAAATATTTAAAATTCATTTAAAAACTTTTTTAATTAAATAAAATATTAAAATATTTAAACAAAAATAATAAAAAAATATATTAAAATTATGCACGAATTTTTTAAATATCTTTTAAAAATTTACTATTTGAAAATAAAACTATCACATCTAAAGGAAATTTATATAAAAAATATTGAAATTAAAAAACAATATATTCAAATATTTCTCACAAGCTGCGTCCATTAATGCCATTAGCATGGTTACTTTATTTTCTTTTTTCGTTCCTTAATATTATATTATTTTTGACAGTCGGTGCAATAATATGACACCATATCTCAAAAATAGTATAAAACTAAAGAACGAAAAAAGAAAATAAAGTAACCATGCTAATGGCAACAATAAAGCAAACTAATAAAGCAAAATATGCAGGCAAATGACAATCGGTACGACACATTCGTGGGAAAATGTCGAGTTGTCACTCCACCCTACATATAATTGCATTCTTTCAGCACGCAATCGCTGATACGTACGGCCAAATATCCGTTGTATACAACTCTTGCAACAAAAACGAAATGAGAATTATAAGAACTAAGGTTGCAACTGCAAGAGAACAGAGTGCGATGCTGTTGCTGCTTGTCGGAATATGTGTGTACGTGTGCGATGCAGTTGCTGCTTGCTTGTATGGAATATGTGTGTACGTGTGTGGTATAAATAAAATTCAAATACGGGAAAAAAACGAGTTGTAAGGAAAATATTTGATTTATCCACGTAAATATTTAAATAAAATTGATACTCAGGCGTGGATAATGTTAATATGCATTATTTCCCTTAGTGTATTTATTACGTTACTTTGGCTTGTTACTAACTTGGGATAGTTTTTAATTGATTTTCAAACTAATTTACGATTACAAAAGAATCATTTTTAATAACTGAGTTATATCAATTTAGTCATCAATTTATAGTCATTTTTTAATAAAAAAATAATTTCTTGAATATTTTTGTGATAAATGTTAGTAATGGTTGTAATTCTATTTCAGAAATTTTTGATGTTTTGTTTTTAAAATAAATATTTTTAGCTGTTTTATATTTAGCATTCGTACCACCAGCACTTTAAATTATTTTTTTCCCAATTTTTTCGCCACAACTATTGATAATCGTTAATTTATAGCATAGCGAAATAAAACGTGTGCCATTGAAATTTTATTGAAATTCTACTTAAAATTCACTCGATGTTTGATGAACTAGAAAATAATTGCTCTGACACTCAGCCTGCCTCAGCCAGCAGCGCATCATTTTGGTTGCTTGCTCTGCATGTACTTAGATAACGCGACAGCCTGTGTTGCTCGCTCTAACTTCAAAATTCTGAACAATTTTTTCCCAATTTTCACACATTTAGTCGAAAATTCAAAATTTCAAAATAAGTACTCACCATCCTCTCGTATCTAAAAGTAGTAGAACGCTGAATTTATTTCCACTTCAATTCAAACTAAGTGGAAATTCATGCGTTAATGTTGCTGCCAACATTTTGTTGCCACAGCAGCAGCAGCAGCGATAAGAATGAAGTTGCCAGACTCCTGAAAAATGCTCTTCATGTGCTTGTCTACCACCTCTACTCCTCCAGCTGGTGGTTATAATTTATACAATTTCTACTACTATCAAAAATAGCAGCAAAAAGAAAATATTAACAAACTAAAGATGAAAAAAGAAAGACAAAAATACTACTTTATTCTTTGTGGAAAAGAAACAACTGTGGCAAAGCTACCTTCATTTTCATTCTTCTTCTTCTACTTCTTCATCTTTTTGTTAACAGCACTAGTTGAGTTGTTCGTAATTTTATGCACGAATTCGTAAAATGCTATTCAAATGGAAAATGTGATTTTTATCATTTGTGACAGGAATATGTATCTCGAATGAGCGCTGAGTTGTGCTGCTGCATTCAATGAATATATGCAGCGAAGCGAACGGGCGCTGCCATGAGGAAGGAAGAAGGAAGCACAAGTTTTATTTTATTATTACAGTTGCCAGCCAGGATGTGGATGTGGCAGTTATTTCCATGCGGTCTTTAGTGAAATTTTAATATTGCATTAAGTTCCTCTACTCAAGTGGTTGCCACACCTTGGCAGCGTATACTTTCCTTTATGGTTTTCATAAATTCAGAGATTTTCAATAATTTTTCAAAAGCATGAGAACTGACATTTTTGTCTTGGCGGTAATGAAATAGTGAACAAAATAGTCCAAGTAAAATTGTATATAATTTTGAGATCTAGTTAAGTTAATTTGTACATCATACAATTGGGCATTATTCGAGAAAAATTGTTGAAATAGATGCAGGAGTTTTGAAATTCGAATAAAAACGCAATAAAAAAGAAAGTATTCCTTTTCGTAACCGATCCTTTTCGTAAAAAACTTTGAAAAACTGTGTGTCTAATAAGATAAAAACGGGCGAATAAAAGGAAATAATCTGGAAATTTACTTCTGAAAGAGTAAAGAAAGAGAGAAAGAGAAAGAGAGATTAGAACCCATTCTAATACCTTTTGCCAATTGCGTTTAATGATAAACTCTATGATACGGACTACTACAAAAGTGAAATTTCCACTTTGCCTCATTAAAATTTTTGCATTTCGTAGTTGGTAGCTTCAGATTTTATCTAAAATTTGCAGTTTTATATATTTTCGTTAAGCTTTATGAAAAGCTTCAACCACCCCCCAAAAAACATTGTCTATAACAATTACAACATGTAACAGCCCTAACCTGAGTTGAGAAATCAGACAGTTTTTGAGTAATAAAGTCAATAATCACAATTCTCTCTTCTAAATCACTCCATTACACGTAGAAGTTTGATACCGTAGATATTTTAAGTCAAAAAAGGGGTGGTATTTCGTAAAATTTTTTTATTTTATAGCGATATATACAAAGAACTGATAAGAGACGGAGGAATCTGGGGTACTTTCTCCAGGGCACGGATCAGGTCAATTCTTGAAATGTGATCACTGAAGCGTTTGACGTCGTCTGCTGTATATGGATTGTAGTATTAATTTATTATCAATTTATTAAATTTGGGTTTACTTGCTTACGATTTAAGGATTTAGACGTTAAGAGTTTAAGATTTAAGGTTTATACTTTTAGATTTTTTTTTTTCAGTCTAATGTGTTTGAAATCAGCCGAACCCAGGGAACGGTAACTTTTTCTTATTTTACTGATCTTGTAGTTACCTGTCTATGGTAAAAAGTCGTTTTTATTCTCAGTCTGTTAGCTTTAGGGCAACCTACAAACGAGGAGATTTTGGACGGCCCGGCATATTTCGTATATAAAAATTTGGAAAAGTTCATTTTTTTTCTCAATGGAAACTGTAAACCATTACGGCGCCTGAAATGTCACTTAAAATAACCCCGTTCGAATTCTCCGTTCAACCCGAAACACTTAAAAAATATAAAAAATTCGTCATTGTAATGCATTGAAATATAATAAATTTAAATGTAATAAATTGAAATATAATAAATAAAATAACGTACATGTTTTACTGATTTCAGGTTGTACTTGTAAGCATTTTCATGAAAAATACTATGCATATAACTAATTTTTCAGTTGTATGAGTTGAAGATATGTTGTCTGGTGATAAGGGACTTATTTTTTTTTATAAAACGTAATTTTGCCGATTTTTAAGGAACATTTAAAGAATTCTCAGTCCCCTGGCCTCAGTTTGGCCCAAATTGCAATTTTAAAGTTTTTTGACTGGCCACTTTTAGAAAGTGTGAAAAATGACATCAACTTCAAATAAAACTACTTGCCAAGACTTATTTAAAAAAAAATTTTTTTTGCCGGAACTAACTCCATTTTCTTCCTTCGTATGTGGAACTACACATATAACTCACACTAGTTCATTGGTATTTTCGGTTATAGGTTATAGCTCTTGATTTTCCACGATTTTTAGGATTTGGGGTACGTGTGTTCAGTGTATTGCTCATGATTTGCTATGTGAACGATGATGAAGGAATCTAAAAAAGTCTTAACCCAGCAACTTTCAACGACTTAAAGAAGTCATTGGGAAATATTGTATAGATAATTCCGAAAAAATGTTCCTCATGCATAAAAAGGAAATTGAAGGCACCAAAATTATGGAGGATTCATCATATCTTAGTCACATTATCTCAAAGCCGAAAGAAATTTTTTATTTTGTAAATTGGGTAAACTGTAGTGAATATTGGAATATTGAAGATAATACAGTGTTTTTGTTTTTAGCTTTTAACCCATGATTTCGGCTGTTATTCATATTCAGTCAAAGAACAGGTAGAAGTGGCAATCAAGTGAAACATGTGTAGAACGTTCTAAGCGTAACGAATAGCTGTAGAAACATATGAATTAGAAACTGAGGTGGTTATGTCTTCACTTCAGTATATTCTTGTTATAAGGCAGTCCCATCCACAAGTTTATCAACCACCAACTACAACTTTTAAATCTTTAATATTAATGCATTTTCAATTTCAATTAATTGAAAGAATGAAGAAAAAAAAAATTCAGAAATTTTAAAGCATGGGACCTGGTCGGGATTCGAAACCAAAAGTAATTGTTCTTTATGCTTTTTTTTTCTTTTCTAAATAAAACAGGGAAGAATGTTAAATTATCCCTGATTGTGTAGAAACTTTTTCAGAAATAATATGCGGCGTTATTGCGTTTCGTTTGTTTTGATTCGTTATGTTTTTTAGTTTTCAGTGTGTCTTTGGAATAGAGAGACATTTCGTTTAATTTCAAATGTTCTCTTTTTTCTTGTGTGTCGCATGCAGCAAACCTACTCCGCCTGTCGCTTACCATGTAAGGTACATGTCATCAGTGTAAAGTTGTTATGAATGAATAAGTATATAAGCGACTTGTTTAAAGGTCTTGGAAGCTTCGCATCTACACATTATTTCAGAAAAACTTGCTTTTATCAAGCAATATAGTTATATTATCGATTTGTTAAAGAGAAAATATCAAAATTTAAAGTATGAATACAAAATATAAATTTTTTATGAAAAAATGAGTTATTCCTTGTTCAAAAAAGTTTCAAATGTATTATTATTACCAATGAACATGATAAGAGACACAAAGGCTTCCTTCTGGAATGACTTCTACAAAACACTTCACATACAAATGATAAACCTTTCAAGTCTTTTCAGAAAAGATTTTTCAGAGTTGTTAATGCTGAGAAAATATTTCGTATGAATAAAAGTTTTATTTCACCTTTTCTTATATTGATTTAAAAAATTTGTCTCCACTCTAACTTTTATTAATGGTGGCACCAAAATAAGTCCTTCTCCAACAATTGCTACAAAACTCTTTAACAGCTTAACAAAAAGCACAATCAGTAAATCTCTTTAACGCGAAAACCAAATAAAAATCCAAAAAAACTTACAAATTCATTAATTAGCATTTAATCATAATTTGCAATAAACACAATAAATAATTTTAATTAGTTCGGTTTGACGTTAATCTGAACTATCAACAATTATTTTGTTTAGCTGACACTAACAACACAAATGGTCCCGCAGACAGACGGTGAATATTTTGATTAATATATTGAAATAAAAAAAAAAAAACAAAAAAAATAAAGCAAAAACAAAAATTACGAATAACGACAAAAGAGACAAATAGCAGCACATAATAAAAGTAACGTTATTGAAAAAAATTAAATATACATATGTATGTGTGTGTGTGTGTGTTCAAATAGAGATAACAATAAAATTGAAAATAAAATTGTATGCCCAGTAATAAATAAAAATAAGATAGCCATATAAATTCACCTACAAACGAGCCGAAGAGACAGACAGACAGTATACCTCTCAAGTATGTCTGTGTGCAACGGCTACCCAGACTGATAATAAAAGTTTTATAAAAAATATGCGAAAATAATGAATAATAAAAGTCAAAAAATACACGATTTTTAATGGCGCTTTACGGACAAATAAAATAATAATTTTTTTCCTTCTTGTTGTTGTCGTTCATTAAAATGTAATCAAATCCAATAAAAAACTTAAAATATGTGCTTAGAAAGAAAAAGTGGATGATGACAAAAAAAAAACAAAAAAAAAAACCCAAGCCGCTCTTCAAATTATGACTTCGTTTTGAATGAGTGTAACGAAGAAATAACGTAAAACATGTATTAAAAGAGCAGAGTCTGGAAGAGACATCATTTATCAAGGTAGCTGTAGATATATGTAAATAAGATTTGAAAAAACGACTAAGATTTTTAGATTTTTTTTTAATTAACAAAAAAATACCTTTTCTGAAATTTGAATAAGAATAAAAACTCAAATAAAATATTGAATTCAAATAAAATTGAAATAAGATTTAAAAATAAGACAGAACACGACCAGAGTCATTCCTTTTAAGTTGAAGTTTTTTAAGAGGGTTTATATTTTGAGAATAAGTATAAAGGTACCCTAATTTTATTTTATTTTGATAAAAAGACAACCAATTTTTTACAATTTCCAACACAGTACAACTTGAGATATGAAGAAAAATAAGAAATATTCTGTAAAGTAAGGAAAGCGAGCAAACTCCGAAGAATGATTTTTCATCAATACAATGCAAGCTACTACACATCAGCTCAAAAAGAGACGTTTTTGAGCACTCTAAATATCGAATAAATGGATCAACCGCAGTAATGATTTGACACCCAATGACTTTCTTTTTGTTCCCGCACATCTAGAAAAAATGCGTGGACGTTTTTCGACTCCAGAAGAATCCGTTGATGCGTTCAAAAACTTAGTTTTGGAGGTGTCTCAAGCGGAATGGGATAGATGTTGTGACAAACGGTTCGAACGCATGCAAAAAAGTATTAATTATAAAGGAGAATATTTCGAACAAAATTCGGTCCTTATATGTATTCCCGAAATACATATATTTAGTAGCATACGTAAAATCCTCAAAAACGATGGCCTCAACTTCAGCAATAAGTGCAAAAAAATAGCCATCACTATGATGAATACTGCTTCTTTTATCAATGGTGGCCTCGGTAATCGAGTAGGTAGAGCGCTTGACTGCCACCCACAAGGTTCCGGGTTCAAATTCCAGACAGTCCATGGTCGGCTTTCTTCACCTTTAACCTTTCTACATTTCTTTCCTCATTTTTAATCAACTGAAGTTGAAAATTCATCAATATTTACGACTTAAAAGTTCTAGTTAGTGATAGAGAAGTTTGTGGATGACATGAGTCAATTCTAGATATCATACTAAGTAATTAAGTAACTAGAATTGACTGAGGTAAAAACATAACACTTGCCTGGAGTTCTAATTCACTTGTACTTACGGCTTGCCGCCATGTTAAAAATATCCCATACATGTTTTACCTTCTTTTCCACGTATCGATCATTCCATTTCGAACCAAGGCAGAATAAATGTGAATAAATGGAACACTCGAAATCCTCGGTTCAAAACTTAAATAAAAATGATGTTCTTGTTTGATCATTTTCGTATATAGTTATAATTAAAGTGCCCTCACTGTAGTTCAGCTTGCTCTGCGGTTATCAGTAGTTTTTATTTTTATTTTTTCAAATAATTTTCTCAGCCTTGTTGCAAGTGAATGCATTTATAAACATACATATTTAAATTTTATCTATAACAAACTGACAAACCGACAGTTGCAAATTCTTCCAAGTGCAAATGAAATCAAATAAAATTCACTGTTTGCGAGGCGCGATTTAATCAGCAATTATATTTATATTAAAAATTGGCGAACTTTGACGACCTCAACGCCAGTGGCAAACAGCAATAACAACAACAACAAACACAACAACATGCAACCACCAACAATAACAACTTATATAATAAAATATCAGTTTGTTTATAAATGGTTTTTTCTGTTGATTGTGATTTGTTTTAAATGATATTTTATTGATCATTAGCATTATTTATGAGCGCATAAGTCATAAGTTTGAAAATTTTGAAAATGAAAATGTTGAATATAGAGAGTGGGAAAAAATAGAAATTTATAGGGTAACTTATAGTGCAGGGAAGTGTTTACTCTTAAAATAATAATTAGAAATTTATATTAAAAAACAAAAATAAAAAGAAAAAGGTGGCATAAAATGCGGATAATAGTGTTTCAGTCGTCTTTGCAAAGAAATAATTTTTTTTCAAAAATTTTTCATATATTCTTTACGATCCTTACTTCAAAACTCCTTCAATATTATTTCCTCTCATATTTTTAAGGATTTAGAATTTTTATTTAACTCTAGGGAAAGTATGTTAATTAAGACAATAATTAACGGCTTTTATGTGCGCCATTACCATGCTTAGACCGTTCGATGCAAAATACAACCATCAACGTGATAAGGGACTCGAATCTCATCTGATACAGATAAATTTTTCAATTAAAATTTATATTCTTGGTCTGACGCCACCTCTCCTGACAATGGCTGACCTCAGATTGTTACTAAATGTCAAGTAAAGTTTCTTTAGAAAACATTTAGCCGTTCGGAGATGGTGTTCAAACTAATTTATCCAGTTTACAATCAGTTACAATTGATTAGTGTTGGCATTAGTACTTTTTTTTTTGCAGCAGCAGCTATCAGCAGACTTAACAGCTGTTCTTGAATTGGGAACTAATTGAGTTTTTTATAAATATAATTAAATTTTTTTTTGCCTATTCAAAATTGTTGGCAGGTTGATTTCAGTTAAAAATTGTCTAAGAACTGCAACCTATGAACATTAGGCCAAAATAATTTTAAGACTCTGGTCAGTCTTTTTTTTTGATAATAATTAAAATATTATGTACATTTGTTTCTAAAATTTACTATTACATAGGGGCAATCCGGACCCCAACGCATAGCCTTGAAAAGCAAGTTTCACTTTATGCTATAGACTAAATTACAATGAAGGATCTATGAAAGGGGCAAGTTAGGGCAACAAATTTTTACTGAAGGAAAAAGCAAAATTTGGTTTGATTTTAATTTTTAACCAATTAACTTGAATATCCAAAATTGTAAAAACCTTCAATTAAAAAAAAAAAAATCTATGTAAGAAAGAAAAAAAAAAAAACGAGTGTAACAACGTACACGTGACAGAAGTGAAACTTCTTAAAAGTAAAGAATAAGAGAGATTTTTGTTTAAAATAGAGACAGGAAGTAATACAAAATGGAATATAGTTTTTTCCGTTTTCTATAAGCGTGAGAACGGTTAGCTGATGGTTTAGTAGTTTGCGAATGTCTCTTCAACTTTGCACTTTTTGAATGTTAGATTGCATTTGCATTATATTCGTTGACGGAGCCTCCGAAAGCAGAGGCAAATCTTGCTGATTATTGCCTCCTGCTTCCTGATCATCATAGCTGCTATGTTGAGTGAGGGCCTCGTAAAGTAGCGAAAGTTAATTGTTATGCATACTAGTTTGTTTGAAGTTGACTTCAAAATTTTATTGAGATAATGTTGGAATCGCCATACTCCTGCCTAAAAACATAAAATGAGAAGACCTCCAAAATGCTAATTTAACAGAATTTCGTGAGCGAACGTGATGGGCCATCGAGAAGTAAAACATGTTGTGTTCTTCATAAAACCATGGAACATGTTCGCTCCTCAGAAACACAGCTTTGCTTATTGTTTGTAAACTTGATTCAGATATAGTGACTGTTTTTGTAATTGCGGGTTCAAATCCTACACCTAGCATGATTTTTTTGTTTTTTGTTATTATATTTGAGACGATCGCGAAGTCATGGGTTAGAATCCTACGACCGGCGTGATTTTTTTTTTTTAATTATGCATTATTTATTATTTTACGATAAAACTTATAATTATTAGCAATTATAATAAATTGAGCCAAAGAATTTATTTCTTTTCAGTGTTTTTTTTTTTTTTTTTGTTTTAATCTTGGACATACATATGTATGTTTTTATTATATACATATAAATATTTTCTTTTGACATTATTATAAGCTCCACTAAAAATAAATATTGCGTTCATGCTTTAAAGATGAACATTAAATGTTTGAAAGGCACTGGCTTGTGTCAGTATACTAGAAACGGAACAGGACGCGTGCAATATTAATTGCATTTTGTTTGCCCGTGTGAAAACATCAATTTAGCATGATGCTAGAACGTCCTGTTCTTATTCGATGATTGCGACAGTCCAAGGTTCACTGAACGAAAAACGTACTTATTATCAATGTAAAAGTTTATCTATATTATGTTTTTTACATCAAAAATGAACCTATGTAAAAGTGGATTATATTTATGTATTTTACATAAGGACAATGTATCCTGATACATAAAATAGAACATAATACTATACATTGATTTTATGTTTCGTTTATTAAGCCAGAGTATTCTTACATTGATTTATTTAATCTAGTTATTGCTAATTTAATGCATCATACATTGGATTGATGACTTTTACATTGAATTTCCTATGTATTTTACATTAATCTGATAAATTTTATGTTACTCATTTAATGTATCGTACATTGATTTAAGAAATCAATGTATTGCATGGTACATTGATAGTATGTTTTATTCATTGGGATATATACTTACTGTTGATTGACAGCTATGGATCTCTTTCATAAGCCATAATTTCACGGATTTCTTTTCAAGACGCACTTTTTATTCGCATTAATAAAATTAATGCCTGAAAAAGACTCCATACTTTTTCTCAGCCACATCCCTATTATCCTGTGCAGCTATTGAATATCCGCATCTACAAAACGACATCTGACTTCATTAGAACCAGTGATCTTAGTAACATTTTTGTTACTTTGATAAAATTAGAGGACGCTTTATGATATTGCGATTCCTCAAAAAAATTGTTATTAAAAGCAGGCATGCATGAATAAAGTGTTTGCTTTTAATAAAAATATCTCAATTTTGACAATGTCATAGGATCACTATGGTTCTATCGTCATCAACTCTTACGAAAACAAAAGCAACCCTTAATTTCATATTCAAGTTAAGAAATCGTTTGTTTTTTATATATATTAATATATTTATTTATGTTTCATGTATTCGTTTTCGTTTTTGAGGATGTAATTTCTATTTACAAAAAATAATTAATTCATTTGAAATAAATATTCTTAGAAAATTTACGAAAAACATAAATTATTAAATAAAATGAATGGAGATCAATATTCACTTAGAGCGTTTAATAAAATGGAAATTTTAGGTGCTAGCTTTGCTTTTGTGGTAGATATATCATAAAAATATGCTTCTATAAAAATCCAGAAAAGTGTTGAAGCTTTTGGATACTCAAGATTAAATATGTGAAAGCTTTTGAAACAGATGTCAACGCAACGCAAAAATTTTTCAAAGATTATCTTAGATCCATCTAAATATATAAAGAAATCACTTAATTCTTTGGACTGAACATTAGATATAGCTAATATAAATGGCTGAATATTCTCTCCGCGTCTTTTTAAATGTTCTATGTGGTCTTCCAAATGTTGTAAGCAGTGGCCAACGAAAATTAATGACTCTTGGGAATCCTTCACAGTAAACTTTGTTGTGGACTTCTTTCCGGTACTGTCTTTGCGGATAACTTTTGTGGTGGGACAAAGGTAACCATGGAGAGACCAAAGAGTCTTAAAGATGTATGTTTCGCTGTCTTAAAAAACAAAACCGAAAAAATTATTAATTGAAGTTCGCAAATTTAAAAATAAGCTTTTTTTACCTGTCTCAATGTCATTATCTAAAATTGAATTGAGTAGAGATTTTAGTGCAACATCTTTTATATTATTTTCCTGATTCAAGAACATATAAAGCGCTTTTATTTTTGGTCTCCATGATTCTAAGAGCCCAATATGCTTTGGAAAAAGTAATGAGAAGTCCCTGTCAATCTGTTAAAAGATTAATAGTTTGAGCTCACAAATTTTATTCTTTGGTTTTATTTGTAATGTTTTACCAATATTTGTCCAGATTTTTGCTTGTACTGAGGCCATAGCTTAAAAATCTGTTCCATGCTTTGACATTCTGTATGAATTTGGGTTAATCGAAAATCGTCAAATCTCTTCAGCAGGTGATTTTTTTTTTAAGTGGAATATTAAGTTATTCGTACTTAAAAAAGTTTTTTTGCACAAAAAACAATTCATTTTACTAACAAACACAAAACAACTCACTTGAATTAATTAAAACTTGTCAGAACTGTTATATTCATTTAAAAACTGCAATTAAACTTCACTGAATAAATACAAACACACGAATAAGAATTGCATCAGAAAACTATGTATAAAGACGCTTTTAAAGTGACAAAATAGTTAAAATAACGGGATTCATAAAAGGTTGTTTTCGTTTACATTAATACAATGTATTTCTTTGTTAAATCAATGTACTTTTTATTAAATTTTTTCCGGTTGAATGTAAAGAATAATGTAAACATACATTAATCAAAAGTAACTTTACATTATTCAAATGCAACTTTACATTATTAAAATGTATTTTTACATTAATCCAATGTAATGTATTTTTGACATTAATGCAATATACTTGTACATCGCTTTTAGTTTGTATGTAGGATTTGATGCAAAATATGCATTGGTTTAATGTATTTTTACGTTAGTCTAATGTAATATGTAATGTTATCTTTTATGTATTCGATTACATTTATTTAATGTACTCTTACATCATTTTTTAATTTGATGTAAATGTAAATGAATAATTTACATTAATGCAATGTATACTTACATTATATCAATGTATTTTTTTAATGTTTTATTTAATGAATGGCGTACATCAAATAAATGTACGAAAATTCGTTCAGTGTTCAATGCCTGTATGCGGCAAAAATTTTATGGTAATAAAATGAAAACATTACACATCGTCACCAATAAGGTTTCACTCGCCGCCAAAGAAGTTTCACTTCAAAAATGTGTTCATAATTTCGCTTTTTTTCATATGTTAGTTTTTCTTTAAAAAAAAGTTTTAACCACATTTGCTCTTTCTTTAACGAAATTTGTTGCAAGCTATATTCCACACACAAATTAATTTTACACAGTCAAATTAATAACACTTGTCGTCAATTTTAAAATATTTTTCTTTCGATGTAAGCGTTATGCCAGTAATGTTAATCCAGATGTTGAAAAAATGATAAATATTTTCCAAGGCTGTTCAAACCGTTACTTTCAAAACCTTTTTCGAAGATATTATTACGTTTTGGTAGATTCCAAGAAATAGTAACACCAGCAGACTGATCCTTAATCAGTTAACTCTGTAATAAATTCTTTGATTATTTATGTAAGAGATGTTTTTGAAACATGTTTTCTTATTTTGACTTAGATAAAGAAGTAAAGTTTTAAAACTGGAACATATAATAGTTTAAAAATAAAACCCCAGTTGAAAGTAATATACATATGTTGGAATAAGCTTGACTTAGTATAGACAAAAGATTGTGCTTGATGAATATGAAAAAATTGGTTAAGAATGTCGAGCCATAGCCATAATTTGATGATTAAGCGCCAAAAGCGGAAGCGTGGCGTCCGTAGCGTAGTTGGTTAAAGTGCGTGGCCGCTATGTCATCGAACTTGGAGACCCAGGTTCGAACCCCAGCAGCGACAGAAAATTATTTGAATTAAAATAATGTTTCTGTACGGCCGCCACCTCTCTGCAGACAATGGCAAACCTCAGAGAGTAATCAAAATGCCATGTAAAGCTTCTTGAGAAGAACATTCCGTTCATCGCCGTTCGGAGTCGGCGTTAAACATGTTGGTCCGGTTCTCGGTCAATTGTGTACAAACTTAATAACACGCACAACACAATTGATCATAAAAAGCTAGGTCAAAGTCCTTTCAAGGGCTGAAATGGCCAGTTATTTATTTTTTTTTATTTTAAGCGCCAAAAGCAAGGCCATATGATGTTTATTTGAGGGTGGTGTAAAATTTTGAATTGAAATAACATACTGAGATGACATAATTTCAAGTTGAAAAATTTAAAGATATGTTTGTATCATTAGTGATTAAAGGTGCCACATCCTATGATTTAAAAACTTAAAAAACTAACACCCCACAAATTATAGACAACTTCTTGATCATCGCACTTTGTACAACCCCCAACTCCTCCACTAAATACACACGCACTCACTTTGTTCTGCCTCGAACCACCTCTGTTATTAACTGAAATTGTATAGTTTAGACCTGAACTATGTACTTTAACGTGGTCTAGCATGTCTGGCATGCGGCGAACTCTATAGGAAACACCTCGCACATTACCAATGGAAGCGCTGTGTAATCAATGAATGACAAATTATGTGGTTTTAGGGGAGGCGTGATGTTGTATTTTCTTTCTTGTAGTTGCTGTTGTTGTTGTTGTTGTTGTTGTGTCAAGGTACACAACTTGCAATTTGGACATTTAGAAACGACTAGTGTTGTGTGTGTGTTTTTTTTAAGGAAGGTTAGCTTGCGATGAAAAAGAAATAAACTAAGGAAGCAAACTGAAAATTATATTACGTCAACAAAGAAATTATGTAGAAAGCGTAGCCTAAACGCTGGTGGCGACAAAATATTGTAGCTAGTCACTTAAAGGTAGCAAATGAAAAATGTCATTAGTGGTAAATGAGTGTGAGTGTACGTGTGTGTATGTGTGTGTAGTATTTTGGTGGGTGTCGAGTGTGATAACAAATTATAGGGACCAGCGAACAGACTAATGACTGTTTCATTTTTTGTTGTACTGACTGTATGTTTTTCATATTTTTGGTTAATATTGTTGTTTTGTCAGATAGAGTGCAGATAGTGAAAGTGTTAATGTGAATTTTGAGAAAAGTTTGGAGTACCAGAAGGAAGACAAAGATAAAAAGAAATAAAAAATATAGACCGATAAAAACTTCGAAGAGCATACCGTGAAAATTAAAATTATTCTGACTTCGTAAATAAGAATGATTGGAAAACTAAGCTGAAGGATTTTTTTCAAGGATTTCAAGGTGTTATACCTATTCAGCCAAGTCTACTTTGGTTCGAAATGGGGTGATAGATAAATAAGAAGGAAGGATTAATCAAGCGGTACATGCTTAGGATGTTCGAAACGTGGTGGAAGCCAGGCGCGGATCCAGGGGGGGGTTTTGGGGGTTCAAACCCCCCCGAAATTCTAAAAGAACCTGTATTTAAATGTGATGTACTGATGTTTATTATGTGGGCTAAGAGTACCAAAAAGAAAAAAAATTGGTTTTTAATAATTTACTTTAAATATTCACACCCCTATGCTGTAAACGTTTGTAGCTGTTTCTACACGTATTGCTAAAATACTGAATTCTGTTCCAGTTTTTGTTTGTTTTTGCGATATGCGCCTGTAGCTGTAAACAGTCACACATACAATCTTAACCTGAAATCACAAAAACACCGCATTTTTTGGATAAAATATATCCAAACACCGCACAGTCTTAATTTAAAAACCCACAGTTTCGATAGTATCGGAAGTGTAGACTTAAAATTCCTTTTTATACAGTAATGGAGAAAAATTCCGGTTTTTGTAGCTTGACGTAAAATTCCTTTTTATACAGTAATGGAGAAAAATTCCGGTTTTTGTAGTTTTTATTTATTTTGATGTTGGTTTTATGTTGGCCTTTAATATTTGTATTCGAGTCAAATAAACAGAGAAATCACTTTTATTATTATAATTATCTTCACCCCAGCGTTTAACACAAAAAAAATAATCGTGAGCACCACACAATCATATGGAGTGAATGAGTGAAGAAAAGGTGTACGTCGATAAGCCAGCAACAATTCAAAAGCTAAAGGATGAGATAATTCGGCGGCGGGCTGCAATAAGGCCGAATTCGGCCTTATTTCCATTTGAAAAAGAAATTAAGCCAATTTGGCCTTATTTCCCTTTAAAAGGAACCACTATTAAAACGCCATCAAATAAGTTTTTTAGTTTTATTTAATGAAAAATTAAAGATATAAAGTATTGGAAAAATTGTACTTTAGGGCCCATGCTCCTTTTTTCTTTTTTTTCTAAATGTGAATTTGGAGCTCCTAATGCACATGCTGCAAAAAAAGGTCGGTCTCAAATGGTTTAGGAAATAAAAATCGTGAAAGTTTGAAAAATGTACATATTTTGGAATAATTGCACTTTTTGTACACGCTTCTTTTTTTTTTTTTTTTTGTTTTTTAAATGTGTATGGAACTTCTAAATCTAATGCTGCAAAAAAAAAATAGGGAGGTCTCAAATGGTTTAGGAGATAAAAATCGTGAAAGTCTGAAAAATTTACATATTTTTTATTGAGAAGACTAGGATATCTTATTCTAATAATAGAAATATATATCCGTTTAAACCGAAAAATATGATCGTTTAAATGCTAAAGAACATACATCTTTTTGTTTGTGGTCGAGAAAAAAATGTAAAATATAAACGTAAAAGTGATGAATGAAAATTTATAAAATATGCGCGATTTTTACTAAAATTTTTAATGAAGCATTAATATTATAAAGAATGAGCGCCGCAGGTTTATAATAAATCGCCGCGATTTTTAATAAAAATTTTTTGCCTGCGGCGCTCATTCCTTATAATATTAAAACTTCTTCACCTTCACTATTGAACTACTACTAATAAATTTTTCGCGTTGATACGAAAACAAGCACATTGAGGTTGACAATGGCAACTGTTCGCTTGCAAATTGAGTACCTGCGCTGAGTCCAGTAACTTTTCAAACAACAGACTACAGGGTGCGTACTTTTTATTAAAAATAATTATAAAAAATAATCCTTAGTTTGCAAAAATTATTTTTCAGCCTTATTACCATTTTGCTAAATTTTCTTTTAGGCTTTATTTCCTTTTCAAATGGAAATAAAAGCAAATTCACAATTTCGTCCTTATTTCTCTTTGAAAAGGAAATAAAGCCAATTCGGCCTTATTGCCGTTGGCCTTATTGCACCCCGCCAATTCGGCACATTAACGGCATAGAACCTCACTTATGCCTCGGCGTCATCGAAAATTTGGTATGGAGGTGTGCTGCCGAGGTCGCGGCGGCCATTTAGCCGATATTTTGTTCCATGCATAATTGAACCATACCAATATTGTCATAATAAAAAGAAACGACAATAATTTCCTTAATCATTTGTATTTTATTCAAAATCAACATCGGCCTTTAAAATTTAACTACCCTTTATATATATAACGTACATAAATATTTTTGAAACCCCCCCCGAAATATATTCCTGGAACCGCCCCTGGTGGAAGCCCATAGAAACATGTGAATTTGGATCTGAGGCAAAGTGTTACGCTCAATATCATCCACAAACTTCTCTATCACTACAACCTTCAAGTCGTAAATATTGATGAGTTTTCTTTTTCAGTTGATTAGAAATGAGTAAAGAAATGCAGAAGGAATAAAGCGTACAACCATGAACTGGTCGGGATTCGAACCCGAGAAATCTGGGGCGACAGTCAAGCACGCTACCTACTCGACTACCCAGACTGTCTCGAAATTTCTGTCAAATGGATCACGGGGAACTAATTTTGAAAAAAAAAAATATTCCTTGGAAATCCACAAAAGGAGTTGCATTTTACTCACCTTGTTGGATTATTCTTAATATCTTGATCATTGATCGTGTAAATCGAATTATTTTTCGAGCTAAATAATTCCATTTTTTCCATAATAGTAATTTTTGGAAGCGTTTTCTATAAACATAAGTCCACAGTTTTAAGAAAAATCTCAAGTTTATTAAAAAAAAAATTTCCAAAAAACTGTTTTCGTTTAATTTTCTGCCAAATGCACGCTCCCTTTACGATCACTCAATTTAATGAAGCGCAGCGTGAGTTTTAAATTAAATTAAATTTTTATTTATTGAAGACCAAGTGCCGAATATCAAAAAATAAAAAAAAGGAAACATTCAATGAATGAAAAAAAACAATTCTGTAAATACTTTTAAATGAAAGAAAATTAAGAACGGCTACGATCCTCAGCGTGATCATTTAGTTGAAGATTATTTTGCTTCATTTATTTTTTTTTTTTTTAATTTTTTATTTTGTCTTATTATATTTTTGAAGATTTCTGTAGAAAACAAATCAAAAAAGAAATTCAAGCTGCCTGATAAGATCGATGAACTTTCTTTCTTACTTGATTTCTTCGAAAACTCAGTGGAACGCAATGCGTTGCATTCAGGGAAAATCCACAATAACAGCGGCAAAAACAACAACAACGCCAACAACAACAATAACAACAAAAAGAACAGCAACAGCAACAAAAGACGACACCGTACGACACTCGTCTCAATACACCCTATGTCCTCAAGGAACTAAAAATGATCACGCTCATCGTTGAATCAGTTTAAAATTAATACAAACGCGGGTTGTTTTGCGCCCGTTTGTGTCGAACGCGCTATATTTAAACTTAAATTTTTACTTTTCTTCATTTAACAAGAAAATAAAAATAACAAAAATACAAAAAATTAAAAAATAAAAATATTTTGAAAAAAAAAAACAGGAAAATTAAAAAAGAATTTCAAGCGCTGTAGGATGGCGACGTTGCGGCGTTAAAACGTTAAAATGTTGTGCGAGCGCGTTGATGTAGCTGACGATGATGATGCTTCTGCTGCTGCTGCTGCTGCCGTTCCTGATGAGGCCAATGACAACGGCCATTAACGTCATATATTTGTTGCTTGTTAAAGAAATTGAAATTCAGAAAAAAAATCAATGTTTCTTATTTTTCGAATTTTCTACGGAATTTCATTATTTTCCTAAATGCGTCTTTTATTTACTACTTAGTTAATTCGATGGAAAATGAAATTTAAATAATTAAAAATAAAGGAAAATTTGTATGATTCTGTTGCCAGATGACATATTTCGAAGAATGCATTGAAATTATTTATTTAGGGGGAGGAGGGTTAGACACTCAAATGTATTGAAATTATTAAAGGTATTGAAATATTCTGAAGAGATTTCTAATGGAAACTTTATGCGTTCATATAAAACACTGAGTAATTCTCTATTGGAGAAATTATATTTTACTTCTTGGTATTGCGTTATAAAGCTAAAACGTAGTGCTTGACGTAAAGCCTGGTTAAGAAAAATACAAATTTTAAAAAAAATATATATTTTGACATTGCTAATGCCAGCGTACTTAGTAAAACGAACACCCACTTGCAAATTATTATTTTTAAGCCTATTAATACTCTTTAAACGCCTTTAATAATCTTTAAACGCCTGGGTCTTTTGGCAATTTCAAAATGGCGTCTCCTGATGATTTCCTCAACGGTTAAGGTCATGTAAAAACTTTGTGAAGTATTTGAAAATTATTTAGAGAGAGGTGAATATGAACTTTGAAATGATATTTAAAGGTTTTAAAGGTAGTTTTCCACCAATCCGAAATAGGTGTTCTATAATGGGTTTATTTGAACTAGAAAACTTTCCACATTTTAATGAAAATAAAATAAATAGAAAAATAAAATTCATTTAAAGATGAAAAAATCCCAAACCATCGATTCAAGAGTGCAAAGAGTTCAAATACACTAGATAGCATGTCTTACGAGGGGTGGCTTTCTAGTGCATTGGGTGATATGGGTGTCATTGGAAAAATACGATTGGACCTTCAAATATTCTAAGTTTAATAAAATTGCTTAATTCTGAAGAACAAATGCTTTAAAATAGGAATAAATGTATTAATGATCTAGTTGTTTGAAGTCCTGGATTCAACGTAAGGAAATTCCCTCTCAGAGGACTATACTTTTAAATCCAAGCTTGAGTTAAATAGAATTTTTAATCCAAAAAGAACTATTTATTTATACCTACGTAAGTTGCCTTTATTTTATTGTGAAAAAGACTTGTGTTTAGTCCAGAAATGTGCAGCTAGTGTGTTACGTGTGATGAGACACGCAGCAAGACTCGAAACGAAATAAATTCCTTATTTCAAGTTGTTGCTTAAGAATGCAAAATTGAGGAATTTTCTTTCATTAAAAAAGGCAGCAATAGCATAATTTCTTTGCTTAATGGCGTCCGGGATTTTTCGAAAAAATATGACACTTTTGAAAATTTTTTTCTATGAAGCTGTATTTTATTTTAGACCAATATTTTTTAATATTATTTGAATACAACTATTTAGGATTTTTCGATGACATTTAGTCTAAAAATATTCATCGATAAGGTAGAAAAGTGCAATTCCGCGAAAGATGCAAGAAATGGATCTTTAGTTCATTTGATGCGCACCAAGTTACCGGAAAATATCTGTGTTTTTCAATTTTCTCCTCCACTGTGTGATGTGTGTCAAATTTTTAAAATTTAAGCTTGCAAATTATCTCAGTTATTGCGTTTTTTCTTGAAAAATTTAGCTTAAATGTCTCTTGCTTATATATGTATTTGGAATATTTGAATATATTTGGAACAAAGCGGTTCTGGGACCAATTTTGAAAACATATCGATAAGAGCGAATATTTATTTATCTCTTCTTGATCCTAACAATTGCAAAAAGATGTTATATTTGCCCGAAAAATGCACAATTCATTGTTCTCTATTTTAAGCTTTTATTACTTTTGTGTCTTTGAAACCCTTATAATTACTATACCACTGCATATTTTACCAACGCTGTACATTTAAATTTTTTTGAAGAAATTTCAGAGAAGTGATTTTTTTTTTATTCTTAACAACAATGCTACCTTCACTCTGTTTCAGAAGACTTCTCTTTTCAAAACCTCATTTAGTGATAATTAGGGTTCGACCAGTTTCGATCTATTACATCGATGGCCATAATTAATCGGGTTAGTTTAAAAAACTGCTACGAATGCCGATTTATAAAGCGATACTGAAACTCATTTCGATAGTGTTACCGATTTTGATACGTTTCTATAGATAGGTTTCTTAGTCTTTTAAGCCTCTAAATTATATATTAGAATTTTACGAGCCTTGAGCCAAACTTTTTTATTTGATTTCACGTGTTACACCTATTTATTCTAGTATAACTTGGTTTGAAAATGGGGTGATATGTAAGTGGGAAGGAAAGCGTGGCAGAAAGCCGAAGAAACATGTGTTATACCTGTACCTCAGCCAATTGAAGTTATCAAACAATTCCATCCACAAACTTCCCTACCACCAACTCTAATCTTAAAGTCATAAAAATTATGAATTTTCAATTTTATTTCATTTGCACTAAGGAAAGAAGTACAGAAAGGTAAAATCAAGGGACCATGGCCTGTTCGAGATTCTTGAATTTCTTGCCGATACCAGACACTTTCCTTGGTATATGGTATATATGAAACTTTGAAGACAAGGATCTTCAGGGTAGCTGATTTTGATACATGTCATACTTTTCAAATATTAAAATTGATGGTATTCAAAGCTTAAAAAAACATCTTCAGTATACATGATCGTTTCTGAGCTTGTAGAGTTGTGGATAGATAACAGTTGTCCATAGGTTATATGGACAATTGTTCAAATGATTATTTTTTTTAGTTTTTTTATTGATTTGGCTTGCTTTCTTTCGCGAGTGATGACTCGCGAGTATGACTTTGCAACTGTCCGAAGTGGGAACATATTTTTTAAAGAAATCGTAAGAAATGGCGGATAAAACTGCCTGGCATTATTACTTTCCTATATATTCAAAAGTGCTTAACATCACTGATGATTTTAGATCACAAAATCTGAATATTTTTTAAAAATATTAAATCGATTTAAATGAAATCATATTTTTGATTTAACCCTTTCAGTCCCAAAGTTGCCTGAGGGTAACTTCTGACTTTGTGGCCTTGTTTCTAGTTTGGAACCCCCGATTTTTTACAATAAATTTTTAATGATAGATTGAAATGTGGTGAATAAGCGGAAAAAAAATACGAAAATTAATTTTTATAAGATGCTTTTAAAAGTTATTCCCAGTCTACTCAAGTGCGCGACCACGCGACTACGCGACTTCAAAAAAGAGCAAATTAAAAAAATTATATTTTTTAATATATCCGAAAATAAAAAATTGCGCATGTAAGAGATCTTATTTACATTTTTAGTTAGAAGAAATATGTGATAGTTAGTTAGAGCGCTAGAATATGTAAAAGATTTTTTTAAATTTTTGTAAAAATTTTTGTAGTGCCTGTTAGGAAAGCAATACGGCTTTCAAACTAAGAACTCAGCTTATTTAGGTCAACAACTGGTCCTTTACGAAGTGTGGATTGTTTGGTACCGCCAGGGCTAATTTGGGGCTGAAAGGGTTAAAGCTTCTTCCATAATAACATTTTTATTTGAAAGCTTTTTCAAAATCAAAGAAACCTATGCACTCAGAAAAAAAGTAGTTCGATTAACAGTGAAAACTGTCAAATTCCATCCAACAGACGAGTTTCTCCAATTTAACAGTCTGAAATGTTAAATTTACAGTAGACTAAATTCGTTAAACATAAGGTGTGTTCTCGTACTTTTTTGCAGAAATTCACAAGTAGCCGGGAACATGTTTTCGCAAAAGTAGCAACTTTTGAAGAAACGTCAATATAATATCTACAAAAGAAAATAAGTTGTTTTCATTGGTATTGTTATTTTATTCTAAAAAATACTGCTTATCACTTTCCATCCTTTCAATGTGCCTGACAATTAATTTACACATTAAATTTACAATTACTTTATATGTTTAAATTTATCAGGCGCTTGCTAATTGTTGTTAATGTTGCTTCGCTAAATTTGTGTAGCAGAAATTTGCAACTATTGGCAGGGATGGCAATTTCTTCTTCGCTCTCTTTTGCAAATTATTTGGATACATGAACAGGGACAAGCAGAAAATGGCAGGAAATCATACGAATTCGCATACATTTTCAAGTACGGGAAAAGAACTAGTAATTTTATCAACAAACTGTTAATTTGAAAAACTCGACTGTTGGATGGGATTTAACCGTTTTACTGTTCATTTTTTTTTCTGAGTGTGAACTTATCTCAAAGACAATTTTTACTTAACATTATTAAAAAGCTTATTCTTTATATGCAACGTTAATTAAAATTTTTAAAAATTAATCATTCATTATTGCAATCTTAAAACTGACTTATTTCTCTTAATCCCTCGCACTCTCTCTCTCTTTCTCTCACTCCCCCTGACCCTAAAGTTAACTGCAAAAGCTGGCTGAGTAATGTTGTTAACACTGTTATATTGTATTGGTTACTAGTTGGTGCAGAAAATCATTTTGACCACACACACGCACTGTTTGTCTGTCCGTCTGACTGAACGATTATTACAGTCTGTCCACAAAATTGACTCGTAAAACCGGCTTGCAAATTGTACGCATGCAGTTAGAGAGTAGCACAAAAAATATAGAGGGTAAAGCAGTACTTGACCAAAGTCAATTGTGGTGAAACGGCTAGTAACATTACAGCAACAACAACAAAGATACCTTACAAACCATGCAAAAACCTCAGGCAAACAAAGTTAACAAAATGTGGAATCGTTGTTGTTGTTAGTAGAGCCGAAAAATCATTTGCCATAACTATGCAATTTTTATGCACTTGACTGTAGTTATTGGAAGGCCTGATATAGCTAAAGGATGCAAGTTGTGTTTATGGTCAGCGGAGTGTGGGTTGCAGTTTTGAAGTTCAAAATTAAAATACATTTAGTTATAAAATTGTGGCATATTTTAATAAGTTTATTTCTTTTATAATTCTTAAAAAACATATTTTTTAAGAATTATATTGTGAGCTTAATGCCAAATAATTCATGAAGCAACAGGTTGCTACAACAACAAAGTTCTTTGCAGAACTTAATTCATACATTTAATTGTTCATTATTACACGCAGCAAACTGCATTGAATTCAAGGCTCGGCACCTAATATTTTTGCCGCCACTGTGGCCACTCACTGCTCACTGATAATGCAGTTATTCATGCTGTTGCACCAGTTTAGATCAACATCAAATTGCAAAAAGTTCTTTTTTTATATTTTTCCAACTCAGGCTTTTTATTTAATTTTTTTTTATAGCATGCGAGTTTATAGTTCTTTATTTGACATCGAACATGACAGCTCTGTGACTGTCTCTTTTGCACGCCCTTGCTTTCTCGCTCTCACACTCTCGCTCTTTCTCTGTCATTGTATTTTTGCTCGTATTATTTGTACTTTATGATGTTTCTTTGACACTTGTACATATTTTCTTGTTCCAGCCTGTGATCCCAAGTAATACACAGTCCAACACACATTCACACAGCTAAAGTCAAGTTTTGCAGACTTGGTAACTTCTTAACTTGACTTGATTTCGCTTGACTTAAGTTAAGTTTTGCTTGTTGCGTCGCTTTATGCCGTTTGTCATTGCATTTTAATGGCAAAAATTTGTACAAAACTCAACCTACGCAATAATTTATAAGATTTCCTGTTAATTGCAGCTTTTGTACGAACAAATAAAAAAAAAAATTTTCAGAAAAACAAAATGTACTCGTATAAAAGAATTACTTGCGAAAGGAAGGAAGGTAGGTAGGTAGGTAGGTTTTCTGCGTCGTTTTAAAGACCCAAATAAATTTTATTAAATTTTTTAGCTCCGTAATTTTACCACGCAATCCACTGATTTTACAACTTCTCACAATGCATTCGACGGAGATGCTAGATAGAATAGCTATGGCTATGGTAACTTTCAATCTGGCTATGGATTTTTTAAGAAAAGAGTTAAGAAAATACAAATGAAAGCACACAGAATACATATTGAAATGTGCAAATGTTTAAAGTAATTTGAGTTTTCAAGTTATTCAGAAAAAATCATAGATTTTATATTTTTTTTACGGAAAAAGAAAGGTAGGGAAGAGAAAAGAGACTAAAGGTTGTATACACAAGACGTGCAGGATGTCGTTTTTAATAAAACACAATATTCTGTGTTTTATAAGCCTGTGCAACCCTAGATATCTTGTTGGTACATCTTTTAAATTCGAACACAAATGTTTATCTTAACGCTTTGATGACCGTTCCTGAACCGATTCGAAATTCCCGAATCCGACACCGGATTTGCCGGCCCCAAATTACTAAACAAACGTGTCGCGAGAAATCATTTTTTTTTTACCTGCAAAGGTGTGAAAAATCATGGGATCTATATGTCCGAATGGTCGTCAACGGTAAAAATCTATGCGACTATTTTCTCTCGTTGACAGTACGCGAACGAAAAGTTGCAGGTCGAAATTTGATTTACTTCATCAGAACTCTTTGTTGTTAATCTATATGGAAAGTTAACCAATGAAAGTTTAAAAAATAACCTTTGCCATGGTGGCACTTTGACCTCTATATGACTATTGTTTTAGGAGATATTCCCAAAATAGTTCATAATTTCGTTAAAAATTAAAAAAAAAAAATATATAATACCTGACCTTCTTATTTAGTAATGTTTGGCATCCAATGAAAGGTTAAAAAAATAACCTTTCCAATGGTGGAAATTTAGCCTCTTTACTACTAGTGGTTCAAGATATTCACAAAATAGGTCAAATTATCCAAAAAATCTGATCTTTCATTCGATGCCAAACATTATTCCTTAACAAATAAAGAGGGTCAGATACCTATTAGATTTTTTTTAGGTTATTTTAACGAATTTTGAACTGTGTCTGAAATATCTTCAGAACCAATAGTAGTAGAGAGGTCAAGGTACCACCTTGGAGAGAAAATAAAACTGTTTTTGATTTGATTGAACTCGATCGCAACTCAAAGACCTAATTTAACTTTCGTCTTTTTTGCGATCGCTTTGATTTGAGTGTGCATAATGCGTACATTGGTTACTACAAAATCTCTAGGACGAATACTGATTCATTTTCTATATCTGCATTGGAATTTCGCGAGTAACTGTCTACTCAAATTATCGGTTCATTCACCAACCACAAGAAACCCCCTCGCGAAGTTGTAACACAGAGACCTAAGCGATTCAAACTTGCGGTGGTCACTACTCTGTCCGATCATTATCTCCACAAAAGTGAAACGGGACTTAAGCATGTATTTTCTGCTTCAAACAAAATAAAGACCATCGAACCAATGTTATTTGTGTCTTGCAAAACCATTTTTCTTCTCCAATAATCGAAATTGCTTTGAAATAAAAAAAAAAAAAAATTAAATTTCAATGTATTGATCAAAAATGCAAACAAATTTATTTTTATTTCAAATAAATCAACTCTTCAACAAAATAAAATATGTCATCGATGTTTACCGTTAACTACAATTGGAAAATAGAGGTTCCGTAAGATTTAGTGGTCGCGTGGATAGTCGAAGTGGACTATCTTTTTTTTGTGGTTTTTGCTAGAAAATGGAAGGTTGTTCGTAATTTTTTCAAAAATTTTGTACCTGTAGCTTATCTCACCTCCAAAATATTGTAGCAAGAAGAAGGGGGAGAAAAAAATAAAGATTTTTCGACTTTGGGGTGTTCTGGTAGGCAAAGAGATGAATCTACCCTTGGAAATCAATTGCTTTCTGATAGTCACATTCATTCACCTTTGAATGATACCTTGTAAACAAAATCGATTTTATAGTTTTTCCAGGGAACATTCGAAAGTAATAGGTTCATCGGTGTCCCAGTGGTCGTCAAAGGCTTAAACTCTGCAATGCAAAAAATAAAGAAAAGTGTTTATTTTTCTACAAAATTTCAATACAGACCTTCTTAGGTTTCTGAAATCAATTTTTATTTGCATGAATCTTTCATTTTGATGAAAAAATTTATAAAAAAACTAGTAAGAAATTAGAAACTAGTAAGAAAGAAAGTTAAAAAACCCCCACGGCAGAAGTTGTATTCAAAATCTGAAGCAGTTTAAAAAAATTAAAAATGTTTATTTGTAAAAAAATGTTCGTCAAACTTTTAACAGAAAATATTCGCTTTATTTTTTTGATAAAGTCACTTTATATGGCAGGTAGGCGTGATTTTCATCCGATTTGGACCATTTTCGAACTTGATCTTTATTTTTTAGAAGCAAGCTGGTGCTGATCAATAATATATATATACCTTTCTATACCTGCCACGCCTCCTTATGGACGTTACAAACGGAGTGAAAAAATTAATGTACCCTTTTCATGTTTTTAAAACGTGGTGGTTTTAAAAAAATTATATTATTTTGATCATGCCAGAATATAACGATCTTTGAAATATTTGCTTTCAGTTTTGAATTTCTGACATCAGATTTCAATTTTGCACTTTAACTAACTTTTATAAAATTTTAGATCAAATTAGTTTTTAACAAAAATTTTGCAATTTTGTCAATTGATTTGAAATAAGAAATCTCCAAAACATCAATTCATCAGAATTCATTTGTATCACAAAAACACACCACTCACAAACACAACACCTTCGCTCGAGACTTTCTCTTGATAGTTTCCTATATTTAAGGGGAAGAATAACACTTTCGCTATTAATAGTTCTTTAAATAATAACACTTCCGCTGAGTTCAATAATTATAACACTAACAACAGCAACAGTAAAAACGCATTTATTTTCAGCTGATAAACGTAACTCTTAACGTGTCCTCAACGCCAGGCATTGTCTGGTGCGTAAAGTTTAATTCGTGAGCTGCGCTGCATTCCTACATGACTCAATCCATTAACGTTTTGATAAAAGATCTGGTATGACACCCCATCATCAGCAGCAATAATAACAACAACTGTAGTAAAAAAAAAAAATTGTTACCAACAGACAGCAGCAACAAGGAATTCAACCGAAACTATGCTATTTAATAATATGAAAAATGTTTCTGTTCTATTAAAAAAATGCACGCACTCAAAATGCTTCGGCAACACTCGCAGCATTTTTCAAGCAGCAGCGATAATATTGGGCCTGCACATTTAGCATTATTATTTTGGTGGAGATCCATTCAATATTGTTTGAATAACCTTTAATTTAATATTGAAAAAAAAAATACCTTAGAAGAAATGCCGCCCAAGAAAAAAGCTTTAGAAAAGAAGCGGCTTCTGGCTTAAATTGTGCTGCAAATGCTTTATTAATTAATATGTGAGCACGTTCACTCATACACACCGAGCTAAATTAACTTGGCTTTAATAGGGAGTTGAAAAAATGTCGTGGTTCTTACTATGATGTTAACTTTATTATTTGTTGTTGTAGTTGTTGTTGTATTGTTGTCCCTACATCAAATGTTTGTAATGCGTGCGCAATTAATTTCAAAACATTTATATTACGTTGCGTTTCTAGTGAGTGTTGCTGTTTACTATGTTGTTGTTGTTGTTGTAGTTTTTGTTGTTGTCTATATTGTTGTCACAACTTTAACCAACATGTTTTTGTATGTTGTTGTGGCTTCATAATTATTATTTTGTTGTTGTTGTTGTTGCCGCAATTTGTCGCCATTAGCGTCAGCCTTATGAAAGATAACGTCGTCCAACGCATAACTTTAGACAAAACAAAACATAATAAAATAAAAAAAAAAAAAAAAATACCACGTGAAAGTCTCATGTGAACAAGAAGGAGTTGAGTTGGAAAAAAAAATATCTATTAAAATAAACAGAAGAACAAGGAAAAAAGTAATTGTGAGTAGACGTTAAGCGTCACTGTTAATGGCTAAAAGTTGCAAAATAAGCAAAAAGAAAGAAAAAAAAAACTTTGTAACAATAACAGGACAAAACTTTATGATATTTAAATATTATTGATGTATGAAAAAGAACTAGCACCGAAAAATGCATGTCAAGTTAGTAATTTATTAAATAGCTTCAGCTGAGTTGAGACACTTGTAGTTTTATTAGTAAACTTGAAAGTGCATTTTCAAGTGCAAAGCGTGTGCTTTTATATGTGTCGCATTAGAAATTATTTTTTTTGTAAATTTTTATAAGAATGGTGCAAAATTTACAAATGTCTTGATGAGGCTTTACAGCACAACTCAAGCTTATACGAGGGTTGCCTTTTAATTCTTGCGCCTAACAATGAAAAAACAGTGGCTAGTCAATGAAAATGCTTTTCTTGTTTTTCAAAGTATTATTCAATTGATTCTCGAAACAGTTTGCCACTCTGAAGTTGGTATCTCCGAAACCAAGTTTTTGGAGGTTTCATTGATTTCTTAATGTGAGGGAACAAGAAGAAGTCATTGAATTCTCTGTTGCTCAAGGGTACAGTTGCGACATGACAGCTTTTTGTAGCAACTTTTTCATGTCCCAAACAATGGATTGCTGCTTTGTTTCGGCCGTCACTTATGGCATTTCCTTATAAATACCTATGAATCACTTATGAATCATCACTTATGGCGACGTCTTAGATGTGTTTCGAATCACCGCTGCTATATTTTTTCAGCATTTCCCTACACCAATTGACACGAGCCTTTTTTGAGCAACCGTCAAATTATGGGATATCTAACGGGAACGGATGCATTTTAGCCACACTAATGCCCAAGGATAACTCCATCTCACGGTACGTCACATGCCAGTCTGCGTCACAGTTCATACAGTGCGTCAAAAACAGTTCACACACACTACCGATGTTTTCTGCTACAACAGCCCTTCTTGGGCGATCTTTACGAAATTCGTCTTGGAGAGAACGAAGACTACGTCCCTAGGTATGGTGCTTCAACACCAAAACTCGAATTGAGTTGGTCGATGCAATCCGTTTCTTATCAATCCGCGTTGAAAAAGCATAAGAAAATCATAAGAAATCATCACACGAAAATGTTCACCTGTTAAACAACACAATAAGCGCACATACATCAAAACGTTGTTTGTACGTTAACGCTAAAAAATGTCAAATTTTCGAGTAGAACTCTCAAAATTCATTTCGCAATGCTTAATGTTACCGAGGAGCAAGACTTAAAAGGCAGCCCAATATTTATCTTGGAGTATCTTAGAGGTTATCTCCTTAAAAAATTATGTTTTCGGTTTTTTAAATTAGCAATTGTACAGATGAATCATCAAACACTTGGACATGAAACATTAGCTCAAAAACATTTAACTATATACAAGAAATTTTTCCATGTTAGCGTGCCGTGTGTTTGAATTTCCGAATTTTCAGTGTTGAAATACTGAATGAAATATAAGTACCTACTATATTGGAGATGTGTTCCTGCTAAATATGTTCTTTTTTCAGATATTTTTTGTCTTTCGTCTGTCTGTCGTGACGGTGGGTCATGATAACAGCCGTAATTTTGAAATACTTAATACATGAGCTTATTTTTAAAATAGGAAGATCAAATTCGTAAATGAGCCAAATCGGATAAAAACCACGCCTATCTCCCATAGGCGCCCATATCGGACTATATCGAATTTGATTCGAAATTCAAATTTCATTTAAAAAACGCACTCTGATTGTGAAATTTGGCAAAATCTGATGAAAACCACGCCGGTCGTGACCACTTCGATATGATAAAATATCTAAAAATTCTTTAAAAAAGTACATAACACTTGAAATTTCCCACATAAGCTTTGCTTTTGAGTACAAACCTGTCAAACTTGTTTTTGTGCGGTGTTTTTTTTAAACGATTTTTTTTAAGGTTTTTTTATGCGAATTTTCTTTCATATGTTGTGAAAAATTAAATATAGCTATTTACGAAATTTGTGAATACATTTTTTTAGCGTTTTTGTTTTTCTGCGGTCCTTATCACTATGAGTTTGAAATTAATCAAAATCGGATGAAACCCGAACTTACTTCCCATACAAAGTGACCTTTTGAAAAAGGCAAAACATTCATAAATTCCAAGAAAATTATTGTATTGAATGGATAAAAACGTATTTAAAAGTTACAATTATAATAAAATTTGGTTAAACTGAAGATAAAGCACGCCTATCACCATACAAGCTGACGTTATCAAAGCAATAAAACCTTCATAACTTCGAAATTATATATTAGTTAATATATATGTATATATTATTATCACAATAGTGAAGGGGTATTTTAAAATCATCCAAGCCGAAAATAATATTTTACTTTCTTTACTAGTTTACTTTTTTCCCTCTTCTTCTCACTATATAGCATTAAATTTTCGAACCAAAGCAGCATTGACCGAAAATGTGTAACGCCAGAACTTCCTGACCAAACTTGAAATTAAAAAAACAATGATACTGAAAGAGTTTTTTGATTAATACTATAGTCCAAGTGAAAAAGTTATGTATGCAACAGCTAAAGTCGAACCTGGGATCTTCCTATTCATAGGAAATGAATAGTCTACACACGAAAATAATTCTTGTTTTTATTTTGTGCGGTAAAAACAATAGATTAAGTTAATATATCATATTTTATGAGGACAAACCATGTTATAAACAACATTTGTGGTCACAAGCGTCCGCATGAATTTTTCGAGGGGGACAAAGGTATGCACTTATATGAAAATTATGATATAAAATGTAACATATACCCATAGGAAATAAAAATACATGCACTTTTTCCAGTTCAGGGGGCAGGGGCAAGTGCACCCCTGCTCCTCCTGTGGACGCCCTTGTTTGTAGTTCTTCACTAAAATTTTTGTGAAAGTGTGTCAAAAAATTATGTAAAACTAGCGCGAAAGGTCCGTGTCCTGTTTTATTTTTAATGTCTTCAATGCGCTCATGCAAATGATGATTGAATTTCAAACATACTGAAAAGTCATGGAACCTGAATTTACAGTTGTGTTCATAAAAATAGCAGCATATTGCCTCATATTATGAAAGTGTCAAAATTACATTAAATTATTTTTTTCTATGTATTTCCTGATATATTTCCTAAACTAAATCTCAAAATCTTTCAGGTTAAGTTCAGATTAAATAAGAATTGACTGTTATAATATTCAAATCTAAAATCAATCTGATTAGTCCAATACATCTATGTAATCAAAATTTCTATGAAAACAATACAAATTTCACTGTTTAGAAATTTCTTCTTCGAAATCATAAAAGTTTTCATTTTCTATTCAACGTATCTATTACGTTATGGCAGCATATAAGAGTCCCTTAATACCCTTAATACCTTCATGCTTAATTCTTCTTATACTTATAAAATTACAACAACACGACTCAAAATACAAAAGTTGTAAAATTAATAGTAAATATTAAAGACGAAAAATCAAATTATTTCGTTTATATCAATGAAATTGAAAGTGAACCTATTTTAATAAATTTTTATTCGCTTTTTTAGTTTTTTTTTTTCTTTTTTTTCTTGTAAAAAAACATTTTATGACTTTTCGTGCCACAAGCGTATTATAAAAATGCTTTTCGATCAGTGCTCGCAGCATTTCAGAACACGCAGCAACCGCTTTCAACATTTTATGACTTTTTAATAGTTTCCCATATTGTTGTTGTTGTTGGTATTTTTCGTGTTTTTTTTTTAATTTTACCTCAATACTATTTCTACTACACATTTTTACTATGCAACAAGTTCTGTGAGTCACTTTTGATAGGTATGATTTTTTATTGTTTTTTTTTTTCTTGTGTTGTAAAAAGTCTTTGCTGTTATCCTATTATTTGTCTTTATTTGTTTTTGTTATTTTTCCAGCTCGTAAAAATCGAATTCCTGCTCAAGAAAAATCGTTGTATCTCTCGGATTGTGTGGAGATATCTTCTTTTTCATTTTGCTGTGGGTATTAATTTTATTTTGTTTTGGCAGATATTTTTACTACTCTATCTGGTGTCATAAAATTTGTGTATTCATGTCGTAAAACGTCGTTTCATTACTTTCATGGTAGGGCAGGGTAAGATGACGGTGACGGTGCGACGAAGAAGCGCAACAGTTTTCAGCGTTTTATTGATTTGTGCTGCTTTGATTCAGTTATTATTGCTTATTGCGGGCGTAAAATTAAGTAGGCCACACTGAAGCCGTTGGCACAAAAGCGTGGCCGCACTTTATGCGCACGAATAAGAAGAAGATAAGGATTAAACAGTTTTAATTTTTATTGAGTGACTTCAAAGGTGTTGGGTGAAAGTTTTCATTTCGCAAAAACAAGGAAATCGCTTTGTGCAGAAAATATTTATTATTTTTTTATGCAAATTTCTCTCACTATCATCTTGTTGCTCTTTGAAATAGTGAAGATTTTCTAGTATTCATGAGTCTCCAATGTTTATTAATAGAGAAGTGATCACTTCTATTTAACCCTTAGTTTTTACCGAAAGCAACAGCAGTCTTACTCCCTCCATTAATACTACTACTTTTTTCCTTTTTTCGTTTTTTTTTTTGTTTTTGTTCTTTTGCTCTGTTCAAGTAACATTACTTTAATTAAAAACCCGTTAAACTTGTGGCTATCTCACTCAAAGCTGCTACTAAATGCGTATTTTATTAGTTTTTCAACATTTGTATCCACATTTTTTCCCCATTTACTTTGCACCGACTGCCCCTTTTTGCTCACCATATCCATCCCATTCATACCCATTCACAAGTTAAGCTCTAACGACCCATTCCTGCCGCCCCCTACTAAAGCTGCAAATTAGAAATCCCTTTTGGGATTATTCAGTGTTGCGCATACTAACTTAAATACATACGTTTTTTCTTTTTGTTGGTCTTGGTTTTTTTCGCTTTGGATTTTGTTGGTGGAACGCTTTGAAAGTGTCTACTTGATAAAAACAAACGACTGACATTTATTTTTATTACACACCTTTTGCTTTTTATTTTCATTTCCTTCTTGAGCTTTTTTTTTCTACTACACTTTCTGCAAATACCCCGCTTACCAAACGTGTCTCACTCCCTTTGCGTATCACTACTTCTACAGCTCCTTCTGCTCTTGTCCTACTTCTTCTTCTTCACTCACCAAGTAGATGTTACTTATTTTAATGCACATTTTTGTAGGCAATTTCAAATTAGGCATGTTTGCGTACTTTTTTTTATTTTATTTTTTTTTTTTTTTTGTCTTTGGTGGCAGCAGTTCGAGGGTGGCGATTTTTACCCTCTTGTCTGCGCTGCGGTTATATAAAAAAGCAATTTTTTGAGCGAAGTAACGATTTTTATATTAGAAGAAATGACTTTATTTCGTTGTAAGAAAAAGCAAAAGTTTTGATGGGAGTTTTCTTGGATTTTTGTTTTTTTTCTGCATTTCGGAGGCAAAAAGTAGTAAGAAAGTGCCAACACAGTGCGGAGTAGAAATCGCCATAAATAAACAGTACAAATTAGAAATTATGTCTAAATACAAATGGATGCAACTCGTTTGAGTTGAACTTGTACTTGAGTAGGTATGTTACGTAGGGTTTTTGGGAAGAACGTTTTTTTTTTACTTCATCGTTATTGGTTTATAATAAGTAGAGTTGGTAGTACTTTGGGTGGGTGAAGATGAAGAGATATAAGGGATGGAATTAAGAATATGTTCACCTGTGAGTGCTACTGGCAAAATCAAACATTAAAATTTAGCCAAATCCTGCTCCAGGGAAGAACTTTGTTTGATTTATTTTTAAAGTAAATTGATGTCGATGTTTCATGGACCTATGACTCAAATCAAACGCTTTGTAATTTATAAATGCGGGAATTTTGCCATGAAACACAAAACAGTAAAATAAAAAATAAAACTCTTTGAATTTTTTTACGAATATTCACCATCAATCGTAGTTACGATGCTCAAATTTACCTTGTAATCATATGTCTTCTTAGATGTATGTGCACAACATCATCAAAAAGTACTAAGAGACTGGCTCAGTGCAAGACGTAAACCCCAACGACTTCCTCCGAAAATATCGACGAAGTGTAGGAGAGTGTTTGAAACATAACCAAGCATAAAAATGTATCACTTTGCTGAAGAGCTCGATCTCTCCACGTCCACACTGCAGCGAATATTGACGAAAGATTTGGCAAGCAGTGCCATAAGTTCTCTGATTGGGTCTTTTAAAAATAAAACCGCGTTCCCTGACGAAGCCATTATTTTCGAAGCGGTTACTTTAATAAGCAAAATTGACACATTTGGGGATCCAAAAACCTGCAATTCATTCAGGATATAACAATGCACTACCAAGCAACTAGTGACTTTTTGGTGCTGATAATGGACCCGAGGGATCTTGGCACCCATATGCCAGAGAACCTTGGTTCATTTCCATCTGACACAGAAATTTTTTTCAATTGAATTAATTTTTCTGTTCGGTCATCACCTCTCTGCAGACAATGGCAAGCCTCAGAGAGTAAATAATGTCATGTAAAGCTTCTTGAGAACATGCACATAAGCCGTTCGGAGTCGTCATAAAACTAGTAGGTCCAGTTCTCGATCAATTGTGTACAAACATTTAATAACACGCACAACACAATCAAGGACTGAAATGGCCAGTTTATTATTATTATAGTTCCCTGATCGCGATCGCGTTATTGCGCATTTTGGAGACGCCAATTGACCATCAAGATCTTCCAATTGGACATTGTTAGACTTCTTTCTTCGGGCTTATGTTAATAGGTCTACGCTTACAAAAGAAGTCCAACTCTCAAAGTTAGCATTAAAGGTTGCCACCGCCGATTGAAAATTTTGAAAATGAGTATTATGGTCAACAAGCTAGGCCATAGTAGCCATATGAAAGATAAGATATATCATCCATAATCACCACGTGAAGACTTCTTAATAATTTATTAAAATTTTAGTAGACATTGAAGCAATTGTTCGTGTATTTAAAAAAACAAAATGTGCACCTCTTGCTTACACCCTTTATTACGTGCTTAACTAGCGATACCCTGCGAGCGTTGTTTATAGAAAAATAATAAGTACATTAAAAATTTTTCGTGCTCATGGTCCAACTCTTACCACGCTCATGGTCCACTGCCCGTGAAACACTTTCCCTGTAGCAGGACATCACTCTCAGATGCCAACTTCATTATAATTTTCATTGTTCTGTGACTTTTACTTCCATAGCTATTCTATATCAAAAATCGGGCTACACCCCGTTATCCAATGCACGTGGCAATTTTCCAGTAGAAATATCTGGCCAATAAGTAACTTCATACTGAGTTTCAGTGCTATACGATATTTACTTCTAAAGCTATTGGATATCAAGAATTGCGCTTGTATGGTCGGAGCCACTGTTAAATGTCCGCCCTAATTTTCTAGTAGAACGACATCACCAAATAGTAACTGTGAATTTTCTTTTCAAAGCTATACGATATCAAAATTTACACTCGACAATAGTTAACCGTCCATTTAGACGGTAAAAAATGAAGAAGTCAGGTGTTGAGTGTGTTGAATTGATGGGGAGTTACTAATTAAAATTTTAGCAACTCCCCCTCCCTACTTAACTTATCGTAGTGCATTTCAAACCCCTTCCCTCCCCTAAATTTGTGAAGTAGTTTATGGACGGCTAAGTAGATAGAGAAGTACACCCTGTAGAAGTACAGGGCCTAACATAAGTTTTTTTTTTAAAAAGTTTAATTAAATTGAACAAAATTAAACTTTTTCCATCTGTTATGGCTTTATTAGAAGATCAAACATTCCCATTAATTATAAAAAAAGACCTTCGTTCAAGTGGCTGCCTCGGCTGGCTTCGCAATAGCGTATTATGTCACTCCAATTTTCCAAGATCTTGTTGATGGTTTAAGTGCTTGAATCAAAACAAAAGTCTAAAGGGGTCAAATTGCAGCTCCAAGGCGACCAATTCACATCGCCAAGACGGCTGATAACACGATTTCGGAATTTGGTGTGGAAATGATCGATTGTGGCATGAGCTGTGTGGCATGTCGGCCCATCCTTGCATGAATCAGAGGTCGTTCAAATTCATATCTCCAATTTCAGTAGAAAAAAAAAGTCAGTTAACATTGCTCTGTAACTCCCACCGTTGACCGAAACGTTGTTCTCAGCTTCATTTTTGAAGAAAAATGGTCAAATGAAGCCGCACCTAACTGTGACTCTCTGTATATGCATCGGCTTCTCGACAATAGCTTGCGGGTTTTCCGAGCCCCAGATGCGGCAATTTTGTTTGTTAACGTAGCCGTCGAGATGAAAATGCGTTTCGTCAGAAAAGATGATTTTTCGCCCAAATCATCTTCTTTTCAAATAACGCACTGTTTGGGCTATACAGCACTCACTTTGGCAATGAGTTTCCAACATTTCCCAACGTTTTTCAAGCCTAAAGCGACTCATTTCTTTCCGCGGAGGTGTGATACTGACAAGATTTCAAGCGGGAAACAGCTGTCAGTGTCAAAATAACCTATGATTTAAAAAGAAATCACTAGATGGCCCACCTTGTATACATATCGCACACCCTCTTCAAAAGTGACACAACTCAAAATTTTTAAATTTTCAGGAGAGTCAAAAAACTATTTCGTTTTCAAGCAACTAAATAGAAAAGAAGGATACAAAATGCTTTTTAAAAATTAACGAGCAATCGGATTAAAACAAAATTTTGACCGTCGATGGAGATGTGCATTACAAATAGATTTATAATAAAAAGTCAAAATTAAGAAATTTCGAGTTGTGTCACTTTTGAAGAGGGTGTGCGATATCTGGACAAAACCGGTGGCTGCAATTGATATAAGCGCTGAATGTTAATTGTGTTTTCTTTCCACTATTGCAAAGTAATAAAATATATTCAATTGCATATTTTTATCTGCGCATTTGCACCGAATCGTGAATGTGAGAAAACCGACTTTGAACTTTATGCTTTATACAAACCTTCTTAAAAATTAATTTAATTTTAAAGAATTTCTACAAAATCCGGAGCAAATTGTCAAGTTACATTTAACTTTGTAACCTTTTTTGTTTTGATATCTCCGCCAGATTTAAATCTTTAAAAAATTCCTCAAAAGAAAATTTTTTTGTTTTCCAAGCTAGGTTTTAAATGAAAACATTGCAAATTCAGGAGGTCATGGACAACTCTTGATGAACCAAAATAAAATGTTGGAATGATTTATAAGATTTTCCATTAGAAGCAATTTTTGGACTTAAGCTCTTTTACGCTTTGTAAATTTTTTGAAGTGAGTAAATAGAAAGAGTAAAAGCTCAGAGAGTAAATGTAAAGCTTCTTGTGAATATGCAAGTCCAGTTCTGGGTCATTTGTGTACAAACTTTTAATAGCACGCACAAAACAAATTTGATCATAAGAAGCTTGGTCAAAGTCCTGGCCTGGGCTGAAATTGCCAATTTATTTATTTATTATATATTAGAAGAATGAAATTTGTTGCTCTTATCTCGGCACTCTCGGAAAAAAATTCAAATTATTTTATTAGCATGACGTGAAAGAGAAGAAAAAAGAAAAAAAAATATTCAAACCATCGTTCTTTATTCAGCGAATTAGCTTCGTACCTAATCTCTTCTTTCATATGATGTTGTGACCTACCTATTTATACTGGGTGTTGCAAATGTGTTTCGAACAGGTAGGCTTATGTTTATTTTTAATTGAGAATTGGAAAAAACCAGCTTATAACCAGCTTAATTTAAAAACGTGTCTATTTTGGAATTGATTGTGGATTAATTGCGGATTATGGCGTTATAGTTTTAGATATTCTAGGTGGTGTTTAAATAAATAATTATTGACTTAATAAGTTGACTTTGATATATATTTTTTTATATTAATTAATCATGTTTTTTTTTTGTCTGCTCAGCTACAAAATACCGCAAATAATTAAAGATTAACATTGAGATTAGAATAAATAACAACAGCAACAACAACAACAACATCTAGTGAAACGTATACAAAATAATAGCAACACCAATAATGATTAAATTAATATGGCAACGTTGCTGCAATACAATTGGTCGTGATGCTGTAATTAAAAATAACAACAACAACAGCAGCAAAAAAAAAAGAACAGCAACATAAAAATATTTTAAAACACGATAAGCTTCATTATAACAACAATAAAAAAGAAAAAATCGAAAAGCATGTAGTTTTGCATAATGCTAAACTGTTGTTGTTGTTGCTTTTCAAATACAGATAAACAGCAGCATTTATTGCCATATTTGACAGTGATAAAAATTGCAAGTTGCGTGTTTTTTTTAGAACACCTCAAATGCTCAGCTGTTGCTCATGACAAGCTGTGATAATGTCACGTTTTAACGCCATTTTTGTTAATTTACAAACATGCAATTGTGCAGGGTTGCCAGGTTTGAGTTGCTGCATTTAATGTTTACAAGTATATAAGCAATATACTATATATGGTATACTATATATGGTATATATTTGCATTGTATATTTAAATAACTCTTGTAAAACCTTTACATCATTGTTGCTGTACATTGCCCAACAACATGTTGTTGCAGTTGTTGTTAGTTGTGTTTGTTTTTAATAAAAATTGTTTTTTTTATCTTTTTTTAATGTTATCAATAATTTATATGCAATTTTAATTGCAAATTCATGTTCATTTTTATCTTGCTGTTGCTGTTGTTGTTGTTGTTGTTGTTACTGTTGTCACAAACAACCGCATTTAAAAAATCATTTGTTGTACATTTTTAATTTAATTTAAATAAAAATTTCATAAATATGGCAATAACAAAAAATATATCTCAAAGGCAAAAACAACAACAACAAGGGTGCAAATGCAATTATATGCAACTGAGTAGCAGCACCAAAAAAAAAAAAATTGCTTTAGTTTTTTCTTTATTTTTTTTTTTATTTTTAATGAAATACATTAAAAATTAACAAATAACTCGAGCAGCACGCTGATAAATTAACAAATTTTATGCATTATTAAATGCATAAAAAATGCAAAAATTCTGCATTGGCAACCGAACTACAAATGAAACAAGTAAATAAAATATAACAAAAAAATAAAAAAAAAACTGTCAAACCACAACAATGAAAAATTAAAGAAAAAAATAGACAGCAGCTAGGTATTAAATTCAATTACTTTTTGATTTTAATTTATTATGCAACAGCAACAGCAACACCAGCAACAGAATTTTTTGCTATTTCGCATTTTTGCGCAGTTGGATTTTAATTAAATTATAAAAATGGCCACAAATACGATTTTTTATTTTAATTAAAGTGGTCTTTGTGTTGAGCGGGGTAAAAAAATGCTGCTCTTTTTCAACCAACTGGTTGTTGCAACAGTGAAGTTATTTTTAATATTGAAGCAGAATTTGATAAATTTCCTAATTTTTATCCTTAAATTATTTTAGTGACCACAAGCGGAATCTTAAAGTGGATACGAGAAGGTGTGGCACTTATTCCAACGAAATAAACTAGAATCTTATACAAGATGCAAACCTTGATTATCCTTTGGGAAATGATAACATTCCCGAATATAAGCAGGAAACATTCCATAGAATGTAGGAAGCATTCCCTTTCGTTAGACACTCCATTTTGTCTTATATACACTATGTCATTTGAGGGTAAACATTCCTCTCCGTTGTCTTCAAAATGAATGTGGAGACGACAACAAATAAATAACAATTAAAAATTATTAGCCTGGCCTGGATTCGAATCCGGATTCTCTGAGGTGGCAGTCAAGCACGCTACCTACTCGTCTACCAAGGCTGCCTTATTATTCGAGATTTTATTATTCCAAATAAAACGAAATTGAAAATGCCCCACAACAAGCAAAAGTTTCCACATGCATTCTTTAAGAAGCGGTTTGGAAACAATATCATTTTGAAACTTTTCATAACTTTCCAATAGATACGATAAGGAATGTTTCAAAACCACTTTCTTATGGAAGCCTTCCAATTTTTCCCAGATGTTATTAAATCATTGGCTTTTCTGGTATTTTCTATCTAATTTTTGTTTTTTTTTGTTATTTCTGGTTACTGACTTTATGAAATTCAAAATTAAAACTGACAATAGACACTTCTTCACCTATTAAAATAAAAGTATTCCCATTCCAACTAACAAAATTGCTTTCGATTTTAATATTTAGAGTATAATTTAATGCTATAATCTTTGTATCGGCCTTGAGATGAGAAGCACTATTGTCATAGGACTGATTGTCGATGTTATAAATGATCTGCAAGAACACGGATAGAAAAAAATCAAGCTTTGTATGCTTGAATCAAGCAAATAGGCCATCAGTTTACACTCAAACGTAAATTTCTCTATTCAAGCATTATTTTGCTAGAATTGAGCAAATTTAAGACACATGATATTAAGAAAAAAATGCTTGATTCAAGAAACATTTGATTGATTTGCTGAATACTAGAATAATTGGCTTGACTTGAGAAATTGATTTTCATTGATGTGAGAATAATTTGCTTGATTTAAGTTAAGAATTTACTGAAAACCATGATACAATAAATACAGGTAGATTCTCTAGATGACAGCGTACTGCCGCGAATGTCAACACGAAGTTGACAACGCATATAAAATCTCAAAGCTATAAAAAAGTTCATAGAAATTAAATATAAGCAAACAACTTTTTTTATATGGATTTTGACAGTTATGACAGTATTAAAAAAGAGCACAATCAGGTCTGCATCTACCTCTATTTTTTGTATCATGCCGAAAACTAGAATAATTTGTTTGATTTAAGAAACAATTTTCTTAATACTAGAATATTTTGCTTGATAATTTTCTTAATTTCCTTCTTATAATGAAAATCCTTCAGCAAAGATGTAAGAAAGATGTAGGATAACCGATCATAAAAAACTGCTCGAACATACTAAATATATCTTGTAGACGCTTACATGATTCCAAGTAAAGTAACAGAGACGTCACTGTTTCTTCGAACCCAAGAATGATAGAAACAAGATTACGCGTTCCGCAGTCCCGTTATCTAATGCTCTCGTTCTCAACTGAGTGTATGGCGTCACACAGCACTTGTGCTGACAAAAACGTATACAAATGTGCATACGTTTAGGCAAATCGACGAAATCGAAAATAAATTCATTCGGAAAAGTAAAGTAAGAATATCTACTCTTCTGTATAAAAATATGAATAGTTTCGTTTACGAAAAATTTTCATTTCCTAAACCATTCGAGACCGACAAAATTTTATTGCACCAATATATTTAGGAGGTCCATATACATAATAAGGAAATAACAAAACAAAAATATTTAGGAGTGGGCCCCAAAGTAAAATTACTCCAAAGTCTGACAATATCGCTTGTGATGTAATGCTCTCTCTCTGTCTCTCTCATTTGCGGAACGCGTAATCTTGTTTCTATTATTCTTGCTTCGAACCATGCCATAGTTTGTCAATCTGCCCCCATCTTACACATGCTTTAGTGTAAACATGTTGTGAATTATAAGCATGCCAATATAAGTTGAAGTGAGAAAAATTTGCTGGATTCAAGTAAACAATTTGCTAAAACCTAAAATACTTCTCTGCATTTGCTTAAATGAAAATATTTTCTTGATTCAAGTGTTGTTTCAGATTCAAGAATAATGTATTTTAATCTTGTTTCAAGCAATCATTTATTTTACTCAATTTAAGAAATGAATGCGCATTACAAGATTATTTTTCTTAATTTTAGTTTCTTGTGCTTGATTTGAGCAAATGAAGCTTAATTTTATGTTTGCTTAGATCAAGTAAAATATTTGCCTAATATAAGAACATTATTTCTCTCCGTGGACATTCTTTGAATCGAATTATCGAATTTTAATAGAAAAATTGCCCGATTTTTTTATTATCATACTGACAAGAGGTATTTATATAGATTAGTTAATGAAATAAAACGAACAATTTCTTAGATGTTTTTTAAATTCTTGCTGGATCAAAAAGTAGCCACATGAAGATTATGCCTAGAGTACAATTTCTTTCAAATGGCCGCCTGAGTTAAGCTTGCAGACCATTTTTTCCGAATGTTCGAACATTCTTTCTTCAAATGTTTTCTTTGAGAGTTCGAATTGTTTGTGAAAAGTTAGCGTTGACCTTACTCTTAAAACAACCCTAAAGTCTAATAGTGTTAAATTACTAAATCTTGGTGGCAAATGGATGTCGCTAAAAATTGAAATTACACAACCAGGGACGCTTTCGTTAAAAAAATATCTATATAGAACATTCGAAACCACCAACAGACAAATAAACCAGGATTTTATAATAAATTTAATCTAAACATAAAAGATACACCTGTTTTGTCTGTTCTGTTTAAAATACGTGGCGACCATGGCCGAACGCGTGAAAGTGCATAGACCATTTGATGCAAATTTTGCGAGTCTCAAGGTTCTTGCTTCGAGTCCAAACTGACACAAAAAACTTTTTTATTGTATCAATTCTCTACAGACAGTGGCAAGCCTCAGAGAGTAAATAAATACCATATAAAGCTTTTTGAGAACACTTACATTAGCCGTTCGATCAGCATAAAAACGAGTAGGTACATTTCTCCACAATTTGAGTAGAAAGAAATATTTTAATATAACGCGCAGAGTCCCTTCAAATGCTCAAATAGCTAATTAAATGAAATTCAATCGATAGAAAGGTAAGAATAAAAATTGTGTATGGTTCAATTGGTTAGAGGGTATATTACATCTTTAGGAGGTCACTTAATATAAACGCGAACTAATATTTCACAATCCCGCGGGGAGCTTCGAGAGTCCATTGAGCTTCTTTTATTTTATGTATAAGCCACTCAGGCATCTTTTTCATATTTTACTGTGATATTGACCTTGATTTGTTTTTTGCCGTATAACTATCATTTTATATTCTCCTTATCTATGGTACCTTCTGTCTGTCCTTCTACCTTTCTGTTGTCCAACCCCATATACATACATCTAACAATATTATTACGAATCACTTTATTGTGTGGTCATTAGCGCCTAACATATGCCGAAAAAAAGTGAGTGTTTTACTTTATAAAAAAGCCCCTTCTAAATTATAAACAAAATAAAAAAAAAAAAAACAAAATAAAAAAAAAAAAAAAACAAAAAAAAAAAAGGAGAACAATGTACCACTCAACCAATTCAACTGCTCAAACGTAACACTCGACAAACATGTCACCAACATTCATTTCAACAACAGTCACAGCAACAGCAACAAAAAACTAAACAAATTAATTGTTTATTTGTTGCATTAAAAGCAAATAAACTGCAACAACAACAACAACAACAACACCAACAACAACAACAACAATAACTACACTCATAATAATAGTAAAAATAATGATAATTATTAAAAGTTCCCTTGTGCTGCCTTTGAATTATTTTTTCTCTTTCCACACTCTATACTAGCCCTACAACAGTACAGGGCGCCTTGGATCTCCCCCGTCCAAGTTCAGATAATTCATTTTCATTAAAATTTTTCAGCACTCTTATGCATCACGCACGTAACAGTGAGTGAATGAGTGACAACAATTGCAGGACAATCGTTGAAAGGTGTTGCGGTTGTTTTTTTTTTAGTTTTTTTTTTTTTAGAGGGCCGGGGGAAATACCTGGGGAATGATACTAAAATTAAAACAGGCAAAAGCGACAAATAAACAAACGCAAAAGAACTAGGCATGAAGACATATCTGCTACAATGTTGTTGCTTTCTGGCTGCTCTTCAGTGTGTGTGCGTCTTAATGACTTGTTTACATTGTCGCACTCTAATGTCATTATAGCCAAATAGTTTTCCTTATTTTTGTTGTTGTTGTTGTTTTTGTTGTGTAATTTCTATATTTGTGTCTTCGACCAAACCAAATAAAAATTAGTTGATGAAACAAATATTATGTGTAGAGCTAACTTTATTTTAATGTATAGCGCGCACGTGTTGGTCTATATTTGCGTTTTAATTGCAGCATTGCCTGTGGGGACAATATTGCCAGAATAAAGTTTTTCAAATTTTCAATTTGTATAAGAAAACTTGGTGGAATAATTAATTCAAATGTACCATTTTAACGTAAATACCAGAGAATAATAGTTTAACAAAAAATGCAATATCATTAGAATAGAAAAAAAAAGAACTTAATTAAAAAAATTATATCAAAATATGTCACATTTAACTCCACTTGACCTCTAAGATAGTGCCTAAGTTCTTTTTACATGGAAAAATATTTTAAGAAATGAAATCTATCTGAACCAGAAGCTTCTTGAAAAGTGCGGGTTTTACGTGCGTTTTCGGGTTGATAATTTTTTGTTTTTTAATTTGTTCCTGAAATTGAACTTTGTTAAAAAGATCAAATAAGACGAACAAATTTGAATTCATAATACAATTTAAAGTTTGTTTGCAACATCTGCAAAATTATAAAGTTTTTAATTAATTCAGTTTTTGAACCAAAGTATTAAGTTCTTATCACAAGCTAGTTTGAAAATGCATGCAAAGTGATACTTGGCTTGTAAGTATGTAAGTTTGTGGCTGAAACAGAAATGATGTTTTTCAGTAAATTTTGTTTTTGTAATTTAGTAAGATGATTATTTTCTTTTTTTAGGTAAAACAAAAAACTTTAGTATTTTTTGTGCAGTGAACGAAAATAAAGAGTCTACTATCAGTAGATGGCATTAATCGCAATTCCGGAGCGTTTATGTTTGTGTCAATGAGCACATCACAAACACAAACGCTGTATTACGATCGCATAAATAAAGAACACTATCTTATTCTCGAATTTGTAGCACACATACTATAATAAACATGGCTACCCTGCAGTCCGTCTGCCCCGCGAGGCCCATTAAAATTCTTTTGTAAGTGAAACATGTCATTTCGAAATGGCTTCATGACGACCTAACCTTATAAATTTCTTATAAAATACGCAATAACTCGCAGAAAAAGCCAGAGAGATCAAAAAGTTAAAAGTTTACGCATTTTTTTAAAGTTAAAGCATTATAGGGGCGCAAAATAGAGCGATTAGTCAAAATTATAACATAACCTCAATTTTTCACAATAATCTTATACATATATTGAAAAACTGCTTTCTTTGTCACTCACCACGCCCGAAGATGTTTTAGTCTATTCTTGCAAAAATTTATTTTGTTATTCGATTAGATATACTTTTGGTAAATCGTTTATATAAGAGGTTAGGCCACTCTAGACGCCGACAAATGCTCTCTTTGAATTTTTTTTTTCAGAAATACTTCACAATAAATCGAGACTCTAAAAAAGAGTGTTTATTATACTTATCAATGACTGTATACAGATTGAAATTCCATGTATTGAATTTGAACATCTGCCGTATAGGTTTTATTCCACGTTGCCCCATGGAGTCGAGGTTCATTGAATTCATGCCCAGCAGATAAATCTTCAGGACGTTAGTACCATGCTAATACAAATACAACGTCCACCCAACCATCTCCTGGGTGTCACTTCCATGACTCCAGGCGCGACCAACGCTCTTTCATAGCAGATTCAACACCGGTTACGTACCATATTTAAGTGTATATTTAAATTAATAAATTTACTGTATGGATAGCAACCAATGTCGGAACTTAACAGTACTTATGGATTATTACAACAGTAATTATGGAAGATTAGTTGGGTCACCATCCACATTTATTGGTGGAAATCGAGACCCATCTAACATTTCTGACAATTTATGGGCATTGCTACCCGGTTGGTTAGCGCAACTCCACGCCGATCACAGACCTGTTCACAACATTGAACTACCACAGATTGCAAGATACTTCCCGAAAGGCCAGCCCTGCAATAGTCTCCCCGGGAAAAGGGATTTACCTCGACACGCAAAAACACACAGACACATCAGCAACCATCGATCACGACTGTGGTGGTAAAAGCCATCACTATTGGATATGCTACAAGAAGACTACATCGCATTTGACTGTGTGTGACACGTGGTCACCACTAATTGCATCTTTTTAATCTGGCACTCCGAGGCTACTTTTCACCTCGGAGTACCAAGTCTGACACTTCATTGTACACCTTCATTGTACTTCATTGTACATTGTTACAATACCGTTGTAAACATCGTTTTAACCAGCCTTAAAAAAGACTATCCATAAGAACAATGCCATGATCGTACGTCTGCCGAGCGTAACGACTATCCCCGTTGTGACAAATTTTAAGGATAATTGTTATCGTTGATCAAGTCAAACGGTCCAACTACTCCCCAGATTGGACGACTAACTCCAGGATCTGGGTAGTCCCTCTCCATTTACACAGGAAAGGCCGAACCCGTCACCTGCGATCATCCTCCTTTATCCTGGCTTTGGACAGGCTGTTCGTGAGAACAGGCGGAGTTAGTGACTGTATATAATAATTTTTTTTGAAGCAATTAATTTAAAAATTGCGGCTGTGCAGCGTTTTTGCGATGACGTCTCCGTTTTTTCAAGGTCCACATCTGGACAAACAGCACCTGTAATTTTTGGATTATAAAAAGTCAATTGTTTTCAATTATATATAATATCTGCTATAGAAGTACGTGGGTATATTGATTTTCGGCAAAATGGCGCACTTCTTAAGTGGAAAGTGAAAAAATTGCCAAAAAAAAACATCAGATGATAGTTAATAACAAATGAACTCCTCAATATAAAAAAAACAAATCCTACGTACTATCATACACAATACATTTTCCAAGATATATTTAAAGTTTTAAGTGAATCGGTTGCAATTGTCTGAGTTATGTTTCCGGCCAACTTAAAAAATGTAGTTTTGAAATAAACGCGTTTAAAGTTTTGAGTATTACTCGTAGTACCAGGCAGCCTTGTACTAAAATTAAAAAACCAAGTACTAAGAATTTTTTCCCGGCCATAATCGTTTCACCCATAATTTTTGAGGGCATAAAAGGGCACCATTTAAGGAGCACCATTTAAAAAAATAAAAACAATATTGTTTTTTTTTTAATATTCTAGAGTGACCTAACCTCTTAATTCAGTTTTCCGCTGTTTTAATAATATTTACGTTCTGGTTCACATTTTCCAATATTCTCATGGTTATCCGGTGAGAAAAGGATGATGAAAAGGCCAATGACCATCCGCTTCTATATCGCTTCTTTTTATGGGGTTTGGAACAGCTTGACAATGGTAGGTTGAGGTCATACGGTGATCGTTTGAACGGCATTCAATGAACACTTTAAACTCTCTTTTACATTTGGATCGCTGCTCGGTCACACGACACTGAAATGATCGGCGTGCGATTCGTTATTTCACCACCTAGAAACACTGCTTTGACCCCTTGTACATTGGTCAAGAATTGAAAGCATTAATTTTGAAGTTCTCTTTTGTGCTTGACAAGAGCTTCTACATTGGTCAAGAATTGATTTCAATTTCATATCTTCTTTGCTTGCTTCCTATATACGATAACCTTATAATTCTCAGCTACAGAACACCAAACGCACGAAAGCAAACGAAAAATATTGTGAATCGCTTTGATAAAAAAGCGTAAAGCATAAAAAGAATACAAAAAATTGCCAGTACAGCGCAAGTGTACTCTTACCCTTTCGTCACAACCAATTCGCCGCAAATTGTCTACAAACTACAGACGTGGCTTTTAATTCTTGACCAATGTAAAAGTGGTCTTTGAACTTTGTTTGCTGTCGTGTACAGCATTCAAAAATGAACATATTTTAAACATCCTATCAAATGTTCATCCACTCTTACCGTTTTTTTTTTTGCATTTTTCCATTGAAAGCAACAACAAAACTATTTGAACGCCGTTCAAACGAACAGCACGGGTGACCCCAGTCATAGCGAAATTGCTTAAAAAGTCATCTTTTCAGATAATGCTCATTTATATCTCGGCGGCTTATTGACGCCGTTAGACATTTTTCAAGGCGGTTGCGTTAGAGATCGATGTTATGCCGATAAGACAGAAATGATGCAGACAATTGTTAACGCTAGTGCTGGAATAGGTGCCAAAACCATAGGAAATGTTCTACATATTTGATCAGACTCAGCCGAGGCAGCCATAAAATTATATTTCACTAGTAATCGGAAGGTTTAGTTCTCTAATTAATAAAAAATCTTTTAATCTTAATATTTTGAATATGACCTTTCATTATTTATATTGAAAACAAATTTGAGCTTTAGGCGAGACCTCTATGTTCTCTATGTCAAAATCAAATCCGAGTAACTTTCTCGGCATAATTGGCAGTATAAGTAGAACCTAAGCTTGAGTGGATAACAGTGAAAAGTCATACAAGACTACTGATGAATTGGTGTAGCGGCCAACGAAACAGTCTGTATAGTCAAGCTGTGTGATACAACTGAAAAAAAAAAAAAAAAAAAAAAACTTTTAAAACTGTATCTTTTTGAATTATTCCGCAAAGATTGGGTACCAATCAGATGTTTTTATTCATCTTTAATATTTCGGGTTCTACCAAAAAAGTGGACGTCTTCAACATGGGCTTAACGATAAACTCTGACAGACTATTTTCTGAAGTTAGCAACTTGAGTTTTCTACTTAAGAGCACGTGTACTTACCATTCAAACAAAATGTCGTGATCATCCTCCTCCAACAACTGAATGCTTTGTACTTATTTAGCCAACAACTAAATATGACAAAATTGTCGGCATTTCGATGTGTCTGTCTGCCTGCAAGACTGTCTGTCGCTTAGGCTGCTGTCCTTTATAGCTAATTTTGACTCAACTTGCACAAATATGTTTGTGTGTAGATATCTACGGCTTACAAATTCATTTTGTTCAACTTAGGAAAAGAAGGCAGAAGAACTTGGCTGAAACTTCTGCAGCCATGGATGTGGCTGATCCTTCACCTGCCGCTCCGCCAAGTTCGCTGCAATGCAGCTGCCTTCAGCTATGCCCGGTTTTTGCATGTAACTCACTCACTTTGCATACCACTTAAAAACAATTTAAATTATCTGCAAACTATATAAAAATTGCTGTTTTTTTTTATAATTTTTATTTTTTTTTTTTTGTTTTTTTTTTCATTTACATTTTTGTATGCACTGGCATTTTTTTGTTCCTGCCTGACTGGACGGGATGACTGCTTCTTTGGCTGGTTGGTGAGACAAACCATTGGTTATAATCTGCCAGCCAGACGTTTGAGAAGAACACTCTGGACGTGCCCCGTACAAGCATTGGAAACGTTATCAAGTTGAGCTAAATTTCGTGCTAAAACAATTCAAATTGTTTTCTGCAAGCCATGCGCGGCAAACCTTTTTTTTTTTGTTTTTTGTCTTGCAACAGTTGCAACTAAGCTTGAGTGCATGAGATGCATTCAATCATTTAATCTCAGTTAAACTACAATTTTTTGTTTTTTTTTTAACAATATTTTTGCCATGATTTTCAGGCTTTTTTTCTTCACTGTTCGGTATACACTGAAAGCGCATTAAATGCAAGCGGATTAAAAAAAAAAAAAAATAAGGAAGGGGGGGGGGGGAAAAAAGTATGCAAAGAAATTTCATGCTCGTGTTAACCATTTGTAGACAATTTTGTAGCAACAACTTTTGCCTGGTTGTCGCGTATAATTTTTCAATCTATCTAATGCAGGCGCTGCTCAGAGTTGCATTAAGTTCCAGGATGAGCTTGTTTCTTGTGTGGAACTGAAAGGAGGAAACCGACTGAAGACCATGAGGAGGCAAACTAATGACTTTGTTCAGTTATAATCAATGGCAGAAGATGCAGCACGTCAGTCAGCAGGACGGACGAATAGATGGTTGAACTATCTTGCTATTGGACTGTGAAAAAGTACGTCTACTTTAGCCAGCGCAAAGCCAAGGAAGTTAAAGAAAAACGATCTACAATTAAATGAGATATTCAAGAAGCTACAGAAGAAAATTGTTGCCAGCAGCAAATGAAAAAAAATGCTGCTATTTTCCTGATAATGCAAAGAAGACTCGTCGAGTTGACTTAATTATTCATACATTACCCAAATGCTTACAAAGGAATGTCAAACAAGAAAGCAAACAAAAACAAAAAAAAAAAAATAAAAAAACACACAAAGCCTGTTGTTGTTGCCAGATGAAAAAAGTACTCGCTATCAGTTGAGTGAACATGAAAACCGGATCAATTCATAAGTAAATTTCAATGTTTTCTCTGAGCAGCCATTGATAAGGATGCCACTTTAAGGAAAAAAAAACGACTCAAATAAATTAAGAACTATCAATAAGACAGAAGACGGCCAAATGTAACCTTTAGCAGTGACGCATGCGCAGACGAAGCAAGGCATGTTTATTGAAGGAGGACAAGCCAGATAAGCAGGATAATGGCAAGCAGTGATAATGATAAAGTGCAAAGGTAAATAAATAAAGAATATTGCAAAAAAAAAATACTAAAATACACAAAGGGAAAATTAAAGGAAATTTGTATAAATTTCTGTCCACTGCCAGCTCTCAATGAAAATCTAAATTAGTCTAAAATATGCTAAAAAAAAAATGACAAAGAATTTGTGAGTTTTAAAAAAATAAAAAAAAAAAAACACTCACACCGACCAAACTCTAGAAAAACCATCAACATAATTTATACGCTCAAGGCGATAATGAGCTATAATGGAGTTCGACAGTCGTCTGTTTTTATCAAAAAACTACTTGAGTGCGAGCAGACTGCAGTAGAGATACTCAAACAACAACAACAACAACAACAACAACAACAACAACAACAACAACAACAACAACAACAACAACAACAACGACGACACAAACAACAAGAGGAATTTACAAATTTGCATATTGAAAAAAAAAACACAAATAAAAAAAAAAAACAACCAAAAGATCCTCCATCAATATGGCTGAACGACACGGTAAAACCTTGAGAGCTGAACAACGCCGACAAGCGACACCACTAAAGAAACAACAACAAAACATGGCATGTCATGCGTTGAGATGATCACCTAATCAACAACAACTACAATAAGAACAACAACTACAACTACAACAAAACCGGCTAAAAGTCTTCAAAATGAGCAGCAATGCAGATCAACCTAAAACCAAAACAAGAAAAAGAAAAAAGGGTCATAGAAAAAAAAAAAACAAAAAAGGTTAAAAAATCCACGCCAGTCAGAAGTGAGAATGAAAAAAAAAGTTAGTAGAAACCTGCAAATGTTGATAAAGTGAGAATATGTTGCGAACGCTTTGCTGCTCGACGCTGTTAACCAAGTCTGAAGGCGTCCGCATTGTACAGGCGTAAAATTCAGACGCCGCCGTCGCTTGTGTTGTGACGATGATGATGATGATGACGATGATGAACAAACAACTTTTGCATAAAATTCCTCCAAACGTGCGCTAATTGAATTGAAAATGAAAGATCGCTAAAGATCTTTGAAGTTCGATGGATATTTTGTTATAAGAACACAAGCGCAACAAGGATATACGTATGTGCGCAGGTTGTAAGTGGGGATGTGTAGATGTTCTAGCAAAAAAAAAAAATTGTCATTGTGACGACAGTTTGATAATGGTTAGAAGTAACATGCTGTAGAGTTAAATGGTAGCAGGGACAAATTAAATCAGACGGATTTTATTCATATTTTAAATAAAGAAGAAAGCTTTCCATGAAGTTGTTTTATGGGTGCATTATTTTTGAAATTAAATCGTGTTTTCATTTCTATGAGAAAATATTCATTCAAATCATAAAAACTCTAAGAACAAAAAATGAGCTCTCTTAAATATTCACCAGCTTGGGAATTACAGAACATTGAGGGTCCTTAGAAAAGTCTTATTCAATTTATTCCTAGTTCTAGCTCTGCATACATATCAATTTCTACTTTTGTACCAATATATCAGAAATTGACTCAAAAGAGCTTCACCTGTATAATTTTTTTTAATCTGACTTTTTCATTTCCAAATGCATGTTTTTTGAGTTAAGAAACTCATAATTCATGGAACGAAATAGTGTTTAAAAATTTAATGAGTGTATTTTTGGATGACATCATTAACTTTACTTGGTCTATTTTAGGTATTTTTCGGTTCGTAGTCTTGAATTCTGACAATTGTTGATCAATTATTTCCATTTCAGTTGAAATTTTTAACTTTTACTTAAGAGAATCCACGAAACGGCTCAATTGAAACTCTATATTTATGTTCCTTTGTTAAAAATGTCTTTCTCTCATATCTACTCACTCTACTACTCTATTCTTCACCGTATACGAGTACTATATGATATATGCATTTTTTACAAGCGACACTTTTTTAACTACCACTGAACGCCTTCAAAGTAAAAATAAAGTTATTTCGTGTCTATTTTTTGGATATATGGATAGACTCGGTAAGGTTGGTATCTAAACAAGGTGGGTGGAAAACCAAATATCACCATCGGACTATTTGGAAAACCAAATTTTAGTTTGCTTCCGAGTCCGGAGGGCCATCGTTTGTTAAAAAGAAAAAAAAGAGTTGGCTGTGCCGTGGACACACCCGTAGGTTTTGACGTGACGAAGTTTCTTGCTGTTGTTGTTAATGTTGATGTTAATGTTAATGTTAATGTTAATGTTAATGTTAATGTTGATGTTGATGTTGATGTTGATGTTGATGTTGATGTTGATGTTGATGTTGATGTTGATGTTGATGTTGATGTTGATGTTGATGTTGATGTTGATGTTGATGTTGATGTTGATGTTGATGTTGATGTTGATGTTGATGTTGATGTTGATGTTGATGTTGATGTTGATGTTGATGTTGATGTTGATGTTGATGTTGATGTTGATGTTGATGTTGATGTTGATGTTGATGTTGATGTTGATGTTGATGTTGATGTTGATGTTGATGTTGATGTTGATGTTGATGTTGATGTTGGTGTTGGTGTTGGTGTTGGAGTTGTTGTTGGATTTGGAGTTGGTGCTTTTCGTTTAGCTTTTTTTTGCTTCCCCATTGGATGTGCTCTAATTTCAATTAATTCAGCAAAAGTGATGCATATGCGTCACATAAGGTGGTTCCCTGAGGGTTTTTGACACGCCGTCAAATTTGTTTTTTATTTTTGTCATATGCCCGAAGACCTCATCCTTGTTTTCGTTCCTTAAAATTTACCGTTGCACCAGTAGTCACAGAGTTAAAAATCCATGCAACGTTTTTTCATGGCTGTAGCATTTTTTCTGCATTATGTGATTGCATCCCTGAAATCATTACAACAAATTTTTTTTTGTAATTTAGTTGTGAAGCGTAATAACACATCCCTGCTGTCGTAAAACAAAATTTACTGTAGCACTCCTCCTGAGTGAGTAATAATTCCATGCAACGATATTACATTTCTGTTACATAAGCTGCTATATTCACGACCGGACGACGTCGGAATTTTTTTTTTATTTTTGTCGTAAAGCCATGTATAAAAACTTTATTTTCCTTTTTAAACTTTTATCGTAGGTTATATACTCATTGAGTAAAAATTCAATGCAACGCGACTGCATGAATGTTGCGTTATCGATCTTTGAGCGGCTCTCTCGGCGTCGCCATGATGTCAGAAATTTTTTGTCTAATTTTGTTGTGAGGGCTTCCAGTAGGCCTTTATTGGCCTATCGTATTTTTAATCCTAGCACTAATACTCAGCGAGTAATAATTCCATGTAACAAATTTTCAGTTGCGTTGCTTACGCAGCTCCCACTACGTCCCTATGCCGTATTCAATTTTTTTTTTGTTTTTTTAATATAGTCAAAGAATTAACCTTTATGGTCATACTATGTTTTTAATCATAGATCTTATACCCAGCGCGTAACAATTCAATGAAACGCAGAGGAATTTTTAAAAAATTCATTTTTCAACTTTTTTGGAATCTAGAGCAGTACAACGTAACTTCGTCACGTCAAAAAGCGAACCATACCGAATATAACCTGGCAGTTCCGCGGATATGAATCTAGGGGAAAAAATTGTATCAAAGTCCAATATGGAATAGTTTTAAGGCTAAAGAATCGAATTTATAGTCCGGTGGATCTCACAATGAAATTGAGAAACTAGGCCAGGCTCATATAAATACTTACAACCTTCATTTACACTACACTTTGAGATGAAAACTACTTCAGAAAAAGAGCAAAAGTACACACCTCTGACAAGCATTTTATTTGGCAGAGTCAAACCCGGAAGTTATAAAGACCAGTTAGGATAATAATACTATGAAACTTAATATTGAAGACTCGATAGACTACATTTAGTAAATACATTATGTTAGGTAGTAAGGACAGTTTGAGGATACATTTAAAGAATGAATGGAAGATATCTACCACTTGAAGGCCAAAGAAAAGGTCCAAAGAGAAGAGAGGTGTTGAATATACAGATCAAGCTAAGAGAAGATAGAAGAATGGAGGAAGCGTTGCAAGAAATAATAAAAGGCTTTTACATCCGGAAATAATCGGAAACCTGTTGCCAGATTGAAGTTAAAAGCTTGCAACAAAGGCTACGAAGAATAAACGTCTACTTTCAAGACGTGGTGAGCTCAAGACGCAGAAGAGGCCCTAAAGATACGATTGATTCAAGAGTCAAGAACTAGAAAACTGAAATATATCACGAATCGAAATTATCAAGAAGGTAGAATTTTCAGTACTCTGAGAATTTATATTAGAATCTAATGATTAAAAGACAAAGTCTATACAGCCTTTTTAAAAGATGGATTCAAGATCGCAAAAATTTTGAATAGATCGTAATATTTAATTTTTATAACGTGAAGGAAAGTGAACTGAGGTCTTCAGCTTTCGATGGAAATATTGTTCAAGGAAAGTTTTTTGATAAGTTAGTTATTTCAATGCGCAAATCTTGGCCACCAGATTAAAAATGAAAAAATTTTTTAGATTTGAACTAAGGATTTCAGGTGGAATACCTATTCAGTCAATTCTGCCTTGGTTCGAAGTGGGGTGATAGATTAGTGGGAAGGAAAGATCAATCAAGTGACACACATGTAGGATGTTCTAAGCGTGGTGGAAGGCCAATGAAACGTGTGAATTTGAATCAAAGGCAAGTGTTATGCCTTTACCTCAGTCAATTCAAGTTATAAGGCAATCTCATCCACAAACTTTTCTACCATTAACTACAACTTTAAGTCGTAAATATTGATGAATTTTCAATTTCAGTTGATTAGAAATGAGAAAATTGCAAATGCAAAAGGTTTAAAGCGAAGGACCATGGCCTGGCCGGGAATCAAATCCAGAATATTTGGGGTAGCAGTTGAGCACGCTACCTACTCGACTATCGAGGCCACCAAGGCCTCCTTCTTTTTTTCTTAGAGGAAAAATTTTGCGATAGGATATGCATGGAAATGCAATTCTCGATCTCAGGTGTCTATGGTGTGATGACTGTTTTCTATTCTGGAGATGAAATCATGTTGTATTAATCTTTTTTGTTAGTATCAAAGGTTAATAACTCAAGGGCCTGGACCGATTTTAAATACGTAACTACATATAACATCTGTAGTAAAAGTATGAAAAATATGGAAAAGTTTTAAAGGGTATTCATGATCAGATGTACCTTAAAGTTATTTGCTTAAAAAAATTTACTAAAAAATTGCATTTTACTGAAAAAACTATTGGGATTATATAAAAAATAATCATGAATATTAATGAATAACTGAAAAAATGCAATTAATTTAAATCTATTTGATGCATGCCTGGCCTTTATGATGTCATAGTATTAAAATAAACATTAAAAAAAACACCTAACTTTTTTAATGCTGTTATATTGAGTATGTAAATTCTGAAATATATTCAATGAAATGCAAAAAAGCAACATTTTGCAGCTTAAAAATGTTTGTAAAAATCTCAAAAAAAAAGCTTATCAATTAAATATGCAAAAAATATACAGCAACATTTGCATAATATCTGCATTAATAATGAGATTTTGTGTGCTTAAAATTATTTTTTTTCTCGCTTTGTGTACTATATAAGTTTTTTTTTGGTGTTACCAAAAGCTATTAAATTAATATGCAATGATAATAATATAATTATTTTAAATTCGCTTTGACAGCAATTTTTATTTTTTTCTTGTCAAGCGCATTATTGGCGCTACACAAGTAAAGTAAACGCATGCATGCTGTTTGAATGTAACTGCGTTAACTGCAATGGTCAAGGCGAGATTGTTCTTTGTGGGAGTGTGAAAAAAACTATGCACAAATATAGTCCAGCTGTAGGAAGGTGTGGTGGCTAAAAAGGGGCGTGTTCAGTTAAGCCACTATTGCCAGAGAGTCATTTAGAGTATGTTATGGAAATAATGTAAAAGTTGTATTATACTGCTTGTAGCGCTATTATTTGAACAAACAGTTGAAAAAAGTTAAATATTTAATTATAGCAAAAAAAAAAAAGAAGACACCGCTAAAAATTTCAACCAATGACCAGCAAGTTAACATTTTGTGGCTTTTTAAATTCAACCAATGGGATTACGTTGCAATTGTCACGCTTTCAAGAAGCCCTTTTTGTACTGAAGTTGGCCCATAAAATATCTTGTTGACGTTACAGCATCACTTGCATGAATCATTGATAATACCAACGAACGTTGTTTAAAAATGCTTTCCCTCAAAAAAATGACAAAAATCAACTAATCCAGCGCATTTGTCCTGCTTTGAACTCTGCAATTTGCAATGATGCTATTTTAAGCTTTTGCTTGAAGTGTTAAGACTGCTTGTGCTGTCCTGCACGACTGCAAACAATTAATTTGCCCAAAAATTTCATTCATTTTTGTGCCTTACTCAGACTTCCTTGATTTGAAATTCATTCAAGAAGTTGTTGTTTAATGTTTCAAAAGAAAATTATAATTCATGTGATGATTTTTCACTGCATGCAACGGCTTGTGGCAACCCTGTTATGTGCTTAGTGCTCTGCATGATTTAAGAAGCAAACCTTGCCAGGCAGTAAAATTTGTCAATTAGCACATTTTTAAGTCTAGCCAAGGATGTGACAACAAGACAGGCGACCGTTGTGATAATTCCAAAACATAAGAAAAATAAAATTCTGCGAAAAAAATCTGCACAAACTAGGTACAACATATTGCATGACAGCTGGCTGCATGCGGCTTACACTCAACCGAAAACTTTTAGTTAAAGTTATAAATATTTCGGAAAAGTGAGGAGAATGTAAAATTTTTAGTTAGTTGAAATTTATTTTTACTATGTATGTACAAATATAATATTAAATAATTAAAACTTTACTCCTTATAAACAAAAATTATGTCCAGTTCGTGGAGGATTTTGTCTTAAAAAAGGTGGAGCAAGAAAGTTTTTTCTAAGTTGTCTGGGCAAAGACACTGATATTTAATCCAAGATTATACCTTGAAGGTGGTGCTGAAATGCACCTTAATCCTTAATCTTGGATTCAGGTGCAAAAGTAGTGTTTTACAGAACAACTATATAATTGGTAAGACATATGAAAAATTGTAGGAACAACAGTTGTTGAGAATAAGATGTTTTTTTTTTTCTCAACGCCAGTTTTTCCTTATTTGCAACGCCAGTTTTTCATTTAAATGCAATATTTTCGAATGTAAAGTTACATTTTTATATAATTTGGTTTTTTGTTTTTGTTTTTCTTTAAAACGTTAACCTTTTTATTTTAAGAGTTTGACCGAACGGAATAATTATAGGGTCATTGTAAAGTTCAGAGATTATTAATGCTATTCAAAGAATTATTTAAAAAAAACTTAATGCATGACCAGGCGATAATAATTTTTTATTCCATCTTTTTACTTCTACAATCTTTTCATCGTATTACCGCTCTGTTGTAGGTTCACAAAAGTGTTCTTATTCAGTTTTTTGAATAAGAGTTTCGCTAGAGCAGTAAATTGTATACCAATCCCCCACATTTTCTTTACCTCGGCTTTTTTCCTATATCCTTTCTTCGGCTCGAGAGGTCCGTCGCTAGAGTACCACCTAAAAGAAAATTTTTACTCAATTGAAACTTATTTCTTGATCAGCCATCACATCTCGTTGGCAAAGGTAAAAAGACATAAGAGATTTAAAAAATGACATATAAAGCTTTTTTGAGAACAGGACGTCGGAGTCTGACAGGGTTCGCTTCAATAAAAAATTTACCTAGAACTTTGGCGCCTAAAGCAATTTTTGATATTAAATCTCTTATACACCATAGAGCCATCAAAACAAATATTTGTGAAAATCGTTGGTATCTTAGGGCCTAGATAAACCACCTTGATTTTTATTGCCGAATATTTTATTTTAAAAACTTTTTTAAAGGGCTGATGGCAGATTCTAAAAAGTATATTAAAAATAGTCGATTTGATACTTTTAGAGAGAAAGTCAATCGATTTTATATATTATTTAATATTATTTTTACATTAGCCGCGTTTTATTCGTTCTGGTTTAACCTGATGAACGAATAGATCGCATTAGTTAAACTTTTTTAAGTTTTTCTCTTGACCGCTTGGGACATTGGAGCTTGGAGCATTGACCGCTTGGGGCAATAAAATTACGATTTTTTTGCATCCATTTTTATTTATTTATTGCAAAGAACTAAGCACAGCTGTTTCCTTTGACAGCAAAGGGTGACTATAAATCAATGAAAACACAAGTAAACAACGACATCTATAGAGCAGCAGTGGAACGAAAACAAGTTTAACAAGAAGATCCAGCTACTGAGCAGGTTCATCTTTTTGTTAGTGTTCTGCATGTAATTTAGAACATTTTTGGTTAAACCAGTACGAATAAAACACGGCTATTAATAAACTTATAGAAGAGGGGGGGGGGGTCCACATATAGGAAGTATTTTTTTTTCATCATCGGCTGTGATGTGACCCAGTAAAACTTCTTTTGGGGGTGCGGTTTAAGATCTTTGCTATGCGGATAATTCAGAAACTATCCAGGCCTTTTCAGCGAATATCGTCTATATAACAAACTTTCACGAGATTGAGCCAAAAAGCTTCAGCAAAGTTTTGCAAAATTGGGTTGACAGGATGCGGTACTAAAAACCCAGCCGAGGTAGCCACATGAATGAGAACGTATATCATAAATTTCTAAAAATATAACAAAATAATCTGAATATTCTTATTACTATTAAATTTTTAAAAAAAAATTATATTTGGACCACCCTGTTTATGAGTTCTAAGCGAACTTGAAGCTATTTCTTCAAACATTACAAAAAAAAAATTTCATCACAATCTTATTAAATTTTTATAAAATTCTACTAATATTTTTCGAAGTCTATAACAATTTCTCACTTCAAATAAGCCATATCAATACATATTAGAACGCCTAAAAATATGCTACACATACACACACACACACAAGTCGTTAAGCTTAAACAAGTTGCAACAGCTTAGTTCCTTAGATGAAATGAAAATTTAATGAAAATTAAAATTCATTGAAAAATTGGCTCATTTCACAGCTCAACTGGCAGCAACAACAAATTAATAATTAGTCTGCAATGTCTTTGAGTAGCAGCAAATTGCAGTGACAACAGCAGCAACAACAACAACAACAATAGCAAGAGCAGCAGCAGCAGCAACAGCAGCAAGAAACGTCAAGTGCTGCTTGACAAGCAACACATTCAGTTGTTGGAAAAACTCAAGCAACTCAAGCAACAACAAGTCAACAATTGCAAACAATTTTCCATTTATAATTTTCTTCAATTTGTTGTTGTTATTGTTGTTGTTGTTTTTCAGCAAACATCATGGCATGATTTTAAACATCTGCACGACATACAGCAAATTGTCTTAAAAAGCGAAAAAAATATTACAACAATAAGTACAACAAAAACAACAACAGCAGCAGCAAACTGCATGTTGCTACAAAAAAAACAAGAGCAACTCAATAAAAATAATATTGTGTGAATAGAAATTTTAAGCTTAATTAAAACAAAACTAAGTTTTGTCCGTCTGTCACACGAACCAAATGTCTGAGCGTGTTGAGCTGTCTGTCCGTCTGTCCATTCATCTGTCAGTTGCAGCAATAATTAGCGATATACACACAAACATATAAATATATATATATATATATATATGTATTTCTACATTATAAACATTTATGGCACTGTAAGCTATGCATGCTACTTTTTGTTGTTGTTTTTGTTATTGTTGTTGCTGTAGCTGTTCTTGTCTTAATGCAAGCCATCTGAATTAGCTTTAGTTTGAAGAACCTTTTTTTGTTTTTTATCTTTTTGTCATTTAAAGTTTGTGTTTGTTTTATCGCTTAAATGATGCATAGCATCTAACTGAGCTTTTAAACTTTTCGAAGTTTTTGGTTTATTTTTACTGATGTTCTGTTGCTTATGTTAAATTTGCATAATTTTTTCTGACGACAACAGCTGCTGTTAATTAAAAATGTTAATTAAAATGATGCTTTTTTGTTTTTAATTATTTTGCCGTCTTCAGAGCATTATAAATCAATTTATATTAATTAACATGGTGAAGCATTTTTTCCCTATTTTTTTATTTATGGTTTCATAGTTAATTTTGGGAATCTGAAAAAAAAATAAAGAAATTTGTTCGTACCTCTATAGAGGTATACCACAAAATGTATACATATTCGATATGCAAATCAGAAGCTTCTAATAATCAAAAATCATCTTAATATAAATGAGCTTTTAGGGTTATGCAGCTTTTTGTTGTTTTCTTTTTTTTTAATTAATAATTAGCGAACAGCATGAGGAAGTTCAGTTGCGGTAAACGCACCGTAGCGAGCTCTTCAGCGGTTTTATGCTACCGTATGATGGAGTTTTTTTAATTGATTTAGTTTATGATATGATTTTATATCTTTATGGACTGCATAAAGCCAATTGGACAAATACAGATTGGGTCTTAATAGTTGAGACAATTTTAAATTCATGAAAAAGTTAAATGTTATGAATAGGCAATACTTGAAATAAGTTACTGTGGGAAAAATGTACCCACCAAAACTGTGATTTTTCAAGGACAACACAAGACGTCATGACTAATCATCCAAAAACATTACCATGCAATTACACCATAGCTTTAATCCCACATATCATCAGACTTGCCAAAAGTTTTGATTTTTCTGCCGGTGCGTTCGACATGTGACAGTGGCGGATCTACAAACGGGCTGAAAGGGCTTTAGCCCCCCACCCCCTCTTGGAGAATTTTTTGTATGGGGAAAAAATGAAAAAAAGTCCAACAAGACGTTTCAGCCCCCTCCCCCCTTGGCATATAAAAGTGTAGTTTCAGCCCATCCCCCTTTGGAAAATCCTAGATCCGCCACTGACATGTGATATCATCGAACATCGAATGAAGAATCAGATTCTTCAACAAATTTTAAATCAAAATAGATGGTCTGTGCTTTTTTTTTATAAATTCCAAAGACATATTTAAAAAAAAACATTTAAAAAACTCCCCAAAAAAAAACGGTTTTTCGAGTAGAAACCGGGCCGGTTTCGACAATTCTTGAACTATAAATAGCGCAAATTGTGTCATTTGCAACCATCATTTATAATTCTGTGGAGCACGCAGGATCTCAAATACTTTAGCATTCGATCCAGTCTAATGTCCCTCCGACATGTTGCATTTCTCAGTTGATTAAAATCTCCAGCGAGTTGTTTTTTTTTTTTGGTAGTGAATGGATCTTTAAGGATTTTACAATATAAGTCAAGTTAAAACATCCATAACTTTGGCATCCGAACTTTGGTTTTCTTTTAATTTTTTTGCTCACTATATCTCTATACTATGCTTAAGACCGCCGTTTAACTTCGGATTTTGTTTTTTCGAAGTTTTTTTTTTCATAAATCATACTGTGAAAATTTCTATCAAATCTACTGAGTAGTTTTTTTCGAATTTTTTTGTGTGCACATTATGCACATTAGACCATATCGAAAAAATAAAATTCGCCACACACCAGCTAATCTAAAGCACTATTGAATGAAAGTTCGAAATAAAAATTTTTTTACCGAACGTAGGTGTCACGCATCGACATATTTCTTTAAAACGATCTTAAATACTGATATATCTCTATTTTTGTCTCAGGGAGACCTATGTTTTGTCTCTAGGACTCATTGACCTCAGTCGAGCCCTTATAGTATTGGCCCACGGGACCTCAATTTCTATTATCTTGAGGTACAATTTTTGATGTTAATGTCTACTATTGCTGGTTAATTTTTCGCACTCATAGCTAAGCAATTGAAAATAGTCAAGCAATTTCAATCACTGATAGAAACCCTTTATTTAACATATATATTAAGGATTTTTTTTTTTATACTTCTACTGGGGTAATCGATATATTTTCTTGGGAAGAGTTTAATGGTTTTTTGCGGGCTTTAATTATATTACTTTAGAATGGTCCATTAGGATTGTAGAAACTGAGACGTGTTAGGAAAGTACTACAACGGCGTGCTTGACCCAAATGACCCCTAAAGTAAAAGAGTAGGTCTCTTTATGACGAAAACATCGGTATATTCATTTTTAAAATTGGACTATAAATATCGAATCTATAAAGAAAAATGTAAGTGCGCGACCCCTACATTCGGTCAAAAAATAAAAAAAAATTCTGAAAAAGCCCTGCAAAAATGCTTCAGATAAGATGATATACAGTGCATTCTGTATAAAAAAAAAACCAACGATATGACAAAAAAATTAAAAATTACCCTACGTTATGCAAGAAAAACTTATTTATCTTATACAAGGAATAAATATTTTTTTTAAGTATTCCATTGGAAAAATCGGAAAATTTCATTACTAGTGGTCATTTGAGGTCAATGATCTCAAAAGAATAAAAGGCGGTCTCGTAGAGACTAAAATATCGACATATTATTCTTAAAGATCAGACTGTAAATTCCGAAGCCAGCAAGACAATTTAAAATATGCGACCCACTTTCGGTAAAAAAAAATTTTATTTCGTCAAACAATTTTTGTTTTATTTTTTCTTACAAATATGAAGAACATATTTTCGGTGCATATTTTATAAAAATAATACGATATGACAAAAAATTTCTTTAGCATAAGTTAAAAATATTTGTACGGTCTTTTTTGTTTGCATATAAGGCGAGACAGTCTAATGCACATATTTAGTGATGATCCTTCTTTTCATACGTATGTATATTGATTATATTTATTTATTCTTGCAAGCATAGTAGTAATGAAATATTATTTTTTTTTTTTCAAACAGATTATAGTTTGAAAATGTTGTTTCGATTACCACAAAATCAGTAACGCCGCTTTCTTTTCCTCTTGAAAGTAATCTTTTATCTGCTTAATATATAAATAAAGATAAGATAAGGGAATAGGGAATCCTTTCATTTCTTTAAAAAATATCACTTCAAAAACTTCGATTAGGATTTTCAAAAAAAAAAAGACCTTTCATTCGAAAATACCTAAAACCAATATTAAATATGATTTAGTGAAGAAAGATTTCTATGCTTTATAAAAAAGAAATAGTGCGTAAATCACAATCATTTCTGTTGAACTTACTTGTATTCAAAATACAAGTCAATAAATTAGTTTCGTAGCATTAATCATGAACTTGATCAGTAGTACTGCAAAACTGTCAAATGTACAGCTGTCAATAACAACTACATCATCATACATCATTCGGACGGCATTAAAAGCGTTAAATCAGAAAACGGCAGCAACAAGAAGCTGTACAGGCTACTTCTTCAAAAGTTAATTACACAAAAGTTGATAAATAAAAATTTTATAAATAAAAATACCAATTCACACTTGCACAATAAGACAAAAAAAAAAAAAACCAAAGAGAATCTCATAAACACCTTGAAAAAATTCGCGTACTGCTCAACAAGCAGTAGCTGTGCGAGTAGCAACTCGCGCTGCTAATGATGATGCTCAATCAGCGCATCATGATCTTCGACGGAACAAAAATTAAGTAACAACTATTGCCTTTTTCTCTTTTTTTTTTTTTTTTGTTGGTTATATTGGCAACCCTTGGCAAGCTATACTCGGTGCAACACCATAAAAGGAATTCGATTTATTTATCACCTGTCGAGAATGACGACGAAATTGAAATAGTTGCAAGCAGCACGATCATGGATGATATCTCTCGAAACAAAAAAAGATCACGTGACTGGGGTTTTGTTTGGTTGTTAAAACAAAATAATGTCAATTTTGTGAGAGCAATTAACAAATTATGTACGAACGTTTTATAAGTGGAAAAGGTTTTGAAATTAATAACTGAAGGAGAGCAGAAGAGGCAGTGATCGTGAATGCATGACAACTGTACAGTCTTGAACAGTTTTGAGTTTCAAAAATAAAATGAAAATAAATTTTTATAATATTCTAAATTTTTTTAAGAAATGTGTATATACTTATATATATATATAATATACATATAAATTTGTTTTAGTTTATATTTCTCTTTGTTGTGTATGTTGTTTATTAATAATTAATTTTTTTTTCTCTTTCTCTCTCTTTACAGATGGTAAGTTCTTATCATCACTAAATCCTTCAGAACTAACATATGATGGTAAGTCACATTTCATCGCATCATTTATTAACACACACACGCTCTCTTTTATCTATTTAACTATCGTATTATCTAGTAATTTTAAGATTTTGGAGTTATAAGCAGTATTTTGAACAAATTTAAGCAATTTTTCTTAATTTTTTTCATCAATGCATTAAGATCGTTTTGACTTTAATGGGCTTTTAAGTATAATTAAAACCAAACGCTTTGTCTTATCGCTGATCTTTATAACAGTAGCCTACATTAAGGCGCATAATTAAATTGAAAAAAGTAAAACCAGCATTTTTGACGACACGAAACATCAATCAATATTAACCCAGTGTACGAAAAGTGAACGTTTGACGAAAAGTTTATATTTTGAGAAGTTTTTTTTTAACTTTGAACCAAGGACTTTAGGCGTTGTACCTATTCAATCAAGACTGCATTTGTTCGAAAAGGGGGATAAGTGGGAGAGACGAAGCAATAAAGTAAAACATGATGAGGATATTTAAAGGGTGGCGGAAAACTGTAGAATCATTTGACTTATTATCTAAGTCAAGTCTTATGCCTTCACCTCAGTCAGTTCTAATTATAATGCAATATCATCCACAGACTCAGCTTCCAACTCCAAGTCATAATTATTGATGAATTTTTTCAGTTTTTTAATTTCATTTTTTTTGGAAATGAGAATAGAAATGCAAAAAGATCAAAGCGTAGGACCATGGAATAATGTTTTTCTCGATAATGAATCATAAATGATAGATTTTTGTTCTTAATTTTCGTAAATTTTTATTTTTTCACAAATGAGTTGCTAATGAATCAAAAATGTTATGCATCTTTGTTTGTAAAAGGGATTGAAAATTAATCGCAATAGTTAAACTGTCGAAAATCGAAATTATATCGAAATTATTTTTGCAAACTTTTCTGAACATGTTCAAAAGTGTTCGAATGTTCAAAAATGCATTCTGAAATAAATTAAAACTAAAACTTGTTTGTTCCAAAAAGATTTGACTAATGAATAAGAAACAATTCTGACATTTTTAAAGATTTTATTTTCTACGATTCTGAAAAAGTTGGCAGATTTATGAAATTCATAATATTAGTAGGAAAAAGAACTACGTAAACGCGCTTTTATCTTTAAACGCGCTTTTATTCACAAAAAATACTGAACATAAATGAGAAACAATTGACCAAAAACTAAAAAAGTTTGGCTTGGAAGTTATCCGAATTAGAAAATTTAAGCTAGAATTTTCAGCTTAGGTAAATCCATAAGTCCAAAAACACCCTTTAAAATGATTATTTCTCTATTCGTAAATGGGTTCACAAATAAATCATTATTGATAATGATCATTATGATTCCGTTTTTCTTCAAATTCTTGTCTTATAAAACTCTTCATACATGTATAGTTTTTCATCGTTTGAGAAAGAAAATTTTAATGAAATAATGTTTTTTTACCCTTAGAAATTTGAAAAAAATTGACTTTGATAAGTATTTTGACGTATAAATATTTTCCTGCAAACATTTTCTGAGTGCCTCAAAAAAAAAATAATTACTCTATAAAGAGTATTTCTTATGCGTGTTTTATGAGTACGCAATAAAAAGACTCTAAAGGAGTCTTTGATATGTTTGTAAAATGATTGTTCAGAAATAAGACTCTAAAAAGAGTATTTTTTATGCGTGTCTTATAAGTAAGCAATAAAAAAACTCCTAAAAGAGTCTTTGATATGATAATAAAATTATTGTTCAAAAATAAGACTCTAAATGGAGTAGTTTTATGCATATTTTATGAGTGCGCAATTAAAAGACTCCTAAAGAAGTCTTTGATATGATTGTAAAATGATTGCTCAGAAATAGGACTATTAACAGAGTCATTAGTATGCGTGTTCTCACAAAAATAATTTATTAAAAATTTCTAAATAATACGGTATTATGATTGTTCATAACAAAGACTCTCAAAAAGATTATACTTATATTGCATGATATATGCGTAATTATAAAAAGGCCTCATAAAAGAGTCTCATATACGAGTGTTTTATGAGAACTTCACAATAAGGTTCTGAGAGGATTCTATAAACTTTGACGTTATATATTCATCTTCTTAATATATAAAAACGTTGCTACATATGTATGTCTGGCCATCACGGCTGATCCTTTGTAATTTGTAATGTGATGATAATTTGTGAGAATGTGAATATTTTTTCGAAGTCCAATACGTCAAAATTTTTTTTTCCGTCGTTCATCGTGCAGTTGAGGAGCTTGCAGAATCGAATGAAGTCGAATCGAATATGGCAAAGTGAAATTTTTAACTTTTCATTTTTCTACAATTACTTTTTATTTGAAATGGTTAAAAAAAACTAGTTCTATAATTTTTTTTTTAAATTTTCATTTATAAACTAATGTAAATAAATTTTAATGCAAAAATATATTTGAACCTAAACGGATCATTGTTACTTCTATGAGTTCTGAAAGAGTTTTCATTATGAGTCTCTAAAGATTCCATTCCATGAGTCTTAAAAAGTATTAAATATGAGTCTTAAAAGAGTCTTAATTTTGAGTCTGAGGGTCTTTAAAGGGTATTTATTTTGAGTCTTAAAAGAGCATTAAATATGAGTCTTAAAAGAGTCTTAATTTTTAGTCCAAAATGAGACACAAAGCAGTCATTATTATAAATCATATTGTGAAGTCCACAACCTACGAAAATGTACTCATAAAAGAGTCTTTTTTCAGCGCATTATGACGATAAAAACTCTATTATCTTAAAAGAGTCTTTTAAGAGTCATAATGTTTGCTGGTATGCTCTCTATTACGAACACACACATTTTTAAATCATGTTAGTATCACGAATAATTTAAATTAAGCATTGTTTTAAAGATTCATTCAAGTTTGTGAACGAATGAGAGCCTGAACAGAATCAAAAATCGTTGCGGCGTCCGATCTTTGTTGTTGGAAAATACATGCAAAATGTAGAAAAAAACGCAGCTCTTTTTCCGCAACGATAAATCGCACAATTAGAATCTATTCTATTTCTTCTCTTGCGACCGACGATTCTCTCTCTGAGTGCCATTAGTGTTGCCATATTTTTGCTAAGAATTGGCTGTGTTTCATGCAATTTGCTTATTTTTGTTTTATCTTCTGACATTTCTTGTTTGTGTGTGATGTATTCACACAATTGAAGAGACCAATACATCGAAATGAAATAGAAAAAATAAATAAAAAAATACTAAATAAAAGCAACTTTGAATCGTTTATCGCAATCGCATCATTCTGGACACATTCTCTGCGTTCGACGACCAGAGAGGGTTGATTCTGTTCAGGCTCTGAAGGAAAAGTTTATTTTTGGTTCACTGGGAAGTGTTATTTTCTATACATTTCTGTTTTCCTCTTTTGTACAGTTGACAATGTTGCCACGTTTTAGCGCAAAATTCAGTTAACTGCTTGGCTTTCAAAAAGTGACCTAGCGTCTTATATCTGATGGTACGTGCCGAACGATCGAGCATCTACCGCTTAATTTTTGTAGATATTTTCTTTTTTTTTTTAAATACTTCAACAAACTTCATCAAAATGAAAAATTTCTTTTTAATTTCATAGGCAGCTGATAAAAATTCATTATAATTTATAATATATGAAAGCAGCCACAAACAACAAAAACAAAAAAAAATATATTAAGGGAACCTTGAGTGGGTCCTTGCGACTGTCTGCACCTTCGCGCTGATGTGCGCTCATAAATTGGATTTTTGTCTGACGGCTCCCGCACTGCTGCTGATCGATCACGTTCGATGGATGTTCAAAATGAACGCCTCTTACGATCACCCGTGTTGAGATGAGGTATCTACGGGGCGTAACTCAAGACTCAAGAACCACTTCTTGCATTATATAATATTATAAATATTAAACGATCGCATTATAATGAATGTGGGGACAAACTTGGCAGCGGAACTACCTGTCGATCGCAGCTCACTCCTGCTTTCGCTCTCCTCCCGTCGCCTTGATCAATCACTGAAGCATCAGTCAGGCTTTCAATCAAAGCGGTTGCTGCATTGACTGTAGCTCAAATCGATCGTTGATCGTTGAAAGCTACCGCTGCGTACGTGCTCAACAACGCCCCGTTTGCGCTCTAGCGCTCGCTGATTCTATCCTTACTCTACGCTCAATTGTTCTCTTAGATCTTTTTAATGAATTTATAAGTTTTTTAATGATAGATAAGGTAAATAACAAATTAGGTGATTTTGTTGCTTGGATGAATGAAAAAATTCATCGATTTTATTCAGTAGCTCAGTAGATTTGAAGGTTTAACCTCAATGATGTTAAAGAAGGAGAAGAAGCAGAAGAAGAGGAAGCATAAGCTTTGTGATGTTGGCACGTGATCCGTTTTCAGTAACTGTTGCACTTTTTTCTGCGTTTAGCAACGCGCCATAAAAAAGTAGGCACAACATTTGATTTATTGCAAAACTTGGCCAAGGCGTTGTTTTCGTGAGTTTTATGAGGCACATTAATACAGCACAACAACTAAAACAACAACAACAACAATAAGAGAAGAATATTAAAAATACTACCTTAGCACAAAAAATTTCATTCATACAGACATTCGGACAGACAATCAGACCGGTAGCGCTTCTTTATGACAGTCAACATAAAACTTTATAATTGTGGAGCTTGTGGAGCTTGGTATGAGTACAACTTGAAGTTGTCATTGCAGGACGAGATACTTTTCTGAAATTGTTGGTCATAAAAAAAAAGTGTTCGTTTTGCATGGTCTCAATAAAATGTGCAGAAGTTAAGTTTTATGCCCAGAACAAATCAATGAAAGGCAGTCAGTTTCAACGCATGCGCGCCAAACTCACCGACGACGGCATCCTTTTGGGCTGAACTTATTATTAACGCATAGCTAGCTAGTTGTGCGCTTTGTTTATAACTCTGTTCGAAACAAAGCCAAAGTGCTTCCTTCATTCACTCATTCATTCATTACATGCGCAAATTGTATGCAATGCATCTTAGTCGAAAAGTTGGACCAAGCACACTGGTCTGGATGCCCTCTATCTTCTTGTGGCAGCTTTGCGCATTCGCATAATTAGCATATAGATTGTTCCATTCCTTCGTTGGTGCCTTGTACCTTTTCGTTTTTCGTTGTACCAGCCGCAATTTTAAAACGCTTGCCCAGCAGAAGATGGGCGTGTTGCGCATGCGCATTCATAAAATGCAATTTGCCATGCTCAGCAAGTTGCTACCAACAACAACAGCGAGCAACAGCTTGCCTTTTGCAAAAATGCAAAATTAAAGCATTTTTAAATGTTCGCCTTCTAGTTATTGTTGGGTTGTTGTGCTGTTGTTGCATCTGTGTTGCTCACTCAACACAGCTCAGCACTTTGCCCCCTTGCAATGATATAATTTAATTTCGTGTTTTTTAATGGCGGTAAAGTTCAGAGAATCTTTAATTTTCTTCTGACATGTTAGTGTTTTTCAAGATTTTAGTTTCAGTTCTTTTAACTTGGCTACAAGACGTTGGCTTATTTGTCAGAGGCAGTTAATTAATATATATAACCACTGAAAATCGATGATATTTATAGAGTGGCCATTGAGCATGACTCAACGGAAGCATTAACTTTCAAAATGCCAGTGATAAAGCATTTGCATGGACGGTTAACTGTAGATGTCGAATTCCTAGTGCGAATATATCTGCTGCCAGCTTGAAATGTTGACTTAAAACTGAAGATTAAGGCAATGTTAGCGATGTGATTTCAATTTAACGTGGATGTTTGCATGGATCAAATACATGAACCAATATTAATTTTTGCTATTATGGCTTATGTCCAATATTAAATGAGTCATAATGACCATTAAACCATATTAGGACGGTTATGGGTAGTAGCTGCTTTGTCTTTCTAAGGGCTTTATTTCATAATTGGTAGAATCTCCTTTTAGTTATTTTCGTTTTTCATTTCAAGGTTCTTGATCATTCTATCCTTGATGATATAGCAGGTTCAAACTTTGGAAAAATGTTGAAATTCTCGTTTATTTTTATGTTGTCATAGTTACGAGTATAGTTTCCTTCCCTGACATCCTTCCTTTTTGCTTTATAAAAGCTTTATTTAAAAAAAAAAACTCGAAATTGATTTAGTTCATCAGCTTTATTTATTTAGATAAGCTTAATACAATCAGTATATACTTAAGAATTAAAACTTATAATTAACAGGATATTAATTTCTTAATTCTACCGGTTTTATTTTTTTAAGCTAAGCTTTTCACGCATCGTTGTGTGATTTGCTTGAGTGAAATGACAAAAACAACGCTTTTTCCGACACCGTTTTTCTTAGAATTGATGATGCCTTTTGCTTGCGTCTATTACAATAAGAAAATGTAAAATTAAAAATATTTACTTGCCCGCCATGGGAATTGAACTCATATGTTATCCCTCCCATTGACAGTTCTTTACTCTAACTGCCAAACCAAAAGTCTTTGTTACTTAGTAAGAAATAACGCGTATTAACATTATCCAAGCCTGAGTATAAATTTTATTTAAATATTTATGTGCATTAATCAAATATTTTCCTTACAACACGTTTATTTCCCGTGTTTAAATTTTATTTATACCTCACACCTACACACATATTCCATACAGCTGAAGTAGCCGACAAGCAGCAACAGCTTCGCACTCTGTTCCTGCAGTTTATTTCTTGTAGTTGCAGGTTTCTTATAGTTCTCATTTAGTTTTTGTTGCAAGGCTAATATAGCCTGGATGTTTGGCCAATATGATTTATGAGTGCGATGGGTAATTGCATGATGAAACTATGTAGGTGGAGTGACAACTCGATATTTTCTCACGAACATCTTGTTATCATTTACCTGCATATTTGCTTCATATTTTCTATCTTACTTTTTCTTCCTTTTTCTTTATTTTCAAATAGTAAATATTTGAAAGATATTTTAAAAAATTTCGAGCATAATTTTAATATATTTTTTATTATTTCTGTTTAAATATTTAAATATTTTATTTTATTAAAAAAGTATTTAAACAAATTTTAAATATTTACGTAGTCGATTTATGCAAATGCGTTATTGGTGCAAAATCGACTCGCTTTTTGGATAAATTAAAAAAGTTTTTGGATAAATTTAATATTCGTTTCTCCAAGTGTATTAACTTAAGCTATGGTGCAGCAGATCACAATAATATATTAAGTGGATTGTTTATTGGATATTCTTCATATCCTAGAATATCTACTAAAAGGATTGTGTATTGACTATCCAAACAACAAAAGTAGCAAAGAAAAAAAACCCATTAAATTATCAAATCCATGAAACTGCGAAAAAATTTCTCCAAATAAAAGTTAACCAAATACTACGTTGGTTATAGTCTGCCTGCATGACATATGGGAAAAAGTTATCAAATTAATTTATTTTTAAAGAGACCAATTCTAAATTATATCTAGAGAATATAGAGAGAGATGAAGTGGGTTTGGAGCTGAGAAGGTTATTTCGGAGTTCGGATCTGCTGAGATGAAAGTCGAATTCATTCATCATGTTATTGGTCAGACGAAGCATCCTACTTATAGGTTCGCCGCATGCATAGACGGTGCGATGGAAGTTAAGATGGAAAAGAGGTACAGGTCTGAGGTTACGTGGGTTAGTATTAAGGGATTGATGCAGTGTAGGGCACTTAATGGTTTCGTCTAGTAGTTGATGAAAGAAGATAACATCGTCAAATAACCTACGTTTTTCAAGAGTTTGCATGTTAATCAACATCAAACGAACAGCATAAGGAGGGCAATCGAAGCTTTCGGAACCGGGAAGACCACGTAACGCGAATCGAATGAATCTACGTTGTACTGCTTCGATATACAGCGAAGGAAAGATATATAGAGGTGACCAAACCTGGCTAGCATATTCAAGTAATGGCCTCACAAAGACTAGGTAGAGGGATTTTGTATATAACATATGGATTGGAGAACTTTCTAAACAAATGTTTCCCAAAAATGAGAGTAGAATTGGCACTACTAATGATATTATAAATATGGGACCGAAAATTAAGTTCCTTATCGTAAATTAAACTCAAGTCCAATCAAGAACTTACTGACGGAAAAAGCTTGCCAAAAATGTTAGTTTGTGATGGAGATTGGAGTCTTCAGCGAGTATGTGATTGCTTGGCATTTATTGATATTGAGTTCCAGGAAGTTTTTTGGCGCCAAGTAGAAAAACTGTTTAGGTCACCTTGAAGGCGGCAAGAGTCCACGTTTCAATAAGAAAACGTTGCAAAGTGCGGAAATTTTGGAAGGTAGGAAAAAATAAACATAGAAGCATGTGTTTTAAGTAATGAGGCAATAAATTGATTCAAATTCTCTTATGCTTGCTACACTCTCTTACTTATCGTCATATCTTTCCTTATTTCTAATAACCTAAAAGTAAAATACATCAATATTAATAGCGTAATAGTTGCAGTTGATGGTACTAAAATTTGTAAAGAGGTTTGTAAAGATACCTGAACTGGTTGAGATAACGGCTGGTACCTTATCCATCAAAGCATCACCGCACCGGAATTCAAACCCAATACTTCCCGACTGCAGTAAATTGCTGCGATTCTTGGTCTATCAAAAGCACCAAAAATTTAAAGAATAAATTATAAAGAAATCTTTGAGGACTAGAAACAAAAAACAAGGAATATACGCATTCATAAAGGAAACAAATTTAAAATTTAAGTAAAAATGGAAAAAGAGGATGCACAAAATTTGTAGAAACAAAATGATGATATCTGGTATTTTTTATACATTTTTGCAACTTTTTCCCCAAGTCCCACCCAAGACGGTCACGGTAGTCGCGTAGGTAGCGTGCTCGACTACCACCCCAGCGGTCCCGGGTTCGAATCCCGACCAGGCCATAGTCCTACGCTTTAATCTTTCGCATTTTCAGTTTTCTACTCTCATTCTAATTTACTGAAATTGACAACTCATCAATATTTACGACTTGAAGTCGTAGTTGGGGGTGGAGAAGTTTGTGGAGTAAAGGGATGACACTTGCCTCAGTTTCAAATTTCATATGTTTTAATGGATTTCCACCACGCTTAGAACATCCTACACATGTTTCACTTGATTTCCCCTTCCCTCCCACTAATCAATCACCCCATTTTTGAACCAAGGTAGAATTGACTGAATAGGTATTTCAACCCAAATCCTTGGTTTAAAGCCTAAAAAAAAGTCCCACCAATATTTACACTTAAATTCAACAGCTTTAGAATTGAATAGAATGGAATTCCCTAGAAACTTAGCTTTTTTCGATTTTCATTCATTTAAAACTAACTTAAGAGTTAAATTTTGAAGTCGTGCTTTAAATTGCTCAGAAAACTTTTTCCTCACTAAATACTCTACAAAAGTAAGTCAACCACCTTTGATGCTGATGGAGTCAAAATGTAAACAAATCATAAATCTTTTCTTGTTTAATGGGAAAGAAAATAATAAGGATTTAAAACAAAACAACAAAAGGTCATCACGCCGGTTGGTCGGCAAAAACACATGCAGCGCATTGCCACCCTGTAGAAAATTACAGGAAATAAATCATGACTAATGACTGCGATTTAAACAAAGAGAGAGAGAGAAAGAGAAAAAGTTGGTGCCGAGCACCAATTTATTGAACCCTTTAAATCTGGGCTGGGCATTCTAACACAGTCACATTTTATTTTGCCTTGTTAGTATTGGTGCTCTCTCGAATTGATCACACTGAGCGAAATAGTTGTCACAATTATCTAGATTAGTAAGTTTTTCTTCTTTATTTTATGTTTTTATTTTTGGTCATCGTATTGTTCATTACTTCTTCTATGAAATTAATTAATACAAGTAATATGAATGAATAATGTAAAGAATCTTGATAGATAATATGAATGAATTATATGAAATCTTAATACATACGAATAATTATTTTAATATAATAAAATCTTAATATATATGAACAATTAAAATTAATAACAAAAGATATGTAAGAAAATAATAAGGAATTAAATAAAATAAGTAAGCAAGTAATCAAAAAATTAAGTCCTAAAAAATTAATAAGGAATGTGAATGAACAATACCTTAATACATACGAATATAAAATTCTACAAACTAAAAAAATATATGCATAAGTATTACGAATCTACAATAAGTTGATTTTTCACAAGTGTACATGTAATTCGCAGCGCAAAACAACATATGTCCTCACAGCATCACTGTCAGCGAACGACTGAATTATATTCTCTTCTGTTGTGAGCTTTATGTACATGTGAAAAGTTACGCTCACAGAGAGCTCAGTGAGCTATGGAGCGCCCTGCGCTGCTTTAAATGAATTTAAAATTTAAGAGGACGAGTTGTCATATTTGCCCAAACACGGGCTTAACAGCAAATGTTGTCTTGAAAACATATTTCACATTAAAAAAAGTGAAATTAGCAAACTCTTTAGCAAAAAGATATTGACTTTAAAAATAATTTACTACAAAGATTATTTTGTACTTGGTAATAATCTCAAAAATGTTGGTTTTATTTTTTTTAAAAGAAATCAAAAACTTGTTTCCTCTTCACCAAAATAGGTTTTTTCATAAAAAACCCATTAGGTAAAATCAGAAATTCGTCAATAAAATTGATAATTTTAAAGCAACAAAGTAAAGTTTTAAACAAATAATACTAAAAATGTATATTTCGAAAAAAGTTGTTGTAAATTTTGGACTTTGCCATTCATTATAGTGAAATACAATATTCTTCAAATTACCTGCATCGAAGTTTTTCTAGGAATTAATCTTTTTTAAGGTAATTTTCAATGATTGCAATGATTGATCTCGGTCATTACTAGACAAATTTGAGTCCTTAATTGCTCAAGACTTTGAGGTGTATTCACGTAAGAACGGTCTTTTACGTAGTCCTACTAAAAAACAGTCCAGAGGCGTCAAATTGCATGATCTCGGAGACCAATTGACATCTCGTCAAATCTCTAAAAAAGTCGACCTGGAAACAAAGCCTTGTTTGGTGCTGTTGTGTGGCTTGTGGCCCATCTGATTGTGGCCACATAACATATCCTCCTAATCCATATCTTCAATTTCAGGGCAAAAATCAAATACGGCAATAGCGCCTAGGATTGACTGTAATGGTTGCTCCTTGATCGTTTTCAAAAACATATGGACTAATGACACAACCAGACCATAATGCACACCGGACAGTCACTTTTTTGGATACTTCTCCACAATTGCTTGGGGATTTTTAGAGCCGCATATACGGCAATTTTGCTTATTCACATATCCACCTAGCGCGAAATGAGCCTCATCTCTGAAAAATATTTAACTTATATTATTATGCTTATAATTCACAACATGTTTACATGAAAACATGTTTAAGATGGTGCGGATTGACAAACTATGGTATGGTTCGAAGGCGCAATGTCTTATATGTTACTTTGCCTGGAAACATGTAAGCGTCTATAAGATATATTTAGTATATTCCAGTAGTTTATTTTATAATGGCTTATCCACGGGTATGGGCACCATAACATTCAAAACTTCTTTGTTCTTTCTGTGTTTGTCTTTTGTCTTTGATTTCTTGTTGCGTTTTGTGTTGCTACATAAGCCTTTGCTCTCAATTCTTACTCTCAACGCTCCAAGAGCGCTCTCTGCCCATAGCTGCTTATCCAGCATCCTACATCTTTGCTAAATAATTTTTATTATAATAAGAAAACAAAGTTTCTAATATCAAGCAAAACATTCTAGAAGTAAGAAAATGGTTTACTTAAATCAAGCAAGTTATTCTTATTTCAGTCATGGTGTAATTAAGAAGGTGATCGTGACTTTTTAACTTTTTTCAAAAAAAATTTTACATACCCTTGTCACAAACAGCTTATGTTGAATTCCAAGCAAAAGTTGCAAAACATTCGGTTACATTTAATTATTTAGTGCAAGTGTTTTTACACTTCTCGGAGTTTCTTTTTTTTTTTTGTTCTCACTTTCTCAAACTTTTTTGACATTTGTAGGGAAATTTGTAAACGTCACGTACACGTTGTTTATTCAAATGAATAAAGCAAATTGTTCTCAATTCAAGGAAAATTAATTCCTCAAATCATTTAAAGTGTTCTAGTTTTCAGCAAATTGCTACTTGAATCAAACAAATTTTTCTCACTTTAAGCAAATATTAGTCTTGAATATAGAAAAAATATTCTTGACTTTTAAGCAAATATTTCTTGATATAAGCATTTTTTTCTTAATATCATATGTGTTGAATATGCTCAATTCTAGCAAAATAATGCTTGCATTGAGAAATTTACGCTTGAGTGTAAACTGATAGCCTATTTGCTTGATTCAAGCATAGAATGTTTGATTTTTTTCTCTCAGTGTTCTCCGAAACTCTCTTAACATTATTTTTGAATACCTCATGTATTTTTGACAATCTTGTAAAATTTTTTAATTCTGGGCAATTTCCATGAAAGCACTAACTCTATTGGAGTCCGGATTTTAATCTGAATTTCGACCCAAAAATTTGATTTCATTCTTCATCCATAAAGGTGCTACAGTTCCGTTTTACTTTTTGCCAACAGAAAGTGAAATCGTAACAGTGACGAACAGTAACGTTACGGTTACGCAGCGTAGAAAACAATAAGCGTTACATATTCGCGCGCTTTAAATGCACACCAGTTAAAAAATTATCGTCTGTCAGAAGTGTCAAAGAAGTCGGCAAACGTTTGAATTAATGGCTGCAACAACGCCACCACTGTCTGATAATACTGGCTGTCTCTTTTACTCACTCTCACGCAACAGTTACTGCGTTCTCGCTCGTACAGTGCGCTGTGGCTGTTGTTATTGTTTTGGAACATTGAACTCTATGGTATATGAAGTAAAGCACATTTATTCTTGTTGTTGCTGTTGTTGTCGTAGTGGAGCTCCACCGAGTTGAATTATTGTTTTTCGGCTGGGATTTATTATTGCTGTCCATTTTCTATATATATGGCGAAAGAAAGGGAGAGAGCGTGCTTTGAGTAAGCGAGAAAACAGACGCATTGTGAAAAGCTAGCGATAGAGAGCGAAAGTTAAAAACAATGTCTACTGGTTACTGGAGCTTATTGTTTTGTTTTTTTTTTTTTTTTTTTGTTAAATGGACGCTTTTGGGGGATTTTTGGAAAATTAATGTTTTAGTGTGGAGCGCGAATTGTATTATTTTTTTATACAATTGTTGCTATGCTCAACACAGACAAATACGTTGAGCGCTGTGTGTGTGTATGTCTGAAGCTTCACTAAGAGCTTTGAACTCTATGCTGTTGCTCCAAGACAGCAACAACAAGAAGAGCAGCAACTATGGCAATATTGTTGATAATTTATTATTATAAAATTTTCAACGTTCAAGGTCATAGCACAGTTTTCGTATTGACGTTGTTGTTGTTGTTGTTATTGTTATTATGGCTGTCTTCCTGCCCGGGGGGGCCTGTCAGTAATGATTTAAGCGTGCATTTTTCTTGCATACATTTATGTGTGGCAAGCTGGGAGCGTATGCAAGCAGAGAGTGCGCGCTCTATCTTGTTCTCTCAGCTTTATTCTCTCTTCCGCAGTCAAGCTGTCACATTTATTAAATTCTTTTGCATTTTTGCCATTTTTTCTTCAAAAACTGTCAATCACAGCTATTCATAGGGGGTCAATTTGTTTTTTTTTCCGCCATATTTACGTTACGCGTATGTTCAGGTCATAAGCCTCATTTGTCATTCTATAGCGCTATTCTAGACATACGCAATTTTCTACACAAAAAAAAAAAAAAAAAAAAAAAAAAAATAAAAAATCCAAAAAAATATGCCAAGCCCATGGAAATCACCAATAGCAACTCTTTCTAAAGCCTTCTAAATTGTCAAATTTATTGATTTTCTGTCAACGCGCCTGTCATCCATATATGTCAATTTTTATACATAAGCAATAATCACAAACAAACAAAAAAAAACAAAAATTCACCAAACAAACAGACACACACAAAGCCCGGATGACAGCCTCAGCGAGACGGATGAACGTTCGATGGACAGACAACAGCCAGACAGCCAGCGAGACAGCGGCGATAGCATGAGACTCAGCGTCTCGCTTTTTTGACAGCTCTCAATTTATTATTTTAAAATCGAGAGTGACACTTTGTGTCACTCACATGCAATGCGTCTGCACACATTGTTTAAGCTATCTCTATCACTCTTGTGACAGCGAATAGGCACACTATTGATATTGATATCTCGCTTACTCTGTCAACAGGCCATTTTTAATTTTTGCCTATAGTTTACGCGGATTTTTTAAAGGTCAGCCGGACTTTGATAGCTGCATGAAATGAAAAGTTTTGTTCCACGTCGTTTCTATACTGTTGTTTATTGTTGTTGTTGTTGTCGTTGTTGTTGGTGCTGTTGTTATTATTGCTGACTGCGCGCGCTCAAACTTTCTGACAGCTTTTTGACAGATTATCAACGCGATATGGCGGGCGCTTAACTGTCAAGTCAAGTGTTGAAATTTTAACGCATGTACATTTATCCGCTGTTGCTGTTGTTGTTGTTGTTATTGCTTCTCCTGGTTTTGGTGTTGCGTTGGTTGTTGCTGGGTTATTGATCTTTTGTAAAAATAGTTAATTCTATAGACCAAAGTTCAATGAATTCGCACTTGTTGCCGGATGTCGGTGCTTTTGTTGTTGTTAGTGAAATTCTAAATCACAACAACAACAACAACAATCAAAAACATCTGTTATTGTTGAATTTGTTGCTGACATATTTAGGGCTGCTGAGTTATTTATCATGAAAGCTAGAATAACTGAATTTTTTGAGGTGCTACGTCATCGCTTTTTTGACACTTTTGACAGATGATAATTCTTTTATTTCTAGTCATTGGAAAGTTTGTATATAAAAGCTTATCCCTAATAAAGCATAAAGCTTTCAATGCTTTTCAATATTTAACTTTCTATTAGAAGAGTGCAAAAAAGTTCATCTGTGGTTGGATTCTATGGTCGAGCGATACAGTCTTCTATCAATATTCGACATTAGCCATCATTCTTGATTCTATCGTTTAAATAATCAAATATAAATAATCTTCTGAAAAATTTTATCTGAATTTATTTAAGAGCGTAGAAGAAATACCTCTAAGAAAGATAATTATTAGAGAAAAGTTAACGGTATTCAATATTATGCCTGATGATTATTTTTACCATATGTAATAAACTTTTCCAAAAATCACTTTTTCCCGGCAAATAAAAATTGACTTTGATGAAAATGTTTTACGATAAGTTAAAGTATATTCCAAATTTTATGGATTTTTGGCTAAGCCGTGATAACCGTGAAATATCAAAAAAACAAAGATGCAAAATAAATTTGAGTTTACTTTCGAACTGTTTCTAAAAGATTTTTGTTGAAAGAATTCTTTTACAAAAGTCAAAAATAAAAAAAAAGAAATAAAAAATAGAAATAAAAATAAGAATAAAAAAGGCAAGTTAAAGGGTATTATGGGACTTTGTTAAAAAAAATTCTGAAAACATCAGTTTTGTTTTCGGCATACCTTAGAAATCAGTAAAAAATATCCTTTTAAGATCGAACAGTTCAAAAAATGCTTGAATCAGGCGATATAAGATATGGAAACAAAACCTTTTTTGATCGATTGGATCAAAAGGTTATGGGAATTATGGATGGCTTATTAAAATTAATTTATTGAGGTAAATGTACAAAACTTGGCTTAAACTTAAATTCACATATTTCTTCATCCTTCCGTCACTCTAATAACATTTAATACAAGTTGCACTTGAATGTCTTTTCCTTCCCACTAAACGTTTACGCCATTTCGAACTAAGGTAGACTTGACTGCATAGGTTTAACATCTGAAATCCTTGGCTAAAAGCTAAAATGTATAAATGTGTATATTGGTACACCCGTTTTAAAAAGGGATCTTTTCAGGGAGCCATATGACGGTTCTACTTTAAAAAATGTGTATATATATATCTGCTTGTTTTATAAATATTTATTTTTTTTGTATAATTTTGTATGTGTCGATACTCCCTGATATTAAAATTTTAAAATAAATTTTTAATGAAAATGTCCAATAGACCCAAAAGTCCTTTCTATTGGAAAATTGTTCATTTTGTCCACAAATTTCTTTTATCCAAAAAATAAATCACAAAGAATATCTGCTTGATAGGTTTAAGGAATACTGAAAATGTAAAACGTATTGAAAATTATTAAAATAAAAACAACTTTAAAGGATTATTAAAACCATTCTCATCGGGACCAAAAGAGTTGAATATGCATTCACAAAGTTGCACATGGAAGTAGCATGAAAGACAGTTCTATCGAAGAGTACCATTGATTGAAATAGCTTTTAGAAATCTGTCAAAGTTTACTAATTTTAAAGTAAGAGTAATTTTGAGCAAGAAAATGGGCAACGGGGTTCCATAAGGAGACTCAATTCTTTAGTAAATCATTGTTTTTAATTAAATCTCTGCTTAAATGTTTTTTAAAGTGGTTTATTTTAAATTCGCAATCAAAATTCTTAATATAGGCTCCATGTGAAGATCCTGTAATTTGAAAATCGTTAGATTGTTAGATTCACCAACTTAATATTTACTTATCAAGATCATTTGGATTGCTTTTTCAAAATCAAAGGAGAAAATATGAAAATAGAAAATAATTGCGCAGAGTCTTGACCCGAAAAATTAAAGAACTCAAAGGTTTGCACGAAGTAATTGTAAGACGGTAAAAACATGTGAATTAAAATCTAAGGCAAGCTTTATGCCTTTACCTCAGTCAATTCTACATCAATTTAAATTCAGAAATCCATTTGAAATTCAGAAAAAATCAATTGAAATTGAGAAATTCAATTTGAAATTCAGAAAAAATCATTTGTAATTCAAAAAAGATGACTTGAAATACCAAAAAAAAAATATTTGCAATTCATAAACTATTAATTGAAATTGTAAGACATAGCTAGCGGCCGTGGCGCAGTGGGTAGTGTGCGTGACCCATACGCCAGAGAACCCTGGTTCGATTTCCATTTGACACAGAAAGTTTTTTCAATTAAATTAACTTTTCTGATCGGCCGTTACCTCTTTACAGACAATGTCAAGCCTAAGAGAGTAAATGAATACCATGTTAAGCTTCTTGAGAACATTCACAATAGCCGTTCGGAGTCGGCATAAAACTAGGAGATCATCCAGTTCTCGGTCAATTGTGTTCAAACATTAATTAATACGCACAATACAATTTCATCGTAATAAATTCTGTCAAAGTCCTTTCAAGGGCTGAAAAGAAATAATTTACACAAAAAAAGATATTTTCTTAACGTAGAATTGAAATTTTATGAATTTAAAATGATTTTTTTCCGAATTTTAAATGGAATTTCTGATTTTCAGTTGATCTTTTTTGAATTTGAAATGGAATTTCAGAATTTCAATTGATCTCTTCTGTATTGCAAATGATCTTTTCTGAATTTCAAATGGACTTTCTGAATTTCAATTTATCTTCTCTGAATTACTCTTGGAAATGATGTAGTTATATGAAAATTATATTCAAAAATTTCTCCACCACCAACTCAACTCAACTTTAAAGTCGTAAATATTGATCAATATTAAATTTCAGAAATTAGGAAAGAAATTCAGAAAGTTTAAAGCGTAGAATCATCGCGTAGCCGGGATTTGAACTGGGATTTGATTCAGACCTCTAGGATGGCAATCAAGCATGTTTACGATTGACTACCGAGGCCGCTAAAAGTGTTGCCAAAAAAGTAATTTCAGTCAAAGAAATGTCTGCTTCAGATAGGGGACTAAGCCATGTTTCTCGGAGTTAGTAAAATTTACATAGAACAGTCTTTGCACCTTAACTCGTTTGACTACGGACGACTCAGAGCCCAGACCAAAAAATAAAAATGTGTGGCTACTGCAATTTGCGGTTAGATATTGAATGTTTCTCTTGTGTGTTCGCTCGATTAAGATAGGGGAAAGGTTTAATTTTGCTAAACTTTTTACTAATGAAAAATTTTAATTAGAAATAATCATGTTACCTTATTTTTTAACATTATGACTGTAAATTTATAGAGTCAAAATTTCTTTTACTTAATATTTAGTATTAGAAACTGACAAACTCTGAATTAATCGCCTGAAAACTTATGAATCTGCATCTCTTACTCACCCGCATCAAACGGAAATGAATCGTTCACGACTATTTCCCTCTTTTTTTGTCCATTTCTAATTACTTATCATGGAATACATTCAGGGGTCAGATTTTGATCCAAGAAGTTAACTAAAATCTGAATTAGAGCAGAAAATTTTAAATTTCAACCCGGTTCTGTGGCAAACTCAGAGCCTTTAAATTAATGCGGGTCGTTTTATGGCGCTCAACGTTTTATTACACTCTCTGGTTAAAACTGAGAGTAACTGTTAAACATTTAAAACATTTATAATGCAATCAAACTTTAATTAAACTATTATCTTTAGTGCTCTTACTTCGTTTTTAACTCAGTTGTAAAAGTGGTTAAATATATGCACAACATTTCTGTAACTTAAGGCTTTGAATAAATAATATTTTTTTTTTTTTGTTTTTAATAACAATTTGCAGAAACTCAATAAAAAAGAATTGCTTGTAATTGAAAACGTGTTCAACGCAGCTCCATCAATATTTAAACACAAGTAATCACTTTGTAAACGTTTTTCGACCCCAACCCAAGAAACCAAGAGAAAAAGAAAAAACAGAAAAAGATGGCTTGACTCAATTTTATCCCTCACAAATAAACTAAAAGCTCAACAATTTGTACAAACAGTGCAAAAGTAGGCAGGAAAGAAAAAAAAAAACAAATAGAAATACTTACCATAAGATCTGAATTAGTTTAGCCAACATGTTTAGTTATGCTGGTCACACAACAACAACAACAACAATAACAACAACAACAACGACAGCAACAAAAAAGGGCAAAACTTGACGCAAATGTTTATCACCCCTGAGTAGAAAAGCAGCAACATTGAAATAAATAAATACAGGACGAAATAAAATACCACCCAGTTGAGTTGCTGGAAGCTGTCGTTCTTGGGCTCGAACTTGGGCTCCATGCATAATGCAACAATAACAACAACAACAACAATAAATGTTGTACATTTAGATTTATTAAAGCGAATCAGCTCTGAGCTCTGCGCATTACGTTTTGTTTTTTTTTTTTGTTTTTGCTCTTCCCTGCTCTGTTGCCAGTATTAAATCTACTAGATAAAGCACCCGAAAGTATGCTGCGGAATTATGATGAGGCCTGTGTTGCTGACGCTGAAGGTTATTGCATATTTTCAGTCAAATAGATTACGTGAAAATGTGTCACTCAGGGAATTTCTTTTGAGTTGCATTAAATTTAAGGACAGTTTGGCGCGTGAGTTGACGTAAAAACAATTACGTCGCTTCGCTACGTTTCAAAACTAAACAAGATAACGATGTTTCGCCTGAAATAACTGCAAGTGCCATAAAAACAAAAACTCATCAACATGTAAATATTTTATTGAAATAAAATTTTTTATAGTGTTGCATTTAAAACAAGTTGATTTATTTTTTGTTTTTTATTCTGCCTGCGTTCCAAAATAAGACATCACTATAACGGCTATTAAAACAAATGAATTATTTATAAACATTTTTTTTTTTAAAACTATTTCGAGTGGATTTTAAAGCTTGTTTCATTAATGGGCAGCTTTTATGACGGCAAATTAAAAACAGCAAAAATAAGCTAAGGCGGAAAAAATCATCTTACAAATGAGTTGAAATTTAATAGCTTTTCTTAAACAAAAATAGAAAATAAAAATAATAAAAAAACAAAATCTTACTCATCCATAAACGTTTTTTTATATTTAAAATTTTTTATTTTTTTATTTTCTTGTATTTAGCTATTAACTAACTAACTTTAACGGTGTAGCATGATGAAAAAAATTATGGAATGGTCTGTGTTTTTGATAAAATTATTTAGTGGCGTAGGAAAACAGAGTAGTAAAGTTTTTCAGCAATGCATGTGAAGAGTTGGACCGTGGAGCGGTCAAAACGAGTGAAAGAGGGAGATAGAGCATATAAGCTTATGGCTAGTTTTTTTATTGCAATTTTATAGTATTTTAATGGATCACACTGTGAAGTGTAGTCATTCAAAAATAAAAAAAAAAAAAAAAATATATGGATAGAGCAAATGACTTTGACACACACAAACTGTTCTGTGGTAATAAGACATATGCCATGTCTTACGAAAATATGAAGATATTTGGAGAAGTTGAGTTTTTGGCCAAACTAAGAACATTAAAAATGCATCCTGGGCCTTGTTTGTATCACGTTGCGTTAATCGAGTTTTATTGAAATGGGTTGTCATCGAATCTTCAAATAATACAACGAGAAAAAAAAACAAAAGTAAAATCACCTAACCCGGGCTTGGGTGAAAAGAATTTGTATGGGAATTATAGAAGGAGTAAATTCATTACTTTTACGAATAATCATAAGTTTTTACTTACCATAAGTTTTTTTTCCATCCAAGCCGACTAAGTTGATTTTACTATTGTTTTTTTCTCTCGGAGTATTTTTTACAATTTTTCTATCTTCTTTTGGCCATTCAAGCATCACTCATGCAAATAATAAGCTTTTATTCGGAATGTAAAAGCAATCAAAACTGTATCTGTTCACATGATGCGCATCTATCTAAGAACTTTCCTATCCAGTTTTTAGTCTAATAAACGGCGCTGTAATTTTTTTAAGTCCCAGTTTCCACCAGTCAAGTCTTGACGGTCAATTTTTTAACATTCATTTTTAACCTTGACGCTTCAGTTTACACACATCAAGATCAACGCTATTTTGTTTTTATTTTATTCAATAAACATTGAAATTTCATGATGCAAAGACAAACGCTTGAGTAACGTCTCGAAATTTTGGAATTTTACCTTAGAAATAACCGTTCGGTTAAGAATACTTTTCGCGATTTTCGAACGAGAGTCATTTCTGGCTAAATGGTCATAGTTTGGTGCGGATTGCACTCAGATGGCATCGTCGGACATTATTTTCCATAAAAATTAGGCCGGACCCAACGTGACGGTCAAAAGACCACGGTATCGCGAAATGATTGAGTGCTGGTTACTGCCGAATGTTTCCACACACGATCTCGTTGTGTACTGGTTCCAGCAAACGGCGCAATGAGTCATACATCCACCGAAACAAACAATTTTATGAAAGAGACATTGTGTGTGCGAGTTTTGTCACGTTTTGGATCTGTCGATTGGCCGAAGGGATCGTAATTTGACGCCCCTTGATTACATCTAGTGGGGTTACGTGAAGTCATTGATCTATGCCCATAAGCTGGCAACAATTGAGCTGGGTCGATCGTATGTAGCACGTAAGAAAATAAGGGCTAGTAGTTTCAACGATAGTTCTGACATTTTTCCTGGGGGAATAGTTCTGACAATAACAAAAATTGGGGAAATCCTACCAAATTTCATCTTCACACGATCATGGTGAATAAAAGCAGCTAGTCTCCAAAAAGTTACACTTTTTTATTCATGAGTTATACTTTATAATCTAAACTGCTTATTAAGGCGGTTGAATACTAGCTTAGAAAGTGTAGGTGTACAGTGTTGGTTATAGAATATGTACATAAAAATATAACCTCTTCAAGATTCATTTAGTTTAACATTATGTAAAAATATAGAAACAAATTTGAGCTTTCGGCCAAGTATGTTGACAACAAGACAATGAAGGCAACAACCAACAAACACAACAACGGTTCTGTATAGAGCAAATCATACAGCAGACTAGACATGTGGAATATTAAGGCAAAAATATGATTAGTTGTGTGTTTAGCACTAATGGCAAGTTTTTCATAACAAATTTTCTTCAAACCGCTGAATCCTAAAAACGGAAGTGTGGAAAAAGAAGAATAACAACAAAGTAACACAACCTTAACATGCTTTGATAGCAGTAGAACACTGGGATCGAATTTCTAAAAGTATGATATGATCAAGGACAACCTTTTCACAGGGTGCATCATAAGAAGATAATAACTCAGTTAATAATGTAAAAGCTTTCTCTCTGACAAAGTATGATTTTCTCTGTACAGAGCCGTTGTTATTGTGGTTGGTTTTTCATTCATTGCTCTCATGTTGTCTTGTTGTTAACATAGTTGACCTAAAGCTGTTTCAATATAATAAAGGGAAGTGCACATTAAATGTAATTCAATATTATTTAAAAATAATATTTTATTTTTTAAACATTGCGACTATAATTATTTTTTGAGAAGGGAGGAGAAAGAATAGGGAGGGAATGTGTACCCTTGCCCGCAAAAGCACAATTTTATTTAAAACGGCACTTGTTATCAATTAGAGTCGAAGTATTCAGTTTGAGCAGGAGTACTTATCATTTCCAATCAAAATTCCAGAGCCTATCGATAATTTTTATTATTATTATTTTGTTTTAAATAAAAAAAAAACAATTCTTCGCGAAAAATTCAATTTTTTATGCATCAATCAAGTTATTCCATTTCGTGCTATTGCTCTGGCTAATAATCTTGCCAACTCTAGTTTACAATATTGCAATGCTTAATATTATTATTAATTGCTCAGACATTTTACATTTTACATTTTTCGAAAGAAGAATAAAAAAAAAAAAAAGCTCAAGCCTGTGTTAGATAACACGGGCGCATAGGTCAGACGTAGAATACATTAATCATTAACAGCCTTATTCAATAGATTTCCTTAAACAACCTTTAAGCGCTTGTTTAGTTACGCACTGTTTAAGGCTTTACGCAGCTTCTATGCAACCTTGCTAACATTGTTATTCATAAACATATTTTCATTTTCTGCTTAAGCCCAGTATGCTGTAGAAGCGGAAAGAAACTTTCCATATGGAATGCATTGAGTTTTTGACAGCGAAAAGGCAGCGGAAAGGCAGCGGAATTTTTTTTCGCTACTTAGTACGCTGTAGAGGTGAAAAATTTGTTTAATGCTAGCAAGTACAACTACCATGTGGAGAGTTGAAATGTCAAAATTTCGCTGTCGATTATATGTCCGGGCATTTTATTGGCACCAGAATTTTGACATTTCAATAAGAAAACAGTTCGACCTCGCTTTACGCAACACTCGATAATCGCAATACTCAAAAATTTACATTGTTGACTCAGTAAACGCAACTTAAAAAAAAAATACACAATTATCGCAACTTCCATTTGCGTACACTTCCATAAACTTTTTTTATTACTTATTTAATTATTACTTAATTCATAATTAATTATTTACTTTGAGTTCTTCTTTTCTTGTAAAATACATTTTTGATGTACGAAAAATCTCTTAAAACAATATTTAAGGAAACAAAGTGCATATCTTAATACATAAAACCACAATATCTAGGATTCAGAACCATAAAGCTTTATGTTTAGAAGTTTAATTGCGTTTCTTCAACATTAACTACGTCAACTGGCCGAATTTCTATTAATTGCATTGAGCTAGGTCGTACTGTAGTAGCTTTTTTCTCCACACAAACATTTTTGACTCTACACTTATATTTCGGGTGTAGAATTATATGCCAAGAAATTTTCGTTTCTACAGCATACTAGGCTTTATGATTGTAAGGTTTGTGTCTGAATTATAGAAAATCTCTACAAAAATTAAGAATTCCTATAGATTTACAATGGCCGCCGCATAAAAAAATGCTGCAAAGGGCGCATATGGAGCATGTCTTTGATATTAAAAGAAAAGACAAACAAAAATCATGGTTGTATTTATCATGGTTGTCGTTCGCTACTTGGTCATTATACTTCTTCTCTTTCTCACATTGGTTCTGTGATGAAAACACAGATAATCGTACTGCTCTTACACATGATGTTATAATACATAAAATACAAAGCATATGCAAATTAATACAAAATTTGAAGGAGTTAAATTTTGATTTACTTATAGAATCAAAAAAATTATATGTAGCAATATGATTATTTAAATACAAATCAAAAGAAGACATATTAAATATGTTAAGACCATACTTGAATTTTCTTCAATGCATGCATAAAGTATTAAAAACTTATAATGAAAGTGACAAACATTTTCTCAAAATTTTGTGCTCCAGATTAGCACCCCCGTATAACGTATTCTACGTTAAAAACGGTGTGAAATGACGCCTTAATCAATGTTCTAAAATTGGCGCGAAGGCAACAAACCTTAAGTTGAAGTGTTGCCAATGAGATACGTATCATTATCGAATCAAAGCATGTCATGAGATGTTACAAAAAATTATTAAAAAAAAATGCATATTTAATGCATTTCAAAGAACAAAAAATTAAAGAAATTAGTAATAACATCATTTTAGGCTGGGGTCAGCCTGTCTTTCATTGTTAGATTTTTTAAATCTCCATGGATAAAAGCAAAAACAATTATTCCAATTCAACTGCAAAAAACAAAAAATAAAATAAATTCATAAATTCTTAAAACAATACGCACATAAATCACGCAAGATAATTAATTGACATCTTAAAATAACGAATTGTTATTAAATATTAACAGAACCTTTGCTTGTTAATCTAATTTAACGACACAATAAAAAGCCTATAAAACTATATGAATTAGTTTAAACACAAACGAGACACACACACACACACACACATAGTGACTTGCATCCGAACTGAGTGTTACGCTCATTAAAGCTGCTGTAATAAATAAATGACAAAAATAAGGAAAAACAATAAAAGACATACTTAAAACTTTTTAAGAACTCAACCCAAGCCAAGACAAAAGCTAATTGCTCAAGGACAGTTTCGATTGCCATAGGTTAATATATGTAGGTTGAAATTCAGATTCCGATTCAGATTCAGACTCAGACTCAGATTCAGTTTCAGGTTCAGGTTCAGGTTCAGGGTATTAAAATGTTCAAGTCATAAAGTTGGCTTAAAAATAAACTTAAAGAATTCCATTAATTGAATAACGATTTCGTCGCTATGCTTAGGTCAAAAGTGACAAGGGGTGTGAGGGATAGATTGAGTGAAAATTGATAGCCAGCAAGAGAAAAGGCTATAAAATTTACGTCTGTGAGCAACATAGCTTAAGTAGCTAAGACATTTAAACTAGACAACATCATTAAAAATTATATGACTTCAAAATATCAGCTTTAACTGCATATAAAATAAATTAAAAAACAAACAAAAAATTTGCATAAATATGCTAGTTATGAGCAGAGAAGAGCAGTTAAAAAAATTCGAATTTGACTGCTTCTCATCAATGATGTTGCCCGATGATTTACTCAACGTCTATTTGAATATCGTGAACTGTCTGTTATAAGATTCGTTGTCAAAATGATGCATATTATTAAGCGATGAGGTGTGGCTAAAATTTATATTTTGTTTATATCTGTAAAACGTTTTCAGACTATTTAAAAAACAATATTTAAAATTTGTTTTTAAAAATTCTACTATTTAAATTCAGGGATTAAGAGACATGTACAATAACTGCTGTATTGTTGATGTAATCGTTGATATCATTTGAGCAACGACAGCTTGTTTAATTTTATGCAAAAAATGTGCTTTAAAAATTTTATGCTTCAATTAATGGTTATCTTATGCAATCATTTATATGAATTTTAAATTAAGGGGCCACTCTCCTCAACAGGGCTGCAAAAATAGCAATTTTCACGAATTTTCGAAAATTGAAAATCAATTTCGAAGACGAATAAAGCAATCATTTAAACTCTTTTTGGTTGCTTTTGAATGATGAGAATGATTTTGAAAAAAAGAATCTTTTTGCCAATGATTTTTTATATATTAAAGTAATAGAATTGAATTGAAGAATCTCATCTGAAATCCAAAAATGAAATATCTTTTTCATCTGTGATATATTGCGCTCGGAGTAATAGGACGAATTTTTAAAATTTTGAAAATTCACAAAAATTGGTTTTTGTTCTATTTTTTCAGAAAGAAAAAAAAATAGTTCTGCAATAACTAATGAACGGAATAAAATATAAAAAATTATTGGATTAAATTTAATGCGACCTTCTCATTCAATTATATTGAAAATTAATTGTTGAGCTTAAGGCCAAGTATGTTAATGAAGAAAACAACTAACAACAACAGCTCTGTACAACGCAAAACATGCAGCAGACTACACAGACTGTTGTCCGCTACACGAACTCATCAGCAGTCTTGTGTGACTTTGACTGTGATAATATGGCTTACTTAGTTACCGTGCGGACACGTCTGACTAAAAAATGGAGCCAATTAAAATGAAGATATCTTCATGGGTGCGGCGGGAATACATCCCTGCTTAAAAGTACAAAATATATATACAAAATACAAAATGCTTAAAAGTATGGTATAGGAGGCTTCGATAAGCCCGTACTAAGCTAAGTGTCACTTTTTTTTCTGATGGAGATATCGTTCTGGAGTTTTCATATGATATTCAACACATTAGAACCTTTGAAAAAATTAAAAAAAATACTTTTTTAACCCAACTGAAGAGAATGGGCCTTTAAACAAAACTAGAGCTAACTTGAAAATAAGTTTTCAATAAAATTAATATTAAAAATAAATATTTAATAAAAATAAAAAAAATAAGAAAAAAAAAATAAATCCGTTAAAGACATTGGAATCCATGGTTCTTCTAGATGAGTTTTCAATTCGGGCTATTGACTGAAAGCTGATGAACTCACTGATCTGCAAAATTTTAAAAATCTGCACATTTTAAGAAATTTTCTAAAGTTTTTAAACTAATCTATCCTCAGATTTGTCTCATTACGTTCAATTCTTGAGATTCACGTTCGACAGTTTTTGTGTTTTTTAAGTTAATTTCAGTTGTTTAATCATGACCAGCACTAACCACTTTAGAACGAATTGTGAAAAAGCGAACTTTCCAATTCAGTATCAATTACTTCAATATTAGGGTTGCTACATATATTTCGGGAATAAATTTAAAGACTTTTTTTCTTTATTGTTCTTCGAAATATTCTCCTTTATAATTAATACATTTTTACGTGCGTTCCAACCATTTGTCATAAAATTTATAACATTCCGCTTGTGGCACCTCCAAAACATAGTTTTTAAACGCATCAGCTTCTTCTGGCGTCAAAAATAGTTGTTCAAGAAATTTTTTCTTGATGTTGCGGAAACAAAAAGTAGTCGTTGGGTTCTAAATCAGTACTGTATGGAGGTTGACAAATTAATTCGATGTTTTTAGTGGTCAAAAAGTTGACTTTCTTTGAGTTGATGTGTGTGAACTCGCATTGTCTTGATGAAGAATAATTCTTCGGCGCTTGTTTGTGATTGTGTACCTTTCCGAATTTATCGTTCTACGTTTCTCAAGTGCTATCGAGGACACATTATCAGTTTTATGGAAAAAGCAGATGATGATGACAGTGCTTTGAGCTCGAACTAATTTTGTTGGTATTGGTTCATCTTTAAAGACCCACACAGTCAACTGCTGTTTACTTTCGGGTTCATACGCATAGATCCATGATACTCCATCAGACTCGATCTGATATACGCCTTTTGAAGCATCGTCATTGTATTTCTTGACTATGTAATTATGTAAAATGATATGTTTCCTAGTGAAAATAATGCCCAGGGATGCCTCAATCTCACGGTATGTCACACATGACGATCAAGCATTATCAGTTCGCGTACAGCATCAATGTTTTGTGACACAACAACAGATTTTAGATGCCTTCACGAAATTCGTCATTGAGTGAAGTACGGCCCCAATTGAATTCTGTGTACCACCGATATATAGAGGTCTTTGATGATTCTTCAAAGCCAAAAGTCGAATTGAGGTCATCGATACACAATTGTTGAGATAATTCACGTCGAAAGTTGTAATCTCGCGAAAATGTTAACGCACAGTAAACGCAAATGTTTAAAAGCACAGTAAACAACAAAACACTAAAGCATTGTTAGTACGTACAAGATAAAGATTGTTCAACTTTTCAATGGAAAGATCAGTTTGACTGGTAGGACATTTACGTTGCCGGATCCTGAAATATTAGTAGCGGCAGAGCAAGAGCATTTTTTTTCATGGATAACATATGATATCAAAATTTATCATTATTTGAGGTTATAGTAATTTTAAAATCTAAAATATAAAATTCTGAGTGCTATGCCTACGTTAAAAAATTTCTCACATTTTGTTGTAATCAAGAAAAAATCAATTGTAAGAAAATCAATTTTTGGAATTCTATGTTAGAAATTATAAGTTCCATGGAAAATGTTTTTTTTTTTTTTTTTTTTTTTTTTGTTTTGTGGAAAGGATCCGATGAATATTCACTGATTAAAAACAAAAAAAAAATGAAATGTGCACAAGTCATTTGAGTTCCTATAACTTTCGAGGTGAAATCTTATTTTCGATGTAATGCATTATAAATATTTGGTTTTATTTCCTACACATTTCTCTTCCTCTTATATATTTTTTTCGTATGATATAATCGCACTTTGTGAAAAATTGTTATTAAAATAAAAATTAACTTCCCCGTCTATACTTCGAAATGGTTCATGTCTCTGCTTTATATTGTTTTCATACAAGTGATGTAATAGAAAGTTTGCCGCTTTCTACTTGACAAATTTTAAAAAATTACTAGTACATTACAATACAAACAAGATTTTTTTAATATTTAAAAAAAAACAAAAAAAAATTCACTTTCCAGTTTATACTATAGAAAATGGTTCATGTCTCTGTTTTATATTTATCATATAAAAAGATTCTAATAAAAGTTTGTTGCTTTCTACATCTTGTAAAACTTGTTTTAGCCTTGAAGCAAGGATTTCAGGTGTTATACCTTTTCAGTCACGTCAACCTTGGTTCAAAGTAGGGTTATAGATTAGTGGGAAAGGAGGGGCAATCAAGTGAAACATATGTAGTATATTCTAAACATGGTGGGAAGCTCTGGAAGCATGTGAACTAGAATCTGAAGCAATTGATTTGTCTTTGCCTCAGTCAATTCTAATTACAAACAATCCCATCCAAAAACCATGGGATCAGTTTCAGTTTCTTCAGATTCTAATAATTTTCTAATTAAACAAAGAGGAAAGAAATTAAGAAAACTAAGATCATGGCTTGACCGGCATTAGAATCCGGGACCCCTGAACTCAACTATACACTCAAAGAAAAAAAAGTTTATCGTCTGTTTGCCGCAAACGAACTTCGTTTGTCGTGCTTGAAATCGTTATTTGCAAACGTTTCAACTATAATAAATAATAATGACCGAAATAGCTTGTGATATATAAAATGTAGAAGATATATTTTTAAGTTGTTGACAACTGAATATTGCAAACGAAGTGTAGGTGGTGAATTTTTCAGTTGCGGTAAACGATAAATTTCGTTGAGTGTAGAAACCGCCAAATGCCAATCTTCGTCTTCATACCAATCTTTGTATTAAAAAATTCGTTTTTAGGCACACAACAAATACTTATTTACATCATTTAAGCTAAGCGATGCTTTCAACAAGAAATTCACATTTTACAGTTCGACTGTGTACTTACATCCCACCAAATTTTTAATAGTTTGGATGAGTTCCATTTCTATCTTGATTTGATTATGTCAGGTTCTTAAGCCGCAATTTGGTTCAGCTTTCTTTACTGAGTAATACGCACTCATTATAATGGATCCTGCACAGATCAGAAATCTGCTTATATCGTTGAGATCAGAGGTATCTCAAACAAACTGCTAGCACAAAACATATTTCTTTTTGAATAACTTTGCATTTTTTATATTTATTTTAACTATATTATTTACATATATACAGAAGTAATGAGATTGGCTGGACTAAGACTTTTTTTCAACAAATATGATCAGCAGGACGTCTTCTTTCAGAAAAATGCCATTGTTACTTCTGCTGCAATCGAAAAGTTCTAAAAATGGTGGACTGTGTAATTCAAGAAACACGTTATTTTTTACCAAAATATATTACTTTGTAAGGATCTCGTGCATTTTTTTTTTTTTTTTGTCTTTGCGAGGCCCCTGTTCTATTTATTATAAAAACACTGTCACTCAAAGAAATTATTTTGATTCACTCTCATAACATTTTTTATAAAAATGGAATAAATTGTTAAAAAAAAATGAAATTTTTATTCACTATAAATTTTGTCAAAATTATTTTTTGTTTTTTAACTTCACTTAAAAATTACTGCTAAATTCATCCACATCTTAAATTTTGGTGCCGTTATCCTTAGCACCATAATTACTGCAAGGTTATAATTACTTTCTTTTCCAATATGACAGAATTTCCTCCTGTTAAATTTTTTTTGTATAGACACAAACTTACAAATTTAAACATGTTAAACTTTGAATTCATTTGAAAGCTTTAAGGATAACTCAAATATATTTAAATGGAAATACATGCAAATACATGCACACATTTTCACAAACACTCAAACATACAAACATGCTTCATTCATACAAACTTTATTGCTGTTAGCTGCTCCTTTCAATTTCAACAACCAAACTCAACACAGTAGATATAAAGAAGGCTGCATAATGAAAATTAGGCAAATTTTTGAAATATTCATGTCTGCTGTTTCCAAGGATTTTCAATTTCAATAGGCAACAAAAACAACAAAAAACAAAAAAATAAAAAAACTGAAATAAACCTTACAAATGTACATATTTTATATATGCATGCATTTTATACAATTTCATTTCATTTCATTCCGCATTCCTTCATTCAATTTAATTTGATTTGTTTTTTTTTTTGTTTTTTGTTTTATAATTTCTTTTTTTCTACTTATTTCTGCTCGTTCTCATGCCGAGTTTTTTTTTCTTATCTTCTTGTTTTTGTAATATTTTGTAGCATGCTTTTAAAGCACATTATATACCAAGAGCTTTTATCAACGGCAAAGAATTTCAGAACACACACACACACACACACAGACACACGCGCAGACACAAACATATATTTCAAGTTGTTGTATATTCCTATGGAATATTTGCAGCAGCAACAACAATAACTACAACAACATGCACACACACACACACACATAAAGCGCCCTGCATACGCCAACAACAGCTGCTTGCCTACGTATTGGTGCTACGTTGTTGCCCCCTACAGCCCTACCTCCGCCCAAAAAACCATCAGAATAAGAATTCTTTCGCCATTTTTGTTGTTTTCATACGCTCTCCATAAGTTTGCGTTCGTGGAAAATTTTCAAAAAAAACAACATAAATGAAAGAAAAAAGTTCGAAAAACATCCTATTTTCTTTCTACAGCAATATTTTGCGTTTTTCTCCACTTGCTGCACGATTTTTCTTAAGTTTTCTTTTGCTACACTGGGCAACAATTTTATCTTGAGCGGTGTATTTTTCTTTTGCACTCATTTTGTTGTTGTTGTTGTTGTTGGTAGACTTCCCTATATTTTGAGCTACCCCTAGCACAACTTTTCTTACTCAAAGTTTTTCTTGCGTTCTACTTTTTTTTTGTTTGAATTTTTTTCTTTCTGCTGCTTCAGAGTTTTCCGCAATTTTTCTGTTGTCGTTGCTGTTCTTCTGTCGTTGTTGATGTTGTTGTTGTTGTTGTATGTGTGCTGCCGACTTTTCTTTTGAATGATTCGATGATTTTAAGCGCCTGCGTTATATGGAAACCAATCGCATCAAAGCACCCCATTAAATTTCATCGTCAGAATATATCCTCAGCTGCTGCTGCTGCTGTTGGTGCTGCTTTTGTTGTTGCTGTTGCTACTGCTGCTTTACTTCTTAGAGCTAGTAGTTGTAGAAGCCACAACAACAACGACACTAACAACTGCTGCCAAACACAGTTTAGATCCTCGGCGCAGAAGTTCTCGTCAGTGTCGTTGCCGTTGTTGCTTCCTTTGCAGCTTCTCGTCCTTAGAGTGTCTGCTATGATGAATGTATGTGTGTTAAGGACACACACACACACATACGCTTTGCGTTCAGTCAATGCTATACAGTCACTCAGTTGCTCAGTCAGTCAGTCATTCATTCATTCATGTTCTGTTTGTCATGCATTCAGTTCGTCAGTCAGTCAGTTATAGTGCTGCCAACAACGTTCGCATACTTGTTATGTTGCTGCTTCAATTTCCTGACTTTTTCCCAACCTCCCTACAATCCCCCCTTCCCCTTTCGAACTACCTAAAAAATAATTTTCATTTGTTGTCTATCTAAAGCGCGTTTATTTGCCTTGCCTTCTACAGCTTCTTCATCTTCCTCCTTTGATGTCTGTCCTTCATTCACTAGTGCTCATAACGACTGCAGCCTGCACATGCATGTCCTTTTGTAGTAGCATCCTTTCAGCATGAATAGCACCAACACACAGTGCTCCAACAGAAGCGAACATACTCACACGCACATCTATGAACACATACAAACACATCTATTGACTCATATCCTGTCTGTCGCAGCCGCATGTTGTTTGATCTGTATGCTTGTGTGTAAGTAGGTGTGTGTGTGTTTGGGTGAGTGTGTGTTGACTGCACTTTCTTTCATTCTTTCCTTCCTTCCTTTAGCTTTATTTTGAATATCTTGCTGTTAACTTCATATGTGTGCATATATAAATATATACATACATATATATATATATTTATATGACTACAACGGCTTCCTACATATACTTCTCATTGACCATGTGACTGTGAGTGTGTGTTATCCCCACTTCGATTGGGTTATCAATGTCGTACACATCGCCTCATACAAATTTCTTTAGAGCTTTTCTTCAATTTTGTGATGTTTTTTTTTTTCATTTTTATTTTATCAAAATTTTTGATTCTTTATGATGCAGTCATGGCTGAGTTTGTGCTGTGGTGGGCTGGGCACTATGTAGGTTGCCTGCAAGAATATTTCCAATACATAATATGTTGACGTTGGGCTAAAATATGGTTTATTTATTTTGCTCAAAAGCTTAAAGACTACTCAGTACTCTACCGTGGGTTCAAAATTTGGTCTCGTCTAACTTGCCACAACATATTTAGAATTGTATAGAGAATTTTTTGGCTCGGAAAAATACTTAAAGTCCCACTGAATTGAAAAGAAGAATTTACGGACTCAAAGTATACCTAGACGATAAATAAAATGGATGTAATAATTGTACATATATACAAATTTGGATGTCTTTTAAAAGTAACTTTTGTAGAACAAATATTTTTTCACTTTCACAAAAATTTGACTCAGAATTTGTAATTTTTTTTTTGTTTTAAATTTCATGTCAATTGCTGGCTTTTCCCTTCAAATATGTTTTGGGATATAAACTCTTTTAATATTATTTTATTATTATTTTATTACTATATTAGTGACCTATTTTCAAAGGTCAAAACATATGTATGTTGTGTCAATTTTGAATTTAAGGATCTTCTTATAATTTCTGTCTACGCGAAAAAGAAACCCATAACTTATAACAAGAGAGTGAAATATCAATAAATTGCTTTGGCAAGAAACGAGCAAATTTTCTCCATATCATCTTATTCTCTCATAATTTTTTTGAAAGTACACATGACCCAAAGCAATATCTTTGAAAAATACCATTTAATTTTGGGAGTTAATTTGCTTGAGTCTAATACGCTTTAGCTTGCAAGATCAATTTTGCTTCACTTTTTAAAAATTGATTAAAACTTCTCTAAAAGAAAAGCTTGATTTGTAATATTCTTATCAGAACTATACTTTTATTTATGTTTTCTATCCATCTCAGTTCTTCCACTTGCTTTCTACTCTTCTAATTTTCGAGGTTGCTTTCTTCTAAAAACCTTTTAATTAGCTGGTGTTTATACAGAAAACGTCCAGTGTTTTAAGTTGTGGGAGTCCCCTTCTGAATTGACCATCACCGGGTACCTAATAGAATATTTTTATTTCTCTGGATTGGAGTGAAAGTCTTACGAAGTATCTTTCTTCAAAAAGCTCCCAAAATCTTTTCATCAGTACTGCTCAATGTTCAGGTTATTGTGCTGCATACAATAGTACGGGTATAATAAAATGCTTATAGAACATGAATTTTGTATGTGCAGGTATCCTTCATTTAATATCAATGCTTATATCGTTGGAGGAGTTTCTGCTGTATGCCAGGTAGACGAAGTTCTTAACAACACCGCAGGAGGTGTTGTCAACAGTGACGTAAATTTCAAGACGCTGGAACTATTTGGTAGTTGACACAAGGTATTGCGTCTTATTTACGCTTACTGCACGCAAAGAAAAAAAACGTTTATCGCCAGTTTGATGCAAACCAACTTCGTTTGTCGTGCTTGAAATCGTTATTTGCAATCGTTTCAACAGTTATCGTAATAATAGTCAGTTGCGAGAAACGCGTCATTTGATTGCTGGAAATTAATTTCGTTTGTTTTAAACACGAGTGATTTTCAAACTGCAGGAATTGAAAAGTTTGTTTTTTCCAACTGAAAACTTCGTTTGTTTTCCCTTCGTTGTATAAACACAACGCTTATAATTCAGAGTTACTTTTTGGACAAATTGTTGCTATAATTATAAGCAAATTGGTAATTTTTTCAATACGCGCGAGATACGTACTTTTGAATAAAAACACTTCTTTTCTGTTTCTTGTCCAAATTACGACTCACTTTATTTATCTTCAATGCTTGCTTATAATATTTTGTTTGTTTTTCAATCGAAGCTCTTTTAGCAGCACGTGACTTAAAATGCAAATTAAGCTAAAAGATCTTCGACTGTTTGGACTGTGGTGGATCAAGTTGCACTTCACAGGGTGCAGACATAACTCGCGCGAAGATAGCAACAGAGGTACAATGAGTGCAATCCATAAGACGGGCGGACATAGGGAGAAAGATAATTAATATAATAAGTAATAATGACCGAAATAGCATGCGATACATATAAATAGTTATAAAATATATTTTTAAGTCGATGACAACTGAATATTCGCTTGCTGTAAATACAACTCGCAAACGAAGTTTAGTTGGTGAATTTTTCAGTTACTATAAACGCATATTCGTTATAACTTGAGGAATGTTGACTTTTATGAGATCTTGAGTTTGAGGTTTATCTAAATAAAAATAGTTTTTTGCATAGTTGTACTAAAAAAAGTTCAATAGTAATGCAAAAAACATTTCGGTGACGTAAATTGGTCGCCTTGACAATGCAACTTGACGTCGCTGAAACGTTAAATTACACGTCTTGGAAATTTCTCTCGCAATTAAGACAAAATCGATTGTGCTGTAGCTTAAGGCAGCATCTTATTGAAAAATCTTCAATCGCAGGCTTCAAAAACTCTGCTATCATACGACCATAGCCCCTTCGCATTGACACGTAACACATTCATTATTTTTTAAAAAATATGGTTCAATGATACCACCAGTCCATAATACGCACTATACAGTCACTTTTTGTAGGTGTAACGGCCTCCCTTTTAGAAGCGCTGGCATAAGTTCATAATATCTATTGGGGACTAATTTGTAGGGAATAATATTAATGTAGATGAATAAATAGAATTCTGTCTAAAAACAAAAAATTCGCCGTTATTTTTGAGTACACCTCGTTATAAGTGTGTTTTATTTCCCATTTTACAATAGGTTAGAGACTGTTGTTATTTTTTTTTTTAAATTGAAATAGATGGAGAATGTCCCAATGTGATATTTCTTCGGTAAACTCACTCAAGAACTCTCTTAAAGTATTTAATATCCAATATGGTAATATCCTGATCACTTAACAATTTCAACGCATGTTTATTAAGCGGAAGAAAAGAGTTTTAAAACAATTTACTAAATATTTGCTCCATGGGAAATGAGTGCAAAATTGCAAAATTTTCTGTTTGTATGAACTTGCAAATATTTTGTAAAGAACCGGTTAACAGCCTAATTTCAATAGTTATTTAATATTGGAGAAGAAGAGGGAGTTTTTCAAGAATAGTTTTGATTCCATTTGAAGTATTATAAAGTTTATATACAAGAGATTATAACTGATTTTACTCAAACAATCATAAAATGTTGCTCAAGAAATGTACGGTTAAGACATACTTACATATATTAGTTTACATTTAAAGTAGAAGAAATAAAAAATGGCGTTTTTTTGACATGTTGTAACAAAAACTTCGAGTTTACTTTGCAATTTTCACATAGTCGCTTCTTCTTAAACGCCTTTTATTTGTGCTTCGTTATTGGTTTTCTTTTTCTGGAGTAGAAAATTGCAATTTCTCCTTTTTGTATTTTTTTTTTTTTTAGTAATACTTTTATTTTCTATTTTTTCTTTGAGGTAACTTCTATTTGTTGTTGCCTAGTACTTGCTCATGGTTGCCATCATATTAGATTTTCTTTCTATGCATTTGGAAGCAAGACCGACAACGATTTTGTTGTTGTAGGAAATTTACGAATGACTGACTAGAATGCTTGGTATGTTGGGCGAGAATTGTTATTGTTGTTGTTGTTGTATGTTGCAGTTGTTGTTGTTGGGGGTAGGTGATATACATACATAGCTTGGCGTTGTTGCAAAACTAGTTTGATGCAAAGAAATGCAGCAGTAGCAGCAGCAGCAAAGAAAATTCACTGAGAAAGAAGGAATATATTGTGACAGCTAAGATTTTAAGGAATTTCCTTAAAAGTTGTTGTTGTTGTAACTTTTGTTGTTTTCAAGCATGAATGCTTGCGAACAAATTTCGAAGAAAATGAAATGAAGCTTAAGCTTGAAAAGTTTGCAAAATTTAGATTGAAGCTTGCAAAAATTGCAGAAAGATACCCATTTTTAATATTTTTTTTTTACTGGCGACCTCAGAAAAAAAAAATAGTACAAAAAAATGGAACAGCAGCAGAAGTGAAAGAAGTAGAAAGAAAAATTAATTGCAGTGTTTGCAAAAAAGCTTTGAAAAAAAAACCAATCAAGAGATATGCAAGAAGCAGCAGAGAAAGAAAAAGCAGAGTAGGAAAGAAAAAAAGTAGCAAAGCCAACAACAGTAAATTGGAATTTTTAGCTTGCACTCTAATGGCATTTGCTGAGCTTACACAAGCTTTCAAACGATATATAAATTATATATACTATATATAGTGTATACATGTAGCAACAACATTGGTGTGTCTGGCTGTGTGTTCGTCTCTGCTTTTACATAGCTCACAAGCTGCCTTTTTAATGGAAAATATTTGAAGAAAATATAGAAAAAAGGAGTAGCAAAAATAAAAATAGTAGCAAAAATAACAAGTTTTGCTGCTGCTAAAGTATGCGCAAAGTCCTTGCAGCAGGATAACAGCTAGAATATAATAGCAGAGGCAGCAGTTGTAGCTAGTTGAAGCCAGAAGAAGAAGAAAACAAGGCAAGACTATTAAAAGCTGCTTTAAGCACAGCAAAAAAATACAAACAATTAAAAAAAAAACAGGAGCAGGTTAAAGACGCCACAAAAATATTAGTTCTTGAAGTGATTGTAGTAGTAGTAGTTGTGCTGGTAGTAGTAGAAAAAAAAAAGTTGCTGCTTCAGTGAAATTAGAAAACTTATTTTTAAATTAAATGATTTGCCGTCTTGAGTGATGGTCGACTAACGTTGTTGGGCTGGTTGCAGGGTGTGCAAAGAAGTTGTTGTAGTGTAGAGTGTGTTACTGCTGCAGGCTTCATTGCAAGGCTTCGATTTTAAGAAGCATACTTTTAGGCTTTAATTTTGGGTACAAGAGAAGTTTGTCATTTATTTTAATATATTGGGTAAAAATTCGCAGTCAAATTTTGTTTTAATATTAAACTAAATGATTTTTGAGTAAGATTAGTATAAATTTAACTAAAACGTCAAAATAGAGCGTTGGATCAAATAATTTTGCCATATATGACACTGTACGCAAAGAAGTTTTTCGTTTACCGCAGCTGGAAAATTCACCAACTACACTTCGTTTGCGAGTTGCATTTGGCGCAAACGAATATTCAGTTATCATCAACTTAAAAATATATCTTATATATATATATATACCGCAAGCTATATCGGTCATTATTATTTATTATATTAATTATCTTTCTCCCTATGTCCTTCCGTCATCTTATGGATTGTACTCATCGCACCTCTGTTGCTATCTCCGTCCGCGTATAAAGCAAATTACCAATTTGCTAATTTAGTAACAATTTGTCCAAAAAGTAACTCTGAACTATAAGCGTTGTGTTTATGCAACGAAGGGAACAGCACAGCAACAAACAAAGTTTTCAGTTGCGAAAAACAAATTTTTTCAATTGCTGCAATTTAAAAATCACTCGCGTTTATGACAAACGAAAATAATTACCTGCAACTAAATGATGCGTTTCTCGCAACTGACTTTTATTATAACTACTGTTGAAACGTTTGCAAATAACGATTTCAACCACGACAAACAAAGTTCGTTTGCGGCAAACGGGCGATAAAGTTTTTTTTTTTGCATGTGTAAAAAAAGGAACGAAAAAATAAATAGTAAATAAGGCTGCCTGTATGGGTGGTGAAAACCATGGCTTATCAACATTTATCACTTTTTCGGGATACAGTAGACGCTAGAAAATTAGAACTCTCGGAAATTCGAATCCTTCGGAAATTAGAACTAGCGTTTTTAATACATTACACGCTCTAAAATTAGAACCGTCAGTTCTAATTTCCGAGCGTTTTTTTTTTTGTTTGCTTTTAATACTGAAAAATTGCAGAGTAGTCATATCAAATAAAATTTTTCGTATGAATGTTCTGTCATATCTCTCTTCAACGACGCTCTTGATGTCTACTCAACGACTGAATAAGAGAGAACAATATGTTTGAATTGAACGAGCACAATTTTGCTTTTGAAAGATTTTTTTTCTTTAAACTGTGATGAATTTTAATGTATCGGTATGTTTTGTGTTCCTTTTATGTGAATAAAAATAAAAGAACTTTAAGCCAAAGTGTTTTTTTTGTGTATTTTCTAAGCGAAGATGCACTTTTATGTTAATTTTTATTTAAAAAAAAAACCTTTGGAAATTAGAACTTCTCGAAAATTAGAACTACCCCAGGAACAAAGTGGTTCTAATTTACGAGCGTCTACTGTATCTCCTAAGCTAGAGGTCGTAGTGAAATCAAAAAGCTTTCATTGGAAAGGTGTTCATACAGAATGTAATTTTACTTTACATATGACCCTGTTGGAAATAGATTCACCCAGATGTACCGTGCATATTGCATATGATTCTAAAATTATTGGAAGGAAAGGTAGGAAATAAGATCGAATTTACCTGCTTTTTTGGCATATCTTCCCAAGTAGAGGCACTAAAGGTTGAAAGACCCTCCATTGGAAAGGTGTTTTTAGAACTTTATATTTGATGAGGGTTGCCCCGTCTGCTTTTTTTGCATATTAGTTAATCTGTTTTTTGGCATTTCAAAGAGTCTTCATTCAAATGGGTTCACAGGGTGAGAAAGAGGCAACTCCCCCCCTTCCTCACCCACCCACTATGTAACATTTTCATATCATCATTTTCATATACGTGCACAGCAATGAATACATTTGTCCCCCCCTTGAAAAATTCCTTGGACGCCTATGCCTTAGTTGGTAAAGTAACAGAAATTAAAGCTAGGTCACTAATGACCACGTAGGATGTAGGTTTTCCCTTATGTATCACGGTTTATCAAAATTTACCTTTTTTTATATCTCCTAAGCTAGATGTCGTAGAGAAGTCAAAAAACTTTCATTGGTAAAGGGTTTATGCAACCTTGAATTTGACTTCAAAGTTGAAAAAAACCCGCTACAAATTTAGATTTCGATAAAATTCGTTGTAATGTTTGGAATTTGGACAATATACGATGAATACGTAATCATTCCAATGTACCTTACGGGAGCTTTTGCAGGACTCAATCCTTTCGAGGCAATTTTTTATAATTTTTGTGCACAACACGATGTTTTGTGAAGCTCGACAAAAAAGTCCAGAGGCGTTAAATCGCACGATCTCGAAGGCCAATTGACATCGCTTAATCTCCAAATAAGTTGCCCTTGAAATTTCTGTTGCAGAAAAGCACAAATTGGTGCTATTGTGTGGCTTGTGGACCCATCTAGTTGAAAGATGGCAAAAAAAAAGGTTAACATACGGCCATAGTGCTTAGAATTGACTGTAACGATTGATCCTTGATCGTTTTTAAACATACGGACCAATGACACAACCAGACCATAATACAAACCAAACAGTCACTTTTAGTGGATGCAATGGCTTCTTCACAAGCACTTGGGAATTTTCCACCTAAAGGGAAATGGGCCTCATCTCTGAAGAAAGTTGAACAACCTGTGTCACTGTATCTCAGACTCTGAATTAAATTTTTTTTAAATTTATCAAGTTAAACGTAGTCATAAGGCAGATGAACTTGTTAAAATGTTCAAATGCCGGTTTATTTTATTTTAAATTCTAAACAAATTATATGTTTTCAGTAAATTTATTTAAATATTTTTGGTGGTAGTCGAGTAGGTAACGTACTGAACTGGGTTTGAACGGATCAAGGGTTCAAATTCCGGCAAAGCCATGGTCCTACGCTTTATCCTTTCTGTAGTTTTTTTCTCATTTCTTATCAAGTGAAATTGAGAACTTATCAATATAACTGACTTAAATGCTGTAGTTGGTGGTAGTGATGTTTTTGCATGGGATTGTCTTATAGTTACAATTGACTGAAAGTAAGTCATAAACTTGCCTCAGATTCTAATTCACACGTTTTCACACTACGGCTTTCCGCCAAGCTTAGAACATCATGCACATGTTTCACTTGATTACCTCCTCTTTCCCACTAATCTATCACCCCATTTCGAACCAAGGCACACTTCACAGAATAGGTAAAACACTCGAAATCATTATTTCAAAACTAAAAAATTTTGTGGCTAAGACAGGAATACAATTTTTTTTAATAATAGGTCAAAAGGAACTCACTTCGAACATGAAGAAAGTTATGAAATTCTTGAGTTTTACACACATAGTTCAAATATTTTTGTTATGAATAACGTTTTTTACCAAAATTATAAAAATGCAAAAATAAAAGTTTTTGAAATTGTTTTTTAAATAACACTAAGAGTTGCAGTTACAGTTTTTTCTTTTTTATAACTGTAGTTTACATTTTTTCCAAACGGTTTATAAAAATAATGCAATATTTAAAATAAATAAATTTTTACAAAAATATAATCTTATTAAACGGTTCTTATAGCATAATCTCCATATTAATTGTGTCTGACTTAAACGACTTAGCCTCTTACCTTCTCTTATAACAGCATTGATTTTTTTTTTTTTTATTTGGTGTATTTGACTGTAATTTGCATTTATTTACGGTAGCTGTGGCATTCTAATTTTATCTACCTGGAATATTTAACACTTTGATAAACAAATTAGTTTTTTGTCTAGCATTCTAATGATTCCAATTTTTTAAGAAAGTTGTTTTGTAAAATTCAAAGAATTGAATTATGCAACATTTTTTTTCTGGCTGTATTTTTGACTATAGATTGCCAGTTTTTTTTTAATATTCAGCCGGCTTAGAAAGCCCTTCGAAATGTTGCCATAAAAATATTTAAGCCTTTATTTTAACGTGCGAAATGCAACACTGGAACAAGAAATTTATTCAAACAATACAATCACTATACGACCGAACAAACAGCAGAATAGATCTTAACGCTTTATTAAAGCAGTCAATGAACGTTGACACTAAAAGAGGCGCAGGCCATTGTCACAAGAACAAGAACAAGTAGCTAACTTTGAACAAAGGCAATTAAAAATGTATAAATATATATGGCTTTGTTCAAATAAAACTGTAAAAAAATAAGAATTTTTATCCAAAAAATTCAAATGAATAAAATAAAGTGGCTGTAAGGACTAAAAAAAGACACAAAGTTTTAAAAATATCAGGGTAAAAAGCTGTTTCTATATTAAAAATTAAATATTAAATTAAATGTATTGAAATCCATGAAATAAATTAAAAAAAATTTATTGAGATTCAAATGAATAGTAAAAAACAAAATTTAATGAAATAATGAAAAATCAGAAGTATATCTTCATATGGCTTCAAAACAAAGCTTTACAATGACAAACATGGGTTTGTGGCTTGGATAAGCTTTGGGTTTGGGTGCGCTTTAAAAGTGCAAAAAGACACCATTTTAATAGCATTTGGCTTGCGCCATTTTTCCTCTCTTTGTGTAGCCAATATTTAAGCCAAGTTTATTTAAAAGTCCAGAACACACTACAAGTGGGAAATGACAACAACAACAAAATAAACAGCAAACATGGCCAACAATGCAGTAGCAACAGCAGCAACACAAATAAATGTAAACTACACACGGCAACGGGTTGTCATCATCATCATCATCATCATCATCATCATCATCATCATCATCATCATCATCATCATCATCATCATCTTCATCATCATCATCATCATCATCATCATCATCATCATTATCATCATAGCTGAGTCTAAACATAATTAAAATTCCACAAAATACAACGCCAAAACAGTGTTTGTTGCTAGTGTAATTGTTGTTGTTATTTCATTTGCTGCTATTCACCAAACTAAATCACAATAAAATAAACGAACGAAGGAAATGAAAAACAAAATATTACAAAAATAACTTCTATGCCACATTTTTCATGTTTGGTGTAGCGGAAATGCGCGAAATGAATTTTCATGGTTAGCTTCAACAATTTACAGTTAACTAAAATCTAACCGGCAAACAAACATAAAACCAAAACCAGAACTAAACTTTATGATAGACACATAAAAATACTGCTATTTCTATATTAAATTTGATTCGCTTTAAGCATTAGTTGGCTTAGCTTTATCTAAGGCGAATTCAAAGACGATAAAAAGACGTTAAGAAGCTTTATATACGAAAGTAATAGAGTGTCAACGCTAAGTCATCATTACGCTTACCGCTAAGAGTTCTAAACCATAGTCAGAACAAATCAAAATGTGGTCAAATCTGCAATGTAAATAAATAGTTGAATTCGCCGCAAATTAAAAATTTCACTGTTTGCATCCAGAAAATTTTTTCATTTGGTATTTTATCATTTGAAACGAATACACTGCATATTTAACAATTTAGAAAATAAACATTAATTTGAAAATAATGGATTTGTCATTTATCTACAAAATTTGCTGAATTTAGAGAAAATTTATGAAATAAAAAAATTCAAGACTAAAGCCAAATTTTACAGGAAATTTTGTCAGGAAACCACTTATTTCTTATATACGAATAAGACCATGGCGTAAATTCAACATTTTACCAAATGTCCCAACCAAGAATTATTTAAAATTCAAGCTCTTTTAGAACCATTCTAATTGGTATAAGAAATATACATATAAATATATAGACTTATGTAGTATTTCTTCTAGAATTTTCCAAATATCTAAATCCCTTTTAAATCTTAATTATATCATCATCAAAATTCCTAACAACTATTATTGCAAATTAATAAACAAAGATTTCTTAAACTTTTTGAATAATTTTAAATCTACAATTTTTAAACAAGTTGTATTTTTCTAAAAGTCAAAGAATAAACTTACAGTTGAAACACCCATTTTCGAAAAACTGATATGTTGACGTTTAGTGGAAGAAATGTGACTCGTGAAGTAACACTAAATACACAAAATAGTCAAGATAAGTAAAATCCAACTTCAAGCTGGTAAGAAAGTGTAAGTTTGAACTGTATAGGCTGAGTCACCTACCTGACATTACTTTTATTTGGGTTCCTGGCTACAGAAACATATTAATAAACATACAAATGAAGTGCCAAGGTTAGGTTCTTTCTTAAGTGTCTTCTAATCGGAGCCAGTCATAGTTTTATTTAACACATTGAAAGAAAGTGTACACTCGCACTGCTTGAAAAAAAACAGTCATTGTTTGTTATTCTGGCCAGTATATTATATTTTTATTTATTATTTTATTATTTATTATTCTGTTATTAATTATTTTTAAACATTTGTTTTGTTCGACTTGCATTTTTGTTAAGTGGCATTTTGCTGCTTTGTGTCATACAGGAGAAGTATACGACAGAATTGTTCTTATGACACATTTGAATAACAAATTTTTTTGGAAGTTGAAGTTGATACTAGAGCGTCTGATAAACACAGGCCAAAATAAAATAAGAAAATAAAGGACTGTAATTATCTTATCATAGGGTTGCCACCTAATAATATGTTTTTTGACGAGTTTTAAACATTATCTGACAGTTTTTGGGGGTCGTTGATTTCGGTTCCGGTTTTAACGAATTAATTTTGAAATTTTAAAATGTCATCATTTTCACCGAATTCGTAAAAATAAAAAAATTAGGTGGCATCCCTATCATCTATCTTAAATTTTGTAAATTCTGACATCAGATACGAAATCAGCTTGAGGATCGCTGTTAGATAATACATAAAACTCGAAAAAAATATTATTAGGTGGCAGCCCTGTGGTTAAAATTTTCATAATTTTGAAATTCTGATAACGGATTCGGATTTAGCGAACCATTTTTACCTAGTGTGCGCTTCATCACCGAATTTGTAAAAATTTAAGAAATAGTGTTAAAATAAAAACAAAAAAATAAATCATAAATTTTGGTCCAAGGAGTCCTCAGAATCCTAAAAAGTGCTAATACGCTTAAGCGTTTCCCACACAAGCTGTTTTAATTATTTGGATATTTGATTTAATTGGATACTTTCAATTTCAAGCCTTTCAAGCTTTTTGCCGAACACATCAAGTTTTGTCGTTTACTTGGGACTTTGTGTTGTTCGCTTGTAAGCTAGCGTAGTGGCAAGTCGTAAGCAGTCGTGGATTTGTATTCAAGTACTTACTTGATTGAAAATTATCAAGCCCAAGCAAGCTTGAGCTCATATTTTAAGCAAGTACTTGAAATAGATTTCAAGTGGGCTTATGCAGTCCTCTGGTGTACACTCGCACTGTTTGGAGAAAGCTAATAGCAGATGTAGAAGTTTAATAATTTGTACAACATTAACAAAAATGTGATTTTCATTCAATCTAAGAAAAACTGGCGAATTAATATCGATAACTCTGAATAATATAGTAAGAGTCCCGCCATCAGTACGGGACATTTGTACATTGGTGAACACGGCGAAAAAATTAGTATTTCCTTCAACTTCCATTGTCGTAGTTGCATGAGCCTAGTACCTGCCCAGCAATAGCAAAATGTAGACCTAAATTTCTAAGTAAGCACTTTTTCGAAAACCTTTATGGTTTATGTAAATGAATATATAAGTACATAAGCCATAAAGCAACATTAACTTTCAAATCAAGGAATATAAGGTAATGGCACCAGAGCGGCTTGTCGCAGCTTATTTGATCCTCCCTGTTGCAGTATCAGCACCCAAACCAACTTCAGTAAACTTGCAAAATGTCCTGACTCTTTTTTTCTTGTAAAAAATCCTTATCTTTGATACAAATAAAATCTAAATCATGGAAATTATTACAGCTTTGCACGTTCTAATGCAAAATGGAAGAAAATGATAACATAGAAGAGATAAAATTTAAATTTTAAAGTTCTGACTTGAAAGATTTTCAACTACTTTTTCCACAAAAATTAGTTACATATTTAAAAAAATAAACTATCGACCTTAAGAGGACTTTGATCTTGTTTCTTATGATATACTTTCTTCTGCGTGCTACTTATTGTTTGTTCACAAATGTTCACGTTTAATAATGTTCATGTTCTCAAAAAGCTGTACATTATAATGAAATACCTCTTTGCGGCTTGCCATTGTCTGCAGCGAGGGTGCATTCGAAATTTCATTAAAAAAAAAAATTGTCCGTTTCAAGTCCGGATTTAACCCGGGATCTGCCGGTTCGTTTCTTCCTTATTGATTTCACCACATTGATATATAATTTTTTTTTTCAAAATTTGATATATTGTAAAATTTTCACTCTTAATATCTATCTATATATATCTTACATTACAATCACCTGACTTTAAACATTTCCATATTTTGCCGCTTAAAGCCTTTTGGGACTCAATGCTTAAGGATTTGTTATTAAAAAGCAACAAGTTGCAGCTGAATTATCTGCCTTAAAGTATGCAACCTACAAAAGTTTACATAAATTTATGTGAGCCATATATTAAAAACATGAGCTAACTAAAGCAACAACAAAAGGACAAAAACAACAACAAACACATAAAAACATATAATTTCAGCAAAGTCATTATTTTTCTTTGAGACTGCCCTACAGACGATGACAGAGAGTATTTTTCTTTTTTGTTGTTGGTGTAGTATGCCAACACAAATACAAATAACATACGTACAATAACATACAGATATATATTTATATATATGTACAGTCATTTATTCAAGAGCAGCAGACAAGCCTTTCGCGAAAAAAAAACAAAAAAAAAACTTTAAAACAAAAACTGCAAAATCATGTGAAGGCCTAAAGGCTTAAAGGCTGCACAACACAAACACAGGCACACTCACATTCTCATGCATATGCATTGCAAAAATACACAAACACACACATACATTTACTCATGAATTTGTGTATAACGTACACTTGCACATTCATTTATTTTGTACGCATATCGATTATTGTTGTCTACTTTTAGGCTTTTTTTAGCTTATGTGCCCTTATGTGCCGACACAGCGACGTCTGTGTGTGTGTGTGTAACTTGCTTTTCTTATTCTTCTCATTATTGTTGTTGTATTTTTATGGGTGGGTGTTTAAGTAATTTTTATATACTTTATGCTCCAAACATATATAATATTTCCATAGCATACTCACAGGCGCGCCTGGCAAATGTTATAAAAACTTTTTCTTAACGACATGCTTTGATGTTGTTGTTGTTGTTGTTGTTGTTGTTATTGTTGTTATTGCTTTTGCTTGTTTTTTGGGGGTAGTGGTGCTGAAATCGAACAAGAAATAACTGTTGTTATTATTAAAAATCATCCCCTTTTTTCACTCGCCATAGTTTTTTGTTTTACTTTTGTTTTTGCAAGTAATAATAATAATTTATTTGTTTCTTTGTGTGTCGGTTTTTGTGAATATGAATGTTTGTGTGTGAGTGTGAATTGGTTACTGAGTCTCTGTGTGTGTGCCTGTTGGAAGCCTGCTATGAAGGCTAAATTAAAGCGTTTTGAGTCTCTTGAAATTTTTGTGCGGCAACGTATTGCTTTAAAGCACATGCATAGTTTTGCTTTTGTTTTTTCTTTGTGTATAAATTTTATGTAGTACTGGTAGTGAAGCGGCAAAAGTTTGAGGCATGACTCGATTTGTAATTTATTTGAATTCAAAATATAGGCTGACAGCGTGCCTGACAGTGAAACAAAAGACAGACAGACAAATAAACTGGAGGGCTGGCGGTTGCCAGACTGTACCGGATGTATTATTTTCATTAATTATGCTTTCGAAATCAGGGCATACAGTCTGGAAGTTGTACAGCGTTTTAACTGCAGGCCTAAAAAAAATTAAAGCATGCTTTTTGGCGTTTAAAGTGCAATTTGTATATTTTACCAGTAAATGAAAATTAAAAAATAGAGCTTTTTGAAAAATTAAAATGAAATCATATCAGTTGAAGTTATAAAAAATCCTAAATGTATGCTATAGTTTTTGAATTCGAAGATTTTATAGAGTGTGCACTTTGCAGTACATTTTGTGAATTTGAAAGAGCAGTTTGCAGTACACGCCTTTGAAATTGAATAAGCCTTTAATCACTTTGTGCAGTTTTCTAGCATAATCTTCAATTGAGTTAGCCTAAAAGTATGCAATATTTTAGAGTTTATTTTAAGTTCAATGCACATCCTTGAACAGAAATAGTTCAGAATATTTATTTAATATGAAGCGATTAATGTACTGTTTTACACATAAGGACATACATCCTTAAACTGATGGCTTCCTTAAACTATCCTTACATGTTTTAAAGTTATGCAATTAGCATCTCATTAGAGTTTAATTTATTTAAAAAAATTATACTTTTATTTATTTATTTAGAAAAAGTTATAATTTTATTCTTAAAAACGTTGCTTTGCAATGCATTATTCCAATCATGCCGCCACCACAAACTCTAGTCCATTTGGAGTAATTTTTATTCCTGCCACAGTGTAAGCGACGCTTTAGAGTACTTCCGTTGGTGTAACGCTGCTGCTGGCAAGCGTGGCTGTTGGCCGTGCGACAATGAGTAGTATACGTCCATTTATTCTGTTCCTTTTTTTTGTTTTGTGTGTGTGTTCTGAGTTGCATGCACTTTCATTCCATTCCATTGCGGTGAACTTCCTACACTCAAAGATATAATAACAATAATAATAAAAACGAACACAAAATGAAAGTAAATAAAGTACACTACAGGAACACACACACACACACAGCCACACACACTGACACTTACGCACACACTCACACACTGCCACACAGACACAAAGATACAAGTGTATAAAAGCAGTGTCAAGGTTAACGACCAATGAATTTATTTTGCTTGAATAAATTTTACGATAATGAGGAAATTGTCGTCGTCGTTTTGGGGGTTTTTTAATGTTAATGTTATTATGTTGTATGGAAAAACGGCGCACACTGTGAGTATGTGAGAGTGAGTGCTAGTGTGAGACTGCGTATATGTGTGTGAATTTGTATGGATGATTGCTTGTATAAGTGTGCCTTTAAGTGTAAGTGAAAGCATGCGGCGGTATTAAGCGGACATTTTTTATTTATTTCAATTGTTATGATAGTGTATAAATGAAGCACACACACACACACACACTCACTTTGAACAGACACATAGATTTGCGAAGCATATTGAAAGTTCCTTGACTTATTAATCGATATTAAGGCAACAGCAAAATATTTGGTTGAATAAGAAAATTTTAAAGGCGATTGAGTAAAAATAAGGAACTAGACACTGCGGCAAATTCAAATTGTTGCTGATATACAATGCATTTAATGAAAATAATACATGTAATAATAATAATGCATTTTTAAAGACCACACTGAAAAAATATTTTGCGGCGAATTCAAATAGTTACTAATGAGCAGCATTATTGTTGAACAATTACATTGTATTTAATGAAAATAATGCATTGAATAGTAAAAATGCATTTTTAAAGACCACACGGAACAAAAAAAAAATTAAAATATTGTGAGGCGAATTCAAATAGTTGCTAATTGGCAACATAATCGTTCCTAATCGATCTACAAAATTTTATACCTACACATTTGTTGTTTTTTTTTTAAATATTGTTCCTTACCATATTCAATTTGTCGCAGTTAGTACAGGTATTTAGAAAGAAAGTCATATTTAAATATTTTAATGAAATTTTATATAAAAATAGTTCATGATGCCCAGAAATATTACACTTTATCTGTGCTTTTCAATAGCGCCAACAAGTTCTACAAAATTCCGACAGTGATATTGAGAAAACTGCAGTTAATGAATAATTTACCCTATTCCAAACCATATATGGTAGATACACCCTATATCAAGGACAACATATGGTAGATGCACCTAATTACAAATAGAAGAAACCAGTAAAAACAAATTTTAGCTTTCGAATTTTCTCTGGATACAAGAATTTTTACTCAATTGCTGCATTGATACATAATTCACACATGGTTTAAAGTTAAGTAACACTATAAGAGATAGCTTAATCACAAACAAACAATTGAGAGCTTTTGTTCGAATCACCATCTTCTTGCTCTCCAAGAGTTGTGTCTCAGAGCCCGAACAGAATCAAAGCGATTGGCGATCGGCGATGCTCTCTTCTCCCTAATCGCTCAGAACACGTCCAGAATACAAGCGGTTAGCTATTGGCGAACTATTTAGACTGAATTGTCAGAATTTTTTGTTTGGTGTATGCATAATTTACAAATGTCAGAAGATAATAAAACTAAAGAAAATAGCACTGAACGTACACCATCATTAGGAAAAATAAGCCAACACTTATCATGTTTAATAAGCACTCAAAGAGAGGATAGCCAAGTCGCCAGAGAAAAAATAGAAAAGATTTTATCTTTTCGAATTCCGAAATCTAATATGGCGAATTTTCGTCGCGATCGAAGACCAGCGATTTGATTTCGGACGTCTTCATACGTTTTCATGCATTCTTTTACTAGAAAATGTTGCCAATCGCTAATCGCTTTGATTCTGTTCAGGCTCTCAGGCAAACAATTGAGAGCTTTTGTTCGGATCACCATCTTCTTGCTCTCCAAGAGTTATGTGCCAAATTCCATCTTTCCTGTAACTTTTCAGTTTCCAGCTTTCCACCTTATTTTGTGTTGAGCTTACAAAGAGCGAGATGAAGCTTTTTCGAAGAACAAACTCATAAAAATTGTGAATGCAACTTTTTGCTATTAATATGTACCTATGGAAATTTCTTAACCTATTAAAGCCTGACCATAGATCGTAACAAGATCCGATTTAGATTGTCACCTTTAAAAAAAGAAGGTTAGCCGAGAAAAAATTGTTTTTTTTTTTTTTTGTTTTGTAACTGTATCAAAAATCATTTGAAAATATTAAAAATATTTCCATATTCCAATATCAGAGAATATTTGATTTCAAACAATAGCAGAAAGACTCTCCCTCACTTTTTTGGAGTCAAACTAATACCAAAGGATTATTGAAGCGCAATTGCTTTGGATCTTTTTGTATAAGTTTTTATTTTGCAACAATTTAATTCTGACACCGAAATGCTTTTCGTACCAATTTATTTGGTCTTATTTTTAGACTTTTTTTTTTTTGCAACATACATCAAAACAAAACAAACGAAAATCCTGCGCTCTCACATACTTACAATTACACCCACACACACACACATGCAGTCGAGCACACTCCATTTCACGTAACATTAAGTCTGTGATTTATTAGGGTCACGTGACCGTCAAAGGGATGAGTGACTGACTGATTGAATGAAGAAATGAGTAAATGAATGTATGAACGAGAGACCGCGTGAGTGACTGCGTAAATGAGTAACGACTACGACGACAACGACTGGCCATTGAATGCATATGACGTCAGACCGCTACACAGCAGGGTCAATGGCAACGCTTAAGTGTCCAAAACGACCATATTTATAAATAACCAAAAAAAAAAAACAAAAACTAAATAAGTCCTTACGCAGGATATTCACTACAGCGGCATACGGCGAATTTAAAACCACACGCACACACTCACAAAATCATAAAAATACATACACACCCATGCAGACGCATTCATATGTAAGTCGCCGTCTTCTCAACCGCAGCCGCAACAACAAATGAAAAACGTTTTAAGTAGTTGTAAGCCCTGCGAAATTTTCATCATTAGCAGCGCATGCAGGATCTTTGTTTGTTTGGCGTTTTTGTTGTTGTTGTTACAGCCAGAACTACTGCGGCAAGGGAGTGCAAACTATTTTTCATTAAGATTAGAAAATCAATAGGAAATAGCTAAGGAAATTGCTGAAAGTTGCAAAGTTTGCTCAGTTGTCGTTTGCGGCATGTTGAGTTAGAGCGAGGATGGGGGTGGGTGTGGGAAGGTGAACTCATTCTTCAACTCATTATGAGCGCTAGTTACATCAATGTTTTTATTTTTATTCTATGATAAAATTAGTTCGAAATGCTATGGCGCAGAAATTTTTGCCTTTCCTCTGCCGATGACTAACATAGCCAAATGGATCTCACCATAACTGATTATTTAAATTTTTTCCATTTATTTTTTTTTTTTTTAATAAAGTGATGCGTAATGCGTCCAGCAGTTTATTTAAAAAGTCAATCAACTAACGCCCACAACAATTTTTGCCGCCTTAAGAAATCTACTTAAGATTCCTGTTCAAAGTCAACAAAAATGTTTGCTTTAAGTGATCTTAAGCTCTCTAAATAAAAATATCTTCTTGAAATTTTTTATCTTCTTGTCTTCTTTCTTTGTCTGAGCTGGGACAGACCGCTTTGCTTTGTCTGATCCTCATTCACGTAAGTGTGTGTGGGAACAGGATACGCCATCAACCGCCTGCATGATGATCATGCAAAAGCAATGAATACTTTTTGGGTGACTTTGGGTGATTGTAAGTATTTGTTGTTGTTGTTGTTGCTGGTAAAATGATATCGGTGACGGGCGCAAAAATAATATGAGAAGCGTGCACAACTTACAAAAAAAAAATGTTTTTTTCAGCCTGTATTTTTGGAAAATAATTTTGGTGATGAATTAATTTTGAATGCAGCTTAATCGGAACGTTGTTGCTTCAGACTATTGTGTGTGTGTTTGTGTGCGTTCTGTGGAACGCGCAATTAGCACGTGTCAAGTAATGGCACAGCAGACTGACGACGACGACAACAACAATAAAAGCAACATCATTGCTAACATCAAGGGTGGGGGCGTCCATAAAAATCGAAAAAAAAAATATGTCATTTTAATTTGGTGAATATTCTGCACTTTGCTGTATGGCTTGCTGGTGACAAAAATCACAACAAGTACAATAGCAACAATTGCTATGCCGTTGGTGATGGTCGTTTGTTGAGCATGGCCGCCGGAGAATAGCTGCACAATGCATGCAGCTGTGTGCGCCACCGGATATTAGAAGTTTTCTGTTGTTGTTATTTGCGTTTGTTGTTTTTGCACTTTTGCCCATCAAGCTAGGCTTGGTTCAGAGAGTAGCTCATTCAATGATTGCGGCTCAATGCAGTGAAATCAATGATGCACAAACTTGCACACATACGATTTTCACCAGTTTCAGTATTTTCACTATTGTTGCCAACATAAATGTTGCCAAGGCATTTATTTGGCGTTGGCGATGCAAATATTCGATGCCAGCAATTCGCTAAGCGAGACATATTGGAGTCGAAATTTGCACACAGCACACAGTAAACAACAGTAACAACAGCAACAACAACAACTACAACACCAACAACAACAACTACAACAAAAATAAATAGGGGCACATAAACGCCAACAACAAAAATAACAACAACAACTAAAGGTGATCATCCATGGTCGAAACGCAGTCTAGGCTGAAAGTGTGTAAAATGCTTAAATGAGGTCGTGACAGTCGAACGTGCTCGGTCAATATTATTTTTACTGTTCAGTTGTTATTGTTGTTGTTGTTGTTCTTGTTGTTGTTTATGCTTTTGTTTTAGAAAATAAAAATTGTTTGAGTTTTGACTGTAGCTTAGTTGAAACAAACGTTTTGTGGAAGAATGACTTACAATAGTTTTGAATTCGCCGCAAAGTTTTTCATCACATATAGTCGCTGGTATGATTCACTGACGTATCTGAATTTTCTTAATTGTTCAGGAGAACAATTCACTTTTTCATTTTTCGCTCATGTATTTTTATGTGTAATATATAACATATGGCTCAAAGCCATTTACGTTTTTTATTTAAAGTTATAATATTTTCTGACCTGCTCTATAGCTAAATAAATATATTAACATCTTTAACTTTACTAGTATCGCCTGTGGTCGAAATTCGACCATATCAAAATTGATTTTTCTCTTGTTTTTTATTTTTATTGAGAAACGCTTGGCAAAGTAAAGTAAAAATAAGTTTGCTGTATCGTTGACACATCCGTAGATTTTGATTTGACAGTGTTGCTTTATTCTTGTCCCTATCCTTTTTTGTTCCCAAACTTCTTCATTCTTATTCTTATTCTTATATTTGTTCCAATAATTGTCCTTCTTCCTGTCCAAACTGTTGTTTGGACTGACCATATCCTTGATCGAATCCTTTCCTTATCCTTGTCCCATTTCTTTTGTAATTGTGATCCCAAATATTGTTTTAGGTATGTCTCAATCTTTTTCCTTACCCTTGTCTCAATACTTGTCGAAGTCATCTTCCCAATTCTTCTTCTAATCCTTGTCCAATTCTTTAATTTAATTATTTTTGAAATTTTTATCCTCTCGTTATCTTATTCCTGGTTCCAATCTTTGTCCAAATCCTTACCAATCTTATCCCTTGTCTAGTCATTGCCCTTGTGCTTAACCAAATCCATGTCTTATAACTGTCCTCTTTTAATTTTGATAAATATTTTTTTCTTTTTTGATTTGGTTTTGCTATTGCATTTGTTCAGGTTACTTTAAGGGGTTCGCGTAGAGGCCTTATGACACCATTATTTTTTTTTATTTTTATTATGTTACGAAAAACCTCAGCTTCACTGTGGTTCTATAAAATTTACCGTAGCGCCAATAGTCATGGAGTTATAATTCCATGCAACGTTTTTATATTGCTGTTGCATTTTTTCATTGTTTTTATTGTTGTTGCAGGGCGGGTTGTCTCCGTGGTTTTGTGGCTCCAAAAAATTGATGTTTTTCGTAATGAGGTCATATAAGCATTTTTTTTTTTTTTTGTTTTATTGCTAAATAAAATTTTTCTTAGAACTTCTACTCAGCGCTTAAAAACTCCATGCAACAATATTACATAATCACGCAACCTGACGACGTCAAATTTTTTGTTGTGTTATTTGTTTTTTTTTTTTTATTGTCGTAATATCATGTAAAAATTTTGAATTTTTGTTTAATCACATTTATCGTGCCCCATATATACTCCAAGTAACAATTCTTTGCCACTCCATTGTATGATTGATTCATCTTGGATCTTGTAGCTGATCTCTCCACGGTCTCATGAGAGAGAGAGAGAAAGAGAGTGTGAGAGTGAGAGCAGCAACAACTGTTTGCAGAGCTTGAAATGGAGAGAGATTCAAATTACAGCCATGGGTATAAGAATGCATACTTTAATTTTAAGATGTAATTATCACATAACACGGTGTTACAAAATGAAAAAAAATCAAAAAACTTGCCTCGAGACATAGAAGAGGTAGTAGGCCTGGTTGAACATAAGATAACTGCATACTTAGTTTTTTGAATATACCCTCAAAATCGGGATTTGTGGTCAAAAAACCGATTTTTGGTAGGTGCATGTATAGTTTGTTATGTAACTCCGTTATATCTAGCTCAATTTTAAAAATTTAAACATTGATAAAAAGAAGAAAAATATACCCTTAATATAATATATAGACCATTTTTTACCAAAAAGAATTGACAAAGTTACAGGTAAAATCATTTGAAAATTTCTCATTTTTTTTTAATTTTTTCAACTTCAACAACGTTTTGTTAACAAATTTTGTTTTGTGGCACTATTAGTTTTAGCAGGATTCTGAAAGCCTGTTAAATTTTGCGTTCAACAAGCTATCATTTACTTCAATTGGCTAAAATACAAAAGCACTATCGAATTTTAAGTATTCGTAATAAAATACAAAAAAAATTTTTTTTTTCTAAAAATGTTTTTTTGACCTTTTTCGTTTATATATATTATCATAAAGCTGGTGTATTGCCCGGATGTGACGGAACTGTTTGCAGTTTTCAACCACAAATTCGCTCCGAATGAATGGCGTTTGTTTATTGAGGAATCTTGCAAGAGTATGATTTATTTAAAAACTTTTTGTGTGATTCTTGATATGTTAAATTCTGATATATGTATGTCGCCGACTTAAAGGCTCTAACAATACTATTTGGAATGCAAGGTGGATATACCAAGTATCCTTGCATTATTTGCGAATGGGATAGTCGTGCGACTAATAAATATAAGCAAAAGGAGTAGCCACTGCGTGCTTCATTTCAAGTTGGCAAAAAATATGTTTTGAATACTCCACTGGTGTGACCTGAAAATGTAATCCTAGAATGTAAATGTAAACCCCAGAGGTCCAGGGTTCGATTCCTGGCCAGGCCATTGTCCTTCGCTTTTAACCTTTCTTAATTTTCTATCCTCATTTCTAATTAACTGAAATTAAAAATTCATCAATATTTATGACATGAAGTTGTAGTTGATGGTAGAGAAGTTTGTGGATGAGATTGACTTATAACTTGAATTGACTGAGGTAAAGGCATAACACTTGCGTCTGATTCAAATTCATATGTTTCTTTGGCTTTCCACCACGCTTAGAACATCCTACGCGTGTTTCACTTGATTGCCCTTTCCTTCCCACTAATCTATCATCCCATTTTCGAACCAAGGCAGACTTGACTGAATAGGTATTCCACCTCGAACCAAGGCAGACTTGACTGAATAGGTATTCCACCTGAAATCCTTGGTTCATAGCTAACAAAAAAAAAAGTCTGATTGCAGCGTTTCCTAGGTTAAGTGAGGCCAAAATCAAAGAAAGTATCCTGCACGTTCAAATCTTTTATAAAAGTTATTTATTCATTTCGGTTATTCTAAGGTTTATTTGTGGGCCCACAAATTCGGAAAATTTTCTTGGGCACTGATTTCGTTTCTTAATTAAATCCAGTTGAAAAAAAGAGCTTGGAATAGTTTTATTTCGTTATGCATTTATTTCCTCGGCAACAAGAAGAGTCGAAATTACTTAGATGTTGTAAATGAATTTTTAAGTGCCTACGAAGAAATGGGCTGCAATATGTCAATTAAAATACATTTTTGCACTCCCATATAAACTTTTTCCCGAATAGCCTTGGGCAGTTTAGTGATGAACAAGGAGAAAGGTTCCACCAGAAGATGGAAGCTATAGAAACCGGCTTTCAGGGAAAAAATTCCATAAACATGCTGGCAGACTTCTGCTGGTCCCTAAAACGTGAAATCGATTATAATATATATAAACGAAAAAGGCCAAATAAACATTTTTAGAAAAAAAAAAAAAAATTAAAATTTTTTATATTTTATTACAAATACTAAAAATTCGATGGTGCATTTGTATTTGAGCCAATTGAAATAAATGATAGCTTGTTGAACGCAAAATTTAACAGGCTTTCAGAATCCTACTAAAACTAATAGTGCCAAAAAACAAAATTTATTAACAAAACGTTGTTAAAGTTGAAAAACTTAAAAAGAAATGAGAAATTTTCAAATGATTTGACCTGTAACTTTGTCAATTCTTTTTGTAAAAAAACGGTCTGTATATTTTATTAAAGGTATATTTTTCTTCTTTTTAACAATGCTTAAATTTTTAAAATTGAGCTAGATATAACGGAGTTACATAACAAACTATACATGCGCCTACCTAAAATCGGTTTTTTGACCACAAATCCCGATTTTGAGGGTATATTAAAAAAACTAAGTATGCAGTTATCTTATGTTGAACTAGACCTACAACCTCTGCTATGTCTCGAGCCGAGTTTATTTTCACTGTTACACCGTGTAATTATTTAAATTTTTTTGTTATTTTTATTTTTCGGCACATCTGTGCCACAATACCTTTCCAATTATATAAGTTTCATTATCTTTTTTTGTTATTATAAATATTAAAAAAGTGTACCACAACACTCGATGTTTCCGTATTAATATATAGATTTCGTAAGAAAAGTTACGTCAATTATTCATACGAGCGATGATAAACACACATATTTTTTACATTGTAGCTGACAGTTTTTGTAGCATTTTACAGGAGGGAATCCGCCGTGAATAGAATATGAACTTATAGAGCCAAGGATTTCCTATGTGTATATGTTACATTTTTTTATCATTATTTTCATATACATGCACACCAATGCGTACCTTTTGTCCACCCTTGAAAAATTCTTGCGGACGCCTATGTATAGAGTCATATAAGTAGCAGAAATATTAAGATAATTAAATTATAACTACGCCTGATTAAATTATGATTACATTAAATATTCCCTTATAATATTTGGCATACTTTTATGCAGTCTCGAATTCGCCGCAAAATTATAAGTGTATGTAATAGTCTAGTATAGGTCCAAATCCAGATTTTTAATTAAAGTGTAAACTGATGCTTTAATAACTTCGCCCTCGTTTATAAAGGGTGTTTTTTTTAGAGGTATAGACTTTCGAATTGAAATAAAACACAAGACAATCGTTTAATGTCCATCAATTTAGCTTTATTCGAAAGATAATTTTATGCCATTAATTTTTAAATATGATTTCGGGCATGTGGCCGCCGCGGCTGGCTCGAATAAAGCCAATTCTACAGGTCCAATTTTCAACCACTTTTTCGAGCATATGGGGCCGTATGTCGCCAATAACGCCACGAATGTTGGCCTCCAAGTCCCCTAACGTTTCTGGTTTGTTGGCGTTGACGAGCGACTTCACACATCCCCAAAGAAAATAATCCAATGGTGTCAAATCACACGATCTTGGTGGCCAATTGACAGGTCCATTCCGCGAAATTATGCGCTCATCGAATGTTTCCTTCAATAAATCGATTGTGACGTGCGCTGTGTGGCATGTAGCGCCGTCTTGTTGGAGCCACAACTCATCCACATTCATGCCATCCAATTCGGGAACAAAATAGTCGGTTATCATGGCTCTATACCGGTCTCCATTAACGGTAACTGACTCTCCAGCATTATTTCGGAAAAAGTATGGCCCAATGACTCCACCAGCCCATAGAGCACACCAAACAGTCAGTTTTTGTGGATGTAATGGCGTCTCAAGGATCTCATGTGGATTCTCTTCACTCCAAATGCGGCAATTTTGCTTGTTGACGTAGCCATTCAACCAAAAATGAGCCTCATCACTGAACAAAATTTTGCGATGAATCAGCATCGAGATCAATCTCATTTTCGGCCCATACACCAAAATCACGACGCATTGCATAGTCTCGCGGCTTTAATTCTTGCACAAGCTGGATCTTGTAAGGTCGCAAGCCAAGATCTTTGCGCAAAATCTTCCATAAAGTTGATGGACAAAGCTCCAATTGCTGTGAACGGTGGCGAATCGATTCATTCGGGTCCTCTTCAACATTTTGCTCTACAGCGGCAATTGTTTCTTCGGTGCGCACTGTTTGACGTCTCTGCGGTTGCGTATTCTCACATAGAGTAAACGTAGTGCGAAAACGACCCATGGTTAACCGAATTAATTGCTCTGATGGACGATTATGTCGACCATAAAATGGACGGAGCTTGCGGTAAACTTCGCGAACTGAACCATTATTTTCGAAATAAATTTGCACGATTTGCAAGCGTTGTTCTTTTGTCAACCTGTTCATGATGAAATGGCAAACCAAACTGAACATAAATGACATTAGAGTTGCCAGATTTGACCACAAAATGCCACTTTTATCTTTGTTCGAAAAACAAACCCCTAAAAAAAACACCCAATATTTTATGACTAAGGCAATTTTAACAGATGTGGACTTGTTTGATATCTAAAGATCTTTTTTTGTTTTCGTATGATTCATATGCTGCTGTCGTTATAAGTTATATACAAAAAACTAAAGCCGTTATTAATTATTGATATCAATACCTATAAAATATTTTACTCTTACATCCAATAATGATGGCAATAATGATGCAAATGTCAAATTTTGTGATATACTTTTAACGACAAGGATGCCGAGGCACATCTGAAATTTTAACTTTTTAGAAAGAATTTGTAAAATTTCGAAATATATCTTGTTGTTATATGCGGTCTTACCATAATTTCGGCTTTGGAGAACATGTAAAGAATATTATTTTTTATTAAGGACATTCCACAAATAAACATTAAAAAAAAATATCGAAAAAGAATCAGTAACTTTCATTAATTCCGTTATCAATGATTAATTCAACTTAAGATAAGAGAACTAGTTTAGGGTTGTAGAGAATATGATATTCTATCAGTGAAGAAATCAGTAAGATCTTGAAGCGATAAAATTTTTATTTAAATCCAAGAGTAAAGCTTCCCATGTCTGAAAAAAAAATTCTAGCTTGGGCTATATGAGAGATATTGCGGTAGTTTTTATTGTAAAAAATCGCAGTCTCGAAAATTGAATTGGATCCAATAAATTTTTTCTCTGTTTTAGATTTTTTTTCAACTTGCCTTATCCCAAGTTGTTGTCCACGTCTCTTATCCGTCTCTTATGATTGTCAATCAAAATAAAGTCAGAACAATGCCTTTCGAAATTAAATGTTTTGAACATTTTTTTTTTTGCTGAATTTATGATGAACACATTTCCGAAAGTTGCGTTAACACTCCCTGAAAAGTCTGAAAGGCTCTTTAATAAGATCGTTTATTATTATGTGAAAAAAATAAAAACTTAAGATAAAAGGACACAAAAAACGACTTAAGAACTAAAAATAATTTCAATCGATAAATCGAAAAAAAAAACAGAATGTTTTTGAATATTATGTACATTAAGGGAAATCATTTTCGCCATATTAGACTCAAAATTATCCTGTAATAGTATCGGTAAAAGAGCCACTCGATACAAAAGAGTTTTAAAAGATCTTCTTAGACTTATTTTATATAAGATTTTGTTTTTGTTTTTTTTTTATATATTTTTTTATTTTTTATGAATTTTTGTTCCTGTAATTAAAAAACTTTTAAATTTTATGCAAGTTTTTGGGAATTGCCATTTTCAACGTTTCTTATTCGAATAAAAGATTTTCCTCAATCAGCGTCTTTGTTTTTAGTTGAAAAAACAGATTTTCTGTAGCTGAGAGGATGGGCGAAAAATTCAAAGGACAGTACAAAATTTCGGAATTGAAAAATTAATGACGTTTATATCAATACCATTAATCATTTTGTTAAAACTATACACAATGCGTGAATTGATAATAACTTGCAAACCAGGAAATTTTAGTATCAGAATCCCATCTGATACAGAAAATATTTTTCAATAAAATAAACAATTTACAAATAAAAATAAACTTTATGATTTGCACCTAACTGACTGCCATAATAACAAGTCCCAGAGAGTAAATGCCATGTGAAGCTACTTGAGAACATGAACATTAGGTGTTACTATTCAACATAGGTCTTGTAGGCCCAGTTCGCGATCATATGTGTTCAAACATGTTATAACATTTAGGTCAACAAACTGAGTACCTTGTTAATCTAAACTAAATTTAACATTTAACGTCAGCTTTAGAATTTTGTATTGGAAACTACATTTCCATGCAAAACAATGAAAGTTCGATTATGAACCCTTTTCTTAAAGTCATCTTCAAGTAAATTTTCTGCAGGATTGTCACTAATCAAGCACATTGTTTATGGCTTTAATAGTTGTTGTTACTATCGTTGTTTTTCTTATCTTGATTCTGTTATTGTTATTGTTTTCATTATTTTTTGTGTTATGCATTTCCCTTCTCCTTCTGGCGGTTTTGTTGTGTGTCATAAAACGTGACAGATTAATTTTCTAATTAGTAAAGAAGTCAATTACAAAAAAAAAACACATCCCTTTTACCCACTAGAATTAAGGGTAGCTTAAAAGAAAACAACACAATAAAAACCACATTATACGAGACTGCAACAACTAACACACAAACCTACACAGATATCTATAGATATGCAAAAACGACGCTCCTGAATGCAACCGTTACTCATATAAAACACAATTTTTCATCATTCATACCACGCATTCATTTGGTAACCCTATAAAAAGCATAAAAACAGGAACAGGGTTGCAAAAATACACACACTTTACAAAAAAGTCGTTTTCACTCATATGCAAAAAAATAGGGTAAAAACAAAAATAATGCATCCATTGGTCACCTTCAACCACCATTGAAACGACCATCAACTACAACAACAACAATAGCATGCTGGTGGTAACAGCAACAACAAAAACAACAAAGCGAATCATCGACGACATCGAGCATGAGGTGCAAATGCAAAAATGCGAAATTTCGCCATCAACGCGAAAACATTTTCACGTGACTATCGTGCGAAAGTCATGGCAGCTTTTATGTGTGCACGTAAGTGTGTGTGTGTGAGTGTCTAGAATACAGATAGCCGCAGACACAGCCCGCCACAGCTTTTGTTTTTGGGTCTGCTTATGGTTTTTTTCAGTTCACTTTTTTAAAGGTTTTTTTTTATTTTTATTACTTGGTAACTCTGCGTTGCAGATGCTTTTAACGTGCCTGCAGCAAAATATTAAATACAAAATTTGAAAATATTTTTGTGAAAAAAAACGCAAACAATAGGAACATGCTTTTATTTATTTACTTTAATAGGCAAGCTTTTTGTGTATTTTGGCTAAACTTTGGTTTAAAGCTTAAGAGGATTACAGCTAAGATTGAGTGAAAATGCAGAAATAGAAACTTTTCAACTTTTTCTTTGAAATTAAATCGAAACAATGTCTACAAAAATTTCCAATTACTTAAAAGCTCTGTTTATGAATATCTTAATTAAAGCTCAAAATCAGCTTAAAACAAATCTGATTAAAAGTTTCTTAATATCTTTAAGGCTAAATTGCTTGGAAAAACTCATGCTCTCAAAAATTTCATAAACTTAATTTAAGCCTTGAGAATTTCGAACCATATTAATACACTCTTCATAACTGAGACTTAACTTACTCATATTTTAGGCAATAATACTACAATAAATAATTTTAAGCTCTCAGTTAGCATTTCTCGAATAAAGTAAAATTTCCATAAATCGCTTTAACATATTTATTAACAGCGGATTAACAGCCACTGTTAAAATTAAAATTGAAAGAAAAAACAAACAAGCCGTAAAAAAGCTTAGCTAGTTAATAAAATTTTTACAATTTCCATTCACAACTAATTTATTGCATTTAACAGCACATCATTTAGTAAAGAATAAAATGCATTTATGCTGTTTTGCCTTATTTTTAAAAAATCAAAAGCAATTCATAAACATCAACGCGCTGTAACGAACGCCATCGTGTTTGACATGAAGCATGGCGGTAAAGGATTTATATTTCGAAGAAGCACAAATAAATACAAAAACAAGCAAAAACAACAACGACAACAAACACTAAAACATTTATTAAGCTGCAGCTGAAATAAAAACAAAAAATAAATTAAAAAATTATTTATAAATAAATATGTATGCGAAATGAAAAACCAACGCAACACTTTAGCAGCAACAGCGTCGTACAGTGCGAGTCATAATAATTAACCCACATGCTGTCAATGTCTCATATACTATAGTACTGTTGTTGTTGTTGTTGTTGTTGTTGTTGTTGTTGTTGTAGGAGATATTTTCGTTTGTTGTAGCAGTTGTTGCATTTTAGAATCCTCACATATTCTTAACACTTTGTACTCTAGACTTTAACTTGATTTTATTCATAGATATGCCTAGAATGTAAAAAGCCGTGTTGACCGTGTAGGGTGCGAAAGGGAAGAATCGTCGAGTAATTAAAATAGAAATATGAATAACAACAACAACAACCAGAACATATAATTTTCTAACTGCACTCGATCAAAATGATATGAGTGAAAAATTTCATCCAGTGCTGGAAAATAACAAATGGCGCTAAATATATAACGGGTTAAAATAGTGCGTGAGGGACAGACACTTAATAGTTTCTGAGTCAGTCAGTTGGGGAGAGAATTTGAGGCCATCGATTAGAGCAGTTTGTTCAGCTAACTTGAGTACATGAATAAATGAATGAATGAATGAATGAATGAACAAATGCAGGCAGTGAAGCAGATAGACACGCGTGACGACTGTTACATGCCATGGTTGAAGGGCCCGATATGGTTATCAATATAAGAATACAAATGGGTGTTTTGTTTTTTTTTTTTTTTTTTTTTTTTTTTTTTTGCTAAAGTGGTATCAATGACAACTATTATTGTTAAAACTCCAACACATATAAAGGACTCTTATAATTTTCTTGGTAAGAACTGGGTGTAAGTTACGTTCTAAGAACAATAGTACAAAAATAATGATATGCTTAATACGGGCAAAAAATCTCACTTTTAAGAATTAAGGAAGGTTATTCAGAAAGTAGAGAAAGCTACAAAGCTTTTTATGTTGAAGATATTTTTTTCTCAAGGTTACTATGATTCAACTAATGAATAATGATTCAACTAATAACGCCAGAATTTTTATACATGGCTCAAGCAGTTTTTAATTTATTCAAAATAATGTCAAAGTAAGTATTTGAAAATAGACACCGTTTAAGTTTACCAAATAAAAAATCTTAAAAAGCTGTTAGGTTAAAGGGGCGTATTGTGTAACAGCTGGTCGCTTTGCAGTTTTATTAGATACTGTACAATTGTATGGATGTCTCTTAAATTTTTAATAAATTATAAAATAGATACATGTAAATTATGTTAATAGGACATGTATCTATTTTATATTCCAATAAAAATTTATGAGACTTTCATACAATTGTTCGTTTTATTCAAAAAATACATTCTACATTTCTTGCTGATACATTCTTATATAGTGGAGTAGTGAAATATTTAGAAAAAAATAGGTTGCAAATTATGCTTCTTTGAGACGTTAAAGACACATTTGAGGCATCCTAAAATTTTAGCATTTAACAAAAATAAAAAAAAAAACGCAATATTTTTAGAAAACTGATTAGAATTAAAAAAACCTAAATTTTAAAAAAAAAAAAAAAAAAAATGGCTATTAAAACCAAATTATAATTCATACAAAAATGTTTTGAACAGGATTACAAAGTTCTTAGCATAGTGTATAGTAAACATATAAAATTTTCCGTATCCAGTTAATAGAACTCGAGACATCACCATAGCAGTTTTGCGATTCTAGAGAAAATGCTTAAAAATAAGCGTGGAAAAAGCTTCAAAAGGAATTTTTAGCCCATTTTTTACACTTAAGAATAAAGATCCACACACTGATAACATTGGTTACATCGATAAAAATTAAAAAAAAAAAGTAATATTTTTAGAAATCTGATTAAGATTCAAAAAACCTAAATTTAGAAAATTTAAAATGGCTATTAAAACCAAATTAAAATCCATACAATAATGTTTTAACCATGATTACAAAGTTCTTAGCATAGTGTATAGTAAACATATAAAATTTTCCGAATCCGGTTAACAGTATTCGAGATATCACCATAGCAGTTTTGCCATTCTTGAGAAAACGCTTAAAAATAAGCATGGAAAAAGCTTCAAAAGCAGTTTTTGGCCCATTTTTTATACTTTATAATAAAGATCTTCATACTGATAACATTGGTTCTGTCGTGGTCGAGTGCGTTAAGAAGTGCGTGGACCATTCGATGCCAATTCGTTCTCAGGTTCGAACCACAGCTGACAATGAGCATTTTTCAATCGATATTAATTTTTCTGATCTCTGATCTGATCTGAATGGTAAACCTTAGAGAGTAATAAATGCCATGGGAAGCTTCTTGAGAACAAAATATCCTTTAGTAGTCAGCAAACAATTAATAGGTACAGTTCTCGATGATTTATTTACAAAATATTTAATAACACTTCAACCTCAAAAACAAACATTTTTATGGCAAATATTTAAACTTTTCACCAAACGTTTACCTTTCTTTCAGTAGATAGTTGTACTTTTTAAGAAAATAAATTTTTTCAAAATTGTTGAATTATATGCCTACATATATGAAGAAAAGTTATTGAATTTTTTTTGTGATAGATTTTAAGACATAAACTGATCTTAAGACAATCTCTGTTGTTTTGCCTTGAAAGGTTCAGAACCATAAAGAGTTAACCCCCACTTATCCACTTTTTGAAACTTGTGAATCTTCTGGGAATAAATTCTCGTTAAAATGTATTTCAACAGGATCAAAGGGACTCAACAGATCAAAGACACTCAATTCGAAAAGAAATAAAATTGAAATATTTTATTTTTTATAAATATTAAGAAATAAAATTTATTTAATCTTATATTTAAACTTGTTTTAACAAATCGCCTGATTCACACGTTGCCTTAGTACTGACTGCGTATAATTTCATCTAATCTATAAAGCGAAAGTTAATTGGTTTATTTACTAAATAAAATGCACTTAATGACAATAAGAAAAAATTAAATATATAGACGAAGAAAGAAAAACTCATCTTAGATAAACTCAGAAAAATCTCATTGAAAATAGTTTAAAACCTAAGTGTGCCATAAAAAATGATTAACTTAGGGAGGGGACAACAGCAAAACGAACCATCACTGGCTCTTTTTTTTTTGTTTTTTTCGACATGCTTTACACTGCGCGCATTTGCCATAAATCATTTTGCCGCACAGCAACAACAACAAAGTATACAACATTTAAATTAGCTGTTAGAACAAAAATTTAATTTTCTCATGTACACTATACTACAACAACAACAACAACAATAACAACAATGCCGATAATAACAACAGCCACATTTACGCTTACAACAAAATAAGGAAAATTGGAAAATTTCGCCTAGAGCCCGCGAAGAAGTAGCGTAGGATAGAAATGAATAAAAAATATGGAGTGTAAAACTAATTTCAGAGTTTTTTTTTTGTTTTTTTTTTCTTTTGTTTTATTTTGTAAAAAAATTCCATCATTCTTGGGACGCATTCTGTTGCTACTTTGCTATGCGCTTCAAACACTTGCACACATACAAACACACACAAACATACCTAGCGCAATACTGCAAACACTTGCGCTAAAAAGTCTAACAACGCCTTGTTATTGTTTCTGCCATACAGTGGGTGGACGGTTATTCGATATAGACACAGACGCAGGCACAGATAGAGAGGGAGAGAGAGAGCAGGCACGGGTGCACTTCTAATGGTTGTTGGCTGATGTTCAATGGGCAAGAGGACGCGACAACGGCAACGACAACGATGACGATGGTGACGACGACGACGACAGCCACGACGTTCTATAGTGATAAATCATTTCAACTGTCACTTTCGAAATACAATTTTATCTAAACTTGTGTTGTTTTTGGTTTATATTGTACGTTGTTGTTGTTGTTGTTATTATTGTTGTTGCATTTTGTTTTTATACTCCTAATGTTACAACAACAATAACGTAAACTCTAATGTTGTGTAGTGTTGACAAAAAGCACTGACGTTATTCTTCAACGTTTTACTCAATTTAAAGCGAATTTTCATTTCATTTCTTAACAGTCAATAGTTTAAGTCATAATTTGGTAGATAAGCGAAAATTTTATTTAATAGATAACAAATGACGATAATTGCGAATGACGACAGCATTTAAATGTACAGTTTAAATGAGTTAAAGTCATGCAGATAATGAAAAATGAGTGCAATCAATGCGGTCATATCTGATAACTAGTTGCTGAACTATACAATGTTCCTTATTCAGAACATGTCAAAATAAAATTGTTTAAAAAAAATTTATACTTTTTTAAATTTGCTTTGGAAAACATAAAGAAATTTGAATAAGTCGGTTTTCAAAAATGTACCTCTCTCCCTCAGTATTTATTTTAATTATTACTTACATTATCAGTTACACTCTTAATCTTCATTACTCATCACTGTTTAATCTTATCATAATTTCCTTGCTCAAAAATCAGCGCTTCTAAACTGCATTTCATAATTTTATTAATCTCGGTTTTTTTACTGGAATTGAAGCTCCATGTTCAGAACTCCATATCTACATTCAAAGAAGCCTTTGTTAACATTTCATTTAAAAAACAAACAAAAAATTTTTACAATATCAGCCCCTGAAAGAACTTTGACTGAGTTTCTTATGATGAAATTGTGTTGATGATCGAGAGAGGGACCTTTTAGTTTTATGGCAACATCGAACGGCTAATGTGAGTATTCTCAAGAAGGTTAACATTGAAAAATTTGCTCTCTATGGTTTGCTATTTTCTTCAGAGAAGTGACGACAGATCAGAAATATTAATTCCAACTGAAAAAATTTTTGTGTCAGCTGGGATTCGAACCCTGGTGGTTCGAACAATTTTTATCAAATGATGCACGCACTTGTCCAAGGCCACAAAAAAATTTCTTTTATTTTTTTATTTTTTTTTTTTGCTAAATTTTAAAATAAAAAGCGGAGTCAATGCAATTCATACGCTAATAGGGGGCATTTAATTTTTTAATTTAAAAAAATCTGTTTATATTTTTAAATACATTTTTTTACTTAGTAGCACAAAAACACTCCCTTAAAACCATTCTGAAGAATTTGTCAATGAAAAGAGATGTAGGTTATATATGTATGTTACGTTACCTTTATACGCATGAAAAGAAACCGAATTCAGATTGAAGTGAATTTTTAAGTGAATTTAAGTGAATTTTTTCGAAACTATCTTTTTTGAACTTGTACAACAAATTACTCTGAGTATGAAATTTAACCAAATCTGATGAAAACCACGCCTATCTCCCATACAAAGTGACTTTATAAAAAAAAAGCTAATATTTTGCGTTAAAACTATGAAGAAAATGTTTTTCTAGATACACATTTCATTCATAGGCTGCTTAAAACTTTGAATTTACTTTGGTTAAGCAGTGGAGGTATTTTATCTTCGGCCCAGTCGAAGATTATTTCTTACTAATATCTGTTTTTTTCTTTATGGAGGGATAGTTGCCCCAAAATTTTTATTTGTTTGACATATTTAAAAAATGGTGAACTAGAAAGGGTCAGTCCACCCTTTCTAGGGTCAGTTAATTGTGAACTGAAGCCATTATTTCTATTGATTTTGTATAGAAATTGAAAAAAGTGTCCTACGGTTTAAAAAGTCACTTTTAGAAAACTACGTCTACCGCAGCCAAAAAGAACCGAAACTGTTTAAAATTTTTTGAATAAATTTTATTTCATTTATAATTATTTCCAAAGAAGTTTTTGAATAAATTTATCAGATTATTCATAAAAAAGGTTAAGTAAGTGTGTTTACTTTCATTGCCATAAGCGAATACCCCCCTTAACGCATATGGAATTAAATTGTTCAGCTTAAAAAGTACAATTAAAATTGTAAAATTTAACATCAGGTAATGACATCAGGTAATGACATCAGTGAACTAATATTGCTCCTTATATTCTTCTTCATAGCCCAATGGGTCGATGTAAATAGTGTTAATTTAAAAAAAAAAATGTATAAGGGGCGTTCTTTGTTAAACCCCCCTTAACGTCTGAATTTTTGAGATAAAAAGTTCTACGGTGGCTTAAAATTTTCCTTGAAATCTCTTTTTTTTGCCGCCGTTTGGTGTTCTTGAAATTTTTTATAATTTAAAGCTGCTTTGGCCCCTTTTTTGAACGAAGATGGCTACGCAAAAAAGGAAACGTTCAAAAAAATAGCTTAGGTTAGTTTTTTTTCTATTTAATGATATTATCATGCTCCTTACCTGAAAAATATTTTCTAAAGTGTAAATTTTTAAAAAATTTAACCCTTATCAGCAAAAGTGGGTACAAAAAATATTTAATGATCAAACTTAAACGCTTTGTTATTCAAAAATAAGACACTTTAGGGTACAATTTTATAAAACAGAAAGTACTTAGAATTTGTCAAAACATAAGTACAAATTAAAAAAAAAAAACATTTTGTCATTTATAGATTTTTGAGTTTGGTCAATTTTTGCAAAATTCAAAAATATCAGAAATGTTTTTTTTTTAATATACATTTTTTTTTAACTTAAATCTAAAACAAAAACAAAACTGAAAAGCGTCATAATTTTACTGTGGTTTTTGTAGTGAAAGATTTCTTAAATCGTGCTGTATGTTAATTATTATCTGTTATCAGTGGCGGATCTACATACGGGCTGAAAGGGCTTTAGCCACCCCTTGGAGAATTTTTTGTATAGAAAAAAATGAAAAAAGTACAAAAAGACGTTTCAGACCCCCCCCCCCCATTGGCATACAAAAGTGTAGTTTCAGCCCCTACACTTGTAAAAAACTTAAAATTCACAAAAACCTGCTTCAAAAATAATTATTCCAAATTTTACTATCTTCAAAGAAATAATTAAGGATTATAAAGCAATTCCCTTGAGAACACAGGGGGAAGCCCTTAAAGAAAATTGTTCCGTTTACAACTTTTTTAAAAGAAGAAAAATTAAAATATAAGGAAAGAACTCAAAATAAAATTATAAAAAGATATAAACACCAGCTTAAAAACTAAAATTTAGGAATTTCCGGTGTTAAGAACTTAATTTTTTTTTATCGCTTGTAATTTAAACTATTCAATTATTGAGAGGCTGTGACAAAATGCGTTAAATTGCATGGAACTTTCGATGCCAATATCGCGAATCGAGATATCTGTGATCCGAATCCGCCATTTGACACTGACATTTTTCAATTGAAATATATTTTTCTTATCGGCCGCCACCTTCCTGCATACAATGACAATCCCATGCAGTTTCTTGAAAACATGAAGATCCCGCTGATAATAAGAAGCCCTCCTAAAGTACTCTCAAAGGCTGAAATGACATTTTGTTGCTCGATTTCTTTTTTTATTTAATTACTGATTATTAATAGCAGTTATTATCTTAGTCGCATTTTGACAACAATATGAATTCTTTTTTTTTGGAATTACGAAATTTGTGTAGACTAAATCTGATTTTTTTTTTTTTGTCACATCCGTTACTGGTTCAAATATCTAGCAAGTGCTTAAAAAGATATAAGCCAGACAGATTCATCTTCCAAAATAGGTTCTCAAGCTATTAAAAAGCCTTTAAACACCTAAGTATTGCCTAGGTCTAAATAAAGGTTTTTACGGCGTATATCTGACACATAAGTAGCTCAGTCGAGCCGCAAAGATCTGACCACAGTCTTAAAATAAATGCATTATTTTTGATAAAAATGAAAAAAAATTATGTTTTTATTTATTAAGAGATTTAAAAGTTCAAGTTTACGGGTTTTTAGCTTCATATTCAACTTTTTACACTTTAAATGCAACTTTTGAAAAAGCAAATTTAACTTTTTACATTTCAAATTCAACTTTTTATTCAGTATTTTTATTTTTAAATAGATGAATTTCAAGTGTCAAAAGTTGATTTTGATTTTTAAGAAGTTGAATTAGAACTGTTAAGTTGAAAATATTTTAATCAATTTTTAGTTGAATCGAAAAGTTGAATGAAAAAACCTGAACAACCCAAGTACCACTATGTGTTTAAATTGAGTTTTTTATGTTAGTTTTATTATGAATCGTAACTTTTTATAAATATGTAGTTGATATGAAATCGAACGAAAATGCGGCAATTTTTACGGCGAATTCCCAGTATACCATGAAAAAATGTGAAATTGTGTCTAACTGAAAACTATATTGTTTTTTTTCTTTACGAGTAGGCATGGTTTTTATTTTTTTTTTTTTTTTGTTCTCATTATATACAGGGTACATCATCTTTTATGTCGGTATGTAAATATTGAATAACTTAAAAAAAATAGATTTCGTAGATTTAGTTGTGAAGCAATCCAAGATTAAAATTTTTGTTTCAAAAAATGGTCTGCTCCAGTCAACCAGTTGATAAATGTCAAAGTTATTCAATCTTTACTAATCGGCATAAAATATAAATGGCGCATCCTGTATTTTTAAAATATATTTATATACATATTACAATTTTAAAATCATTTTCCAACTTTCGCAAAGTAAAATTTCTGCATTTCAATAAAACTGCGCTCTGAAAAGCCGTCGCAAAAAAACACATCTACGAGTACATATGCTTACGGAGCGAATTAGTGTAGAACAGCTCAAGCATGCAATGCGAACTTTTTGAGCTATAACTTAAAAATACAAAAACAACAACAACTTCAAGAAATTGCATTTTCGCTGCTGCACTTAATCCATTATAAGACCAGTTAAAAAAAAATAATAAAAAAAAAAACAAAAACAGGTTGTGTCTTAATATCAACCCACCTACTGAATCCAACACAGCGCCATCATCGCCGCCACCGCTTGCAATTCGCCTAAAAGTACAGAAAATAAAATAATGAACAAAAATATAAATAAAAATATTGGAAAAAAGTCGGCGAAAAATACGCTGCTGCGCTCAATTAAGAAATGAGAAAATAAGGCTGCACGCTAAAAACTCTCCACCCATTTTTCTTTTTCCAACATGTTATGGACGCTAATGTTGTTGTTGTTGTTGTAGCTGTTTCTTATCTGCATGCCAAACAGAAGCACAAAAGCAGCAACAATAATAAAATACAAATGAAAATAACAACTCAAGAAAATGTTTTAAATAATATTTCTACGGCGAAGAAGTGATAGACAGGCAGCGCTGCCAAGTCGTAAAAACCTAGATAAGAATAAAAATTCGAAAATTATCTCGCAAAAATACAGATTAATTGATGATTAAAAATTTATGCTTCGCGTTTCAGGCGTTGATTAAGTTAGCGCAAGTATTTTGTTTTGAATTTTTGCCAAATAATATAAAACACTAAATGTGCACGCTTTTTTACGATAAAAAGGCCAGAGTGTACAATTTACGATATGCACGCACACGTTTACAGTGAGTTGGGGAAATATTTCGCCGCGTTACTCACACTCCCGCTCTCTGGCTTAAAAGCGCTGAAAGAAAAGTTAAATTTTACGCTCTCCGAGCAATGAGTGCGGTTGCTGTTGTTGTTATTGTAATTTTGAGTTAGTAAATTGCTCTATTTTTTGCGCCGGTTTTGTGTTGTTGCTGTTGTTGTTGTTATTGCGATTATTATGGCGAATGAATGAAATGCACGAATTTCCTTTTCTTTTTTTCTTGTTTCACAAAAACAAAATGAGTGAATTTTTGTGGCAGTTGCTGTTGTTGTTGTAGTTGCTCTGTCTCCCATTTCGCCGTCATTTGAACCTGGCGTTGATTTAGTTCGCCTATCAGCGTCACATTTGCAGACAGTCTGGCAGCACTAAACATTATAAAGATTTATGTGCGAACAGTTTTGTTTGGGTGTTTTTGTTGCTGTTGTTCCTGTTGTTGTTGTTGATGTTGTTGGTTTTATAGGCTTCTGATGCGTTGCAACTAATTTCCTAACGTATGTAAATTCTTTTTGTAAAAAAAAAATTACTAATATTTGAAGAAAATTATTGGTTGACATATTTTGTAAACTTTTTTTAGACTGCCCTGTATATGGGCGCGACTGCCTGCATAAGCTAGTGAACGCACAAATTATTAATTTTATGCGTTTTACGCAGATTTTTATGACTTTTATGTGGCTAATTTTAACGCTGCGTTCGTCATGCCTTGGCCATAAACTTGTTTCCGACTTATTTAAATGTCACAAAATTTACCGAGTTCCATTTTGTCTGATATGGCAACTTAATTGAAATTTTATGCTTTTAATTTTTAAGCGTTTAAATATTCATTTAACTTAAGTTTATTAATATTGCTGGTCAAAACAACGCTAATTTAGCTGTTGGTGCTGTTGCTGCTCTTGATTTAATGATATATAGAAGGAATATTTTTTAAGGGAAATTGCCAAAAAAACAAATGCACTTGTGAGAAAAGTGAATTTTCCGCAAGTACATTATTTGAAAAACTAATGTTCATTAGAACTCAAAATGAATCGCCGCATTGGAATTTTACTAGGACATAATAGAAGTTTACTAGACTCTAAGGCACATGAAAAAAGTGAATTCGCCGCAGTCATATTTTCATTTACATAAATATATAAACATAATTTAATTTTGCTCGTAAGCACATAGTTAAAGATGTTCTAAACATTTTCAGCGAAGAACTCAATTCGCCGCATTCAATTTCTTAACTGCCCCAAGGGAAGCATGTGTAGAATGTCCTAAGAGTGGTAGAAAGCAGTAGAAACATATGAATTTGATCCTGAGGCAAGTGTTATTACTTTAACCTCAGGCAGTGGCGTAACTAGGTGATCTAGGGCCCCTGTGCAAAACCGAAAAAGGGCCCCTACCAAAAAAAATTTAATAAAAAAATGTCGGCCCCAATTTTTCTTTTTTTTTATCCATTTTTCAAAAATAGTTTCTTATTACCAGTGGAAACCAGTGGCGTTGCTAGGCTTGGTGACACCCGGGGCGGATACTCATGGTGTCACCCCTATAAAAAATTTCTAAATGCAAAAAGAAACCAATTCGATGAGATTAAGTGTTTTTATTACTATCTTTATCTTCTCCGAAAAAAAAAAAACAAACAACATATGACAAACAATAAGAATTTGTAAAAACCAGAACAAAAATATAACATTTTCAGATATGTACATTAGGGAGGGTCAAATTTTTTATCGATTAAGCGTATAGCAGAAACGTATGATGAATTCTGAAAAACTTCCCCAAGAAACCATAGATCTAAAATCAATCCCAATATCGCGCATATTGAGGTCAAAATTTGTGTATGGATTTCATAGTTTTATATAAAAATACTGTAGAATAGTCCAAAAATGGCAGCGTATATCATTGATTTTGGGCTTGTTGAAAAGGAAATTTCTGCACTGGCCTTTTGAATCTTGTTCTGGATATACATACACGCAAAGAAAAAAACTTTTATTGCCAGTTTGCCGCAAACGAACTTCGTTTGTCGTGCTTGGAATCGTTATTTGCAAACGTTTCAACAGTTGTCATAATAATAGTTCAGTTGCGATAAACGCGCCATTTAGTTACAGGTAATTAATTAGGTTTGTCATATACGCGAATGATTTTTAAATTGCAGCAATTCAAAAATTGTTTTTCCTAACTGAAAACTTCCTTTGATTTTCCCTTCGTTGTATACACACCACTCTTACAATTCAGACTTACTTTATAGACAAACTCTTCTATATAAGCAAACTGGTAATTTGCTTAACCCTAGTCCTGCGTTGAGAAAAAATTCAGAATTCTACTCTGAGGTGTAGATTTCTACATCCATAGACTTAGTGTGGATTTTATTAAAAACATATACTTTTAAATGAAAAAAAAAATAATATTTTATTAATGTTTAAGTACATATATTATATATAAATAAATATATTTTTTATTTAAAATACAATATGTGCGCCCATTTCGGTTGTTTCGGTTGCTTTACAAATAGTTTTTTGGTGTATTTCATGATTGTATGTTGCGCTCTGGTTTTTCTTCAACGCAAAAGAAGCATCTACCTCTCTTCTTTACTTGGCCTGGAAGGCTTCTATAACGCCATTTTTGAGATGTTCCAGATTCAGCATTATGTGACGAGTTATTGTTCTCAGAAACAAACAATATAATAGAAACAAAATATACGAGTATCTTGGTTCAACGGGCACGGTGCAGTAATCTATACCTCAAAATGAGAAATTGAAGTTTTTAAATATATAGAAAACTATTATAATTGTGATTCTAAAAGTACATGGTTTCGGTTCACACTAAGCATAAAATAAAATTCATGTATTCTTGGATCCTTAAAATAAATACTTTTGGAAATATTTAAAGATTAAAGAAAAGAATGTTGTTTTCTACACCAACGTAGTTCTACGTAGTTCTAAGGGGCGAAATATACTCAGAGGCCGAAAAAAAATGTCATGTTTATGCATTTTTGTAAGGAAACCTAAGGGATATTTTTAAATTATGGTTTTAATACCTTAAAATATACACATTCAAAAATATGTTAAGTATTTCTTTATTAAAAAAATGTTATATTATGTAGATACAGCATTTTTTGTAGAGCGCTCTGAAAATGCGGTGACCAAGATTGCTCCTCCTAAATTAAACTGAAACAAAAAAATTAAATATATTATTAAACTAGATACTTTAAACTAGTACTTGTCATAGCCGATTTTGAAAATATTGATTTTTCACAAAATGGCGGACTTCCGAACGTAAATTAACGATTTTCGACCAAAAATTCGTCATTATTTTGAATAAAAAAAATGAACGAAGCTACGAAAAAAAAAGAATCCTACGACAAGTACGAGATTATTATGAATAAAATAAGCCTGCAAAAAAATCAAAACGATCGGTTGACATAGTTTCGAGAAATCCTGGTCACCGACTTTGAAAACATGGTTTCGAGAAAAACGAGTTTGAAAATAAGGCCCAGCACTGCGCGCTCTAGAAGGCGGTTCATTGACTAGGCTATAACTTTGTTATTTTTTGAGAAATGCTTGATAGCTTGTTGGTCTAATTGCTGTTCATTATTGAGAAACTTATGTAAACAAAAACAGCTGATTGGTTGTGATACCAAAATAAACATAGCTATCGGGGATGTAATGTTTTAGCACGTTTTTTGTACGGAAGGTAGCAACATTTTAAACTAGTGTGAAAACTAAGGACATTATGACAATATCACAAGACAGTACATATGAATCTCCTTTATTAAGCAATTTTTTAATTATAAATCAATAGACTATTCCGCGACGTTATACCCCGTTCAACGTTACGGTTCATAGAAGTTGCATATTTTTTTTTTAATTTTGCCATACATTTGCAGCCAACCATTTCCTATTTGTAGTGTCATCGAAAGGGCCCCTATCACACATGGGCCCCGGTGCACTGCACCTTCTTGCACCTATGGAGATACGCCACTGGTCATCCGCCTTACAGTCTCGACTTGGCACTCAATAACTTCTCTTTTTCTCTCACATTAAGAAAAACATGTATTGCGAGCTCTTTTCTACACCCGAAAATTGGTTCAAGCGAATTCAAAAGTGTATTGATTATCTTGCAGAATACTTTGAAAAAAAATTAAATCATTTTCACTGATTTGACTGTTAATCATTTATTGTTTGGCGCAAAACTTGAAAGGCGACCCTCGTATTTAAAATTATATGATTTCAAGTGAAATGGAATTGATGATGAAAACATTTCACTTTTCCAAAATATTGCATACATTGTTTGATACATGCATTTATGTATAATAACATACAATATACTTAACTAAAAAAAAAAAAAAAAAAAAAAAACGGTATCCAAAAGCCAGATCAAACTAAGAATAATATGCAATATAAGAGGAACGTGAAAATAAGTTTCACGTAAAAAAAAATGGTGGTATGACTCGTGATATATTTCAAATTTTCAAGAATATTTGGGGACAAAAAATGTAATGTTGAGATAATATCCATTTTCAAAAAAATTAAATAGAAAAAAATCTTTTAGTCGCCCATCAAGTAGAAGTACATTTTTTTAATAATGTAAAAAACGTCCATCTGACTGTGAATACGCTCAGCCCTGATAAAGCTAATTCTTATTTGTTTTGGAAAAAAATTATAAAAGTGAATCTGAATCTGATGAATAACTGTTTATGCAAGTTTTTAAAATCATGACAAAAATTTGATAAAAAGCAACTCATAAGAAAATTCGCCAAATACATCGAACTTGACTTCACTTAAATATGAAAGCAGCTTTAAATAAACATCATTAGCTAGTTACTTGCTTCAATCCTACAGGCTGTCCACCACTTGTCTAGTACACAAAAGCCTACGCAATTCCTAGCTAACTACAAATTGAGCTATTCAAAAATTTAATATGCTATTAATATTTATTTAAATGGCAGTCAAAGTGGAACAGCAAAAAAAAAATAAAAAATAACGAAGAAATAACAAAGAAAACGACGTATGAGTGTCAAGTGAACGGTGACACCCTCTTAAAATTTTATAGGGTCATTCACACGCCTTCAGCCAATATAAAAAAAAGCAAGTAGAAGCTAAACCAACAACAACAACAACAACACCCCACTAAAGTGTCTTTGAAAACCATTAAGCAAGAAAATTGGTTTTTTTCGCGTTTATAGAAGAGACGCAAAAAAAATGGAAGAAAAAAGCAAAAATAATTTAAATAAAGGTGCGTCTGCATTAAGTTGGGTTTTTTAATGTTTTTTTTTTTTTTTTTTTTTTTCAACACTCAGGAACACCCCTCAGATTATGGGGTTGTAGGGTGGAGCAAGAATGGATAATTTTGAAATTTAAAACTGCTACTCTGGCATCTTGTTGCTGTTGTTGTTGTAGTTGTTGTTTGCATATTCTTTGCTGTCTTCCATGGCAATTTAAGTTAATAAAGTAAATTATTATTACCGCAATATCATATTATAACTGTATATAGAGGTGTAACAACTGCAACAACAACAACAACAACAACAACCATTTGCAAGCTTATCTTAACTAGCTGTCTTCTTTCTAAGCAATTCAACTGTATTGATGTCTGAGACTTGCATTTTTTTTTTTATTCCTTAACTACTTTGTGGTTGAAAAGAATTTGGCTTTAGCTACAACTGTCATTTCTCATAACGGCAAATGAAAACATTAGCGGTTTGGAGGAATGCTTCAACTTGTTTTCAAGTAAACAAAAAACAAAACCGATGTGAAGTGTAATTTGAAAAATTAAGCAGAATTTATTGTTTTGAATTGCTTTACAGTTATAATGTCACTTTAATATTTACTCTAATATTTAAAAAAAAAAAATTATATTTACTGCACCTGCCAATCTTTTGATACAAAATGTTAAATTCCTAATGGTCAGTTTTATTTTTTCTAATATGTTAAAGGTCTTAGAATCAATCATGAAATTGTTCTAATATGTCCGGCAGAGTTCTAAAGTTTTCTCTTTTTGTTTCTTTTATTGTTTATTCTTAATAATTTTACTGCTTACAGCTCCAAGACTTACTTTAGCTTTAATTTTCTTTTCTTTTTCTTTGATATTTTCTTATCTCTTATTTAAAAAATTTCCAATATGACACAAGTGTTGCACTTTTTCCATTTCTTGCTTTACTAATAAGCGGCTTATCTTTTCATTTTCCAGGTCGATGGTGTCGAAGAGAATGGTCATCGCCTGCCGAAGCTAGAAATGCCGACGCCTCAAGGCGGTTATATTCCTCAGTCTTCCTCGGCAGTCCTGGTAAGTTTAATAAACAATTTTTTTTATAATATTTCTATTTTTTTATACAAATTTAAACCTTCTGTTGGGGGCTTATGTAGCAATGTTTAATTTTTTGATCTTAATGTTAATAATTACCAACTCATATAAAACATATATGAAAAGTTTTTCCCTATTCCTACAAACGAGGGTGTGGCAATTGTCATTGAAGTTGCAAATTAAAAAAAGAACATTCATTTTGTGTTTTAAATCCAGGTTCGATAGAATGCCATACTTCTTAGGCATCTATTTTAGAGTAGCAAAATATTTGAGTTAACATTATTTAACTTTATATTTCATATAAATTTTAGACTTTGGTAAGGCTTATCGCAACAAGGTACATATTCAAAACACACATAACAATAACAACTACTTCATATGGAATATAGCTGACAATTTTCGACAATATTTGTCAAACGGTGGCGCGGTAATCGCCATTTAAGTTAACGTCTGAAGTTAAAAAATAAAGCAAAATTTTATATTTCTCATTTGACGCCCTGTTTGTTAGAGTGTAAAACTTCACGTCCTTACATATCATTATTTTTGCTGCCAAAAATTTAAGATAAGACCTCATTTTACTTCGCATATATAGAACATTCATAAATATTCTGAGATATTTCTCATAAAATTTAAACTTTTAATGAATTTTTCGGAGAGTTGACTCTTAACAAAGATCTCAATATGTCGATAGAATAACCAGAGCGTTTAACCTGAAATTTAAGGTACATGATAAATTAAATAAGACAGGCAAAATAATGAATTAAGAAACCATCTGAGGATTTTTTAAATTGGTTGTATATTGGTAAATTGTAAAAATAAATGGTTATATTTTTGAAAGAAATCATCATTGCCACAACTTACTCATTACCATTGGGCTCATTTTATACTCATGGACTCAAAATTAAAAGTATTTTGAATTTGTTACAACGATTATTCAAGCTATTGATAATAAGTCCCTATTTGATGTTATATACATGCTAGTGAAGACCAAAGAATTGGCCATTTCAGCCCTTGAAAGGACTTTGAGTGAACATTATGATCAAATTGTATTGTGGGTGTTATTAAATGTTTTCAATATAAATGATCTAGAACTGAACCTACTAGCCTACTGCCGACTCCGAACATCTTATATGCATATTTTCAATTGTAATACTTTTCTGTGTGTTCGAACCTGGTCTCGAATTGGCATCGAATGGTAGACGCACTACTTAAATCACTTGACCACGGCTGCTTTATAAAGTGAAGATCAATTAGGGTATTCACAAGTTATGATATCACGTCATATTATCATAATGTAATAAAATTTTACACTAGTTTAAAAATTGTTTCCTTCCATATAAAAATAGTACTAAAATATTACAACCTTAAAAGCTATTTTTATTGAATGTCGTATTCAATAACGTCCAAAATATGCTTCTTGCACAAACCGTTTATTATTTTGCCTATTTCGCATTCTTTTGGCATTGTGATAACAAATATTTATTTTAGTTTGTTTTGCATCAGCTGATTGAGAGTTGAAATAGCACAATAAGTTACGAGAGGTTGTTCACACTAGTTGTAAGTTTTTATGTTTTCAGCTTAAGGCATTTGACTTTATGAGACCTTGTGAATACCCTAAATATTATGCAAAAATAACACAAGAACTTCCTGGTTTGGCATTATTTCAACAAAGCACCAGAACATGAAAGCTTTCCGCTTTCATAAACACAACCTTTATTGAAAACTACTCAATAACCAAAATTTAAATCCAAAAAGTTCAAATAACAACAAAAAAAAATTATTCCATCTCTGGCCACCCTGTGAAAACTTCAACTTTTCACATCACAAGAAAAACTCTAAATTTCCTACAGCAATTGTAATTTCCGAAAAGATATACTAACTTCAACGGTAATTCCAAATAGCTAGCTGAGCTTCTTCGTTGCTTGTTTTCCAACTTCAGCCATGCATTCATATGTATGTATAACCGTCCATCCATTCATGCATTCATCCATCCATCTATCTATCTGCAAAATCCATCCATACGAATACATGTCTAACGTTTATTTCGCACTCGCTCGCATATCACCATAAAAATGATAATGGCCTCAAAGTACCACACAGAACAGAGGATGTACGACGACGACGACGACGACGAGCCGCAGTCAGATCCAGAGTCAGAGTCAGTCTCAGCGACCAAGTAAGTGAAGTGAAGGAAGTATCTGGATGCGCGCAACGCCATAGACAAGCCAACAACGTAGGGTATAGCCACCCGAAGGCCACAAACTCAGCAAAAAAGAGGCAGCGAGCGAATACAAAAGAACATAAAACAAGCTAAAAATGTCTAAAAAGCAACTCAATAACGCAGTTTAAAGAACACAAAAACAACAAAAATATCACAAAAAAAAAAAAAAAAAAAACCACACAAAACGATGGATAAAACAAGCTAAAGAAGAGCTCAGAAGTTTGGTTGGATAGATGCTTGTGGAAGGCTAGATGGCTGGCAGGCTCAATGGCAGGCTGGTTCTACGCCTGACTGGATGGATGAATGACTGTTTAAAGAGATGAAAAAGAATGGCTGAATAGTTGGCTTGGAAATTGGTGCTATAGCTATGTACCAACCCGGACAGATAGATATCCATCGCATATAACAGATGAAGAAAGAATTTTGTGCGTTCCATGCCACAAACATACAAAGCAAAACTACTTCAGAAACAGACAAAAGATTGCATGAAATGCCGTTCGTTCGTTCGTTCGTTCGTTGTTGATGACGATGGCGATGATGGTGATGGCGTTGTCGATGGCGATGGTGATGCCTATGATGATAATGACGATGAAGGAGATGCGGCTGGAGATGTTGCCTAGTTGCCGTTCTTGTGTTAGCTGGTGCGTAGTTGCGGCCTCTAACAGGGGGAAGCCAGCTTAAAGTTTTGGCGTTCTTCGGTAGGCACCATGATCTAGACATGGTGCTTTGTGCAATTGGGTGTTGGGCGGTGGTGGGGCGGAATCGAACACCATCGTGGAATGCATGTATGTATCGGTGTATAACAGTTGCTGCAACATGCATGGCGCGCAACTGCTGTATTACAGCATGAACAACAACAACAACAACAACAACAACATCGTTGTCAGAGGAACAAACTTGAAGATGTGTCAAGCAAGTGATGCGCAAGACGACGCACTGCTTTGTGGAGTGGCGCGGCTTCATGTCGATCGGAGTGAAGTAATGAAAATAGCTCTGCCATCGAGGAAATTGCACTGTTGAAGGCTCTTTATGTATGACCAAACACACACACAGACACACACAAATCTATGCAACTTACACATACAGCTCTATCAAGTCTTGCTTTTTGTTAACATGCTGCATGTAGAGGCGGGTGGATGCAGCAGGTCCACAAAAAAAAAAAAATGGTACTAAAAAATAAATTAAAATACAGTGCGTACAAGAGATGAGGAGAAACACTCCCATTGATGCTGAGCGTGGAGGAGATGGATGGTTATTGTATGGATGCGCCATCATACCAGGTTTCAGTTTCGGTTTTGACTTTGAAAGATTTTCATCAAAGGCTCCGTCAACGCTGTCGTTGTTGGGAATCTATGGCGTAGTTAGACAGAGAGCAATGCTGGATGATGCTGATAGGTCACAAAAGAACTAGATATAACCTAAGCAACAACAGAACCATCACCATCGCCATCAACAACATCATCCACGGCCAGTGTCGACTTTTATGGAGCGACCTATGTCTGTATTTATATCGATGCCATTGCATAGATATCATAAATGATGCGCGACCAAAGAATGCTTCTTCTGCTTCTTCATCTTCACCGTAGCAGAATAGCTGAAATTTGCCTAAACGCTTTATGCTTTTCAGCCATATAGTACAAGCTGTGGACTGTGTTGGCGCTGCGCCGCGCAGCTGGTAGATGGCACAACAACGACGGCAACAACTTTAGATTTTGCAAAACAATATGTTGTTGTACTGTTGAAAGAAGTCATCAAAGCGTCTCGATTTTTGTTGGATTGTCGAGAAACAACAACTACAACAACTACAACATCAAGTTGGCTTTGATTTTGCCGATATAGCCGCCATGTCTAGCATGCAAAACATGGAATGTATTTTTGGTTTTAATGTTTTTTTAATCATTTGTTTGTGTGTATGTGTTGTTTATTTTTTCCTTCTCCATGCGAATTATTGGCAGCGAAGTCTTAGTGCTGAGGATGACCAGCATAGAATGACCAGCAAGTAGAAAGTTAGCTGGTTGGAAAAATTAAAATGTTGGCAGGAGTGAAAAGTGCTGGAAATGAGTTTTCATGACGGAAATTACTTTTGCTCTATGAACGGGGTGAAGGTGAACGGAGTGTTTTCGAAAGAAAGATGGTTGCAAAGTTAAGCTCAAGTGTTGTTTAAGCCAAAGCACAGAAAATCTTGCTGAAAACTATTAAAAAGTATCACCAGGAAATGTCGTTTTCGTTGTTGATGTTTTGATGTGTTTTAAAAGACGAAGTTCTTTATAATCTCTTCAACTTACCAGGAATTTTTCTCCATTTTGAGCTGGAACTTTATCTGCCTGTTGATCGGGATTTGTTCTTTTCTTTTGTTCTAGAAGGGAGGTCTAAGCAAAGGTGTCTTTTTTTCAGTCATATTTGATGCTATTTGACTATTTTGTGGAGTGCTTTTAAATATCGTTATTATATGGATGGATATTCTAGAAGCTCTACCTTTAGGCGAAAGCCGCTTCTGAGAAAGAGCTCAAAACTGCCAACAAGGTCTTCAAAAATTGGGTTAACGAGATGCGAATCCAGCCGAGTTTATTAATCCAGCCGAGTTTATTTCACGAATTAACAGTGAAATAACAGTGAAATAGTTAAATCCCATCCAACAGTCGAGTTTTTAAAATTAGCGGTCTGAACTCTTGATAAAATAACTGTTTTACTTGTTTTCACTGTTAAACGAGATATTTTTCTGAGTGCAGGCACATTAATGAAATCGTGTACGATAAATAATGGCAATTTGTTTTCTTGCCAATAATGCCGTAACATACCAAAATATATTAAGATTTGTTCTTACTATTTAATTTTTCGAAAGATAATTGTATTCCGACCACTCTGTAAAGAGCAATTCTTTTTTTTTTTCTATAAATTCACTCGACAGTAAAACAGTTGACAAAACGCAATCTTGAAATATACAAAAGATTTGGTAGGGAGTTTTATTTTCATGAGAATATCAACATGGACGATTTAACTCTCTATTTTTGGTACACAATTTTTTTTTTTCGTAATGATTCACTGGCGTCCTAAATTGGTTTCTGTGCCTTATCTTAATCTAGACATAACATCGACACCGTATTATCATAAAAAAAACGCCTTCGACTTCCATTACGAAGTAACCACAATACCTATAAAGCTAAGTCGCCAATTCTCCACGGAGAAAATGGAGAATCTTACCTCAAAAGCCGAGTGGAAGTGTGCATGACTCCTACATTGAGAAAAAAAGCAATAGTAAAATCACCTAAGCCGTCTTGAGTAAAGAAAATTGTATGGAAATTAGAAACTTATGGTTGTTCACCAAAGTTATATATTGTTTAATACATTGCTTTGAAAGCACATACTTCGATACCTTGCCAATAAAAAATGTTTGATTTACCCAAGCCAAGTATATAACATATTAATCAATACTATAGGTAAACCACCGAAAACTTTGACACTTTATCAAAATATTATGAGGAAAACTTATCGCTGAATACTCCCGGCGAGCTCCGCAGAGATCCCCACAAAATCTCACCCATCGCACTCACGAAGAATATTGGCTAAACATCTAGGCTACATAATTTTAATTACAAAAACCAAACGAGAACTATAATAAACCTGGAGTATTCAGCGACTGAAAACTGCTAAGGCCATCGTATAAATTATACTAGGTTTTTTGTTAATATTGCATAAGTTTTTTTCTCGGTGTAATCCAGCGGTTACAAGCAAAAGTTCTGACAAGGCCATGTTTCTACTTTTTAATCTTTCTGCATTTCTTTCCTTATTTCTAAACAACTAAAATTTTTAAAATCAGTAATGTTTATGACTAAAAAGTTCGTAGTGCAAAATGGAGTACAATTTGCACATTTGGGCAGAGGCTCTAAGATCTTATTTGGAGCGCATCCAACGTTGTGCGATATATTTGATAGGGGACAAAATTATTTCATCTTCTCTCAAGTCTCTTGGGCATTGACACAATATTGGGTGTCTAAGCCTATTACTTATATGTAGGCATCTAGTAGTATCTAACCATGGGAAGTGTTCAAGGGAGTTACAAGACCTGACGCCACCAGAACATTCTACATATGTTTCACTTGATTGCGTCTTTTCTTTCCAATAATCTATCACTCCTTTGAAAACCAATCTAGACTGGACTAAATAGGCGTAACACTGAATAGGCTTAACTTTTTTCAAAGCTAAGAAAAAATAGTTTGATTCACTGTACTGGTCGACTGAAGACTGAAAAAGTGCGTGGGAGACTGAAAGCCTATTGCACTTTTCGATAACGAACTTTCAGTTGAAGAGAAAAAGAAAACAGTTGAGGAACTAAATATCGGAGGCACAGAAGATTGCCCAAAAAGAATAAACATTGATGTCAAACATATCCATGAAAAAAATATAGAAAATAAAATATAAAAACTTTGCGAGTAGCCACTCCTTATGATTCTTCCAGAACCTTCTATCTCATCAAATTTTTTGAATTAAGACATGGAAACTTGGAACGAAAACGCTGATTATTAAGGCTCCAAAAATATCGTTCATTCTACCCAAGTAGTAAACGACATATCTGAGCGCGGTGATGATTTAATGGATGAATATAACAAATTGATTACAATCAATGAAGAATAGACTCAATATTTGCTTTTGTTTGTGAAAAGTATGGGAAAAAGTACGCTAATTCTAACAAATCAACCTTTATTTCTTAAAAAGAAATGATACACATAATGACATGTTTTTTAATTTGTAATAATAACATTCATTTTGTGTTTCTTATGTCCTGTCATAATTGAATCCAACATATGTGGAGATTATGAGTTTTTATTTAAAATTCTATCCTTGGTAGCAACCATTAAGTGTCATTTAAAACTTTAAAAAAAAATACTAAATAGTTTCTTAAGGGGGGAGCGGGGGGGGGGGGGGGGGGGGTAAGGTTTGACAACTTTTTTTTGTTTTTTTTTTATTTTTGTTTCAGAAAGTACAACATCTGAAGAATATTTTACTCAGTTTTTAGGTCATTCGGAGCAAAACTAACGAAGTTACATTAGGTTGAATGATCGTACCTCCAACTAGTGTTGCTTAGTGTACAAAACTTTAAATCGATTTTCCCAAACATGTAATTTTTAAAGTCGGTGACCGGCCTACAGAAAAAACTACTGAACCGATCGTTTTGAAATTTTTTACACATATTCTACATATAAGTAGCTCTCTAGTGACGTCGAGTAAATTTTGTAATTAATAACAATTTTACAATAACAAATAGGTTGATGTTTTTGTCAAAAATCGTCATTTTGGCTTCAAAATGGTGCCAAAAATTTAAATATTAAAAAACTCGACGTCACTGAAGAGGTAAAGTAATAAACTAAAGAAAGCATTTTGATTTTTTGGTTTCAGGTGTTCCAGTGATACTGTAGGCTGGTCACCACACAAAGACTTTTTTTCGAGGCACCTGCGGAGATCTTCAATAAATCCGTTATTTCTCTCTATTTTTTAACAAAAATTTTTTTATATATTCTTAAAATGTTGTACTTTTATAAAATAATATGTAAAATAAACCTAGTGTTATAGTTTTTTCTAAAAAAATTCATGAAAAAAGGTCTTTTTTAGACGAAACAAACCTCACCCCCCCTTGAGGTACACTTATAATCAAATTATGTGGTGCACCGTGAAATTAATGAAAACAAATTCTTTTTCTTAGGAATAAGGTCCACCCTGATTTACATAAAAAATATTTTCTTGATACTTTGATATAAAAAGTTATAGTTTAATGAGAAATTTCATTAAACAATTATTTTCATCAAATGGCCAATAGAGAGATAAACCCAATTGAGAGGTCTTGAGAGTACTTAATAAGATTTTCAATTCTATTTAACTCAAAATTTTATTCTTTCTAATTTATTTATGACAAAACTATATCAAAATAATGTATTATTATTTTGAAGATATGGACAGCTTACTCTATTCTACTAGTGACAGTGTATATACTGACTAGTAATCCCTAGGACGAAATTTAAATATGTATGTTACGCAACATAATTTACGACTTATAGTATCCTAAAGATGTGCTTGGACATGACTCAGAAATTAAGTTTAGAGTTCAATAAATTGTATAAATTAAACATAATAAATTATCTTCGCAGAATATTACGCTTCATATTTCTTTCGGAAGAACCATAACTTTACCAAGCTTGCCAAAAAAATTTTTAAAGTTTTTGTCTTCAATCATTCGTTGCAAAACTGTGAATTAAGTTTTTTATTCGCGTAACTTTTACAATGTACACAAGAACGCACTTCTTTTAAGATACAGAAAATAGTTTCCTTGTCATGCGCCTCAACAAAATTTTTAGTAAGTTAAATAATTAAAGTCTTTGTAATTTGACTTCTCTCGATCGTCCCTCACATACCTCAAATATCTGGAGGCATGTCAAAATTCTTTATAAAATAGCGACTTAACCTTTTCGATACCAAAAAATAAATTTCTTTAAATTGGCTAGCTTTGGATCTGTGTTAAGCTCATACAATGTGTTTTACGCACAACAACAACAACAAAAATGGTCGGAGAATAACCAGTCAAATGCAAATCCTGCGGCTTAAGCAGAAAAAAGAAATTAAAAAAAAAATATGGCATAATCAAAATTCCATAAAGTTGCGTTGTTGTTGATATCCTCAACACAACGGCTTAAAGCGGCTTATTTTCTAAGATTTCGCTTGCTTTTTGTTAGCAACTCTTGTTGCTTGTTGTTTTTGTAGGTATGTCCTATGGCTCTGTTGTTGTTGTTGTTGTAGCTGGCAATTCGTTAAAGTCAATTTGCAAATCATTTTTCCATTGAAAGCCAATCTTCTTCATTCACTCGATGCAGCTCATTCAATATGGCCTTAAGTTTCCGTCATTTGTTGCCGTCTTTTGAGTCGTCGTCGTCGTCGTCGTCTTCGTCATCATCGTCTTGCTCTTATTCTTCTTCTTTCTGTTGATATGGAAATTTGTAGCGTTTTAGCCAGCATCAACATGATCTTCGGAGTTTCGTTTTTGGCTTTGTATTTTTTTGTAGTTTTTTTTTATGCTTTTTTTGTCTCTGTTGCAGCTGAGCTCCATACCTTCTTCTTCTCCAAATAACCTCTTCTTAACATTTGGATTTCTTCTTTTCAATAATGATTTTCTTTGAAATATACTCGCTTGCATACTTGAGCGAAAAAGTTTTCGCCAAGCTTTTCAAAACCGTTTAGAGGTTTTTGCCTTTTGTGCTCAGGCGAAGAGATGATCATCATCATCATCATCATCATCATGGTGTGGCTCATGGCTGGGATGGTAGGGTTGGATGGATCTTGATCATCGTTGTGCTGGTGGAACGTGGTGTAATAATACTAAATTGTTGCTGATTATCCTTTTGGCGGTTTTGTTCGATGTGTTCGATGCACACTCATCCAGCCATAACGCTTTAGCGGTTATTTTATAGTTTTTTTTATAATAAAAAAATTATTTCTTTATTGTTTTTTTTTTCGTGCGCTCCAACAAAAAGTGATCTTCTTTGTGTGTTGATTGTGGCATCTTTCTCTTCATGCATGTTCTGGCAGTTACAATAAATATATATTTTCTACATAAATGTTGAGTAAAAATACGTTTACAACAACACGATTTATTTGGAAAAGTCCTGCATTTTATGCTTTTGGTTTTTCTCTTCTTATTCTCTTCTTAACTTCTTTTCTGTCGTTTTGTTGGAAATAAAGCAAAAATCAAAGCATTTTTGCCGCACTCTCACAATGACGTTAAGTTAGACATCGCTGCTGAAACGCTGACGTTGTTGACTCTTGATAGCTGCTGTGATTCCTATGGTCCATGTAGAGAAGTATCCCTGACTTGAAAGCGAATTGCATTGACGTCCGTCTGTCTGACTGTCTATCTGCTTTCGTCGTCTGTCCATTTTTACAACTCAACTTTAGCAGAAAATCACAGTTTTGTGTCGAATTTTAGCGCTTCACTTGAGTCCCTTGCTTGGTTTGCGACTTGAGCTGCGATCACTCGTAGATTTACATGCGACTTTGTCGGCATTTTCTTTTTGAACTTAAGCCGCATTAGATTGACTTTTAAGTTGCCTAGCTAGCTGTTGATCTGTCGTTTGTACTGTAATGAAGCTTTATTTAAGGCCACTGCATATTTTTTTTTTTTTCATTTTGAGTCTCGGAAATATTTGCTTTGAATTAGATTTTCTTGTGAGTGACCTGAAAGATTTCTTTGTCTAGCCCATCTACAGATAAACATTTTCGGTTTGATGCTTTATATCTGGGTAGATTTTTATTCTACTTATGTATTCAAGCTGAATGAATGAAATAATGTTCTAGTATGTCTTGATGAAATTATATTGAATAGAAAATAGGCGTATCTCAAAGAAATTAAAACAATTTCGTGTTCAAAATCGAATTTTTCATATTGGAGAAGGTTTTTTTTTTCGAGTAAAAATACCCAAAATTTTAAACATATTCCGGAAGTGACGCCTGTACAAAAATTAGTTCGTGTGAATTTTTAATAACAGGTCTTTAACATCAAATTCAACATTTTACACTTCAAATGCAAATTTGTACAAATCAATTTCAACCATTTTTAACTGAAGAATTAATTATTTTGCATTTTTTCCAAGATGAAAACCTCTCAGCGGTTCTATACTGTATTTGTGATATTTTAGAAATATCATCTGAAAACGAATTAAAAACCATGTAAAAATGGGAAATTATAACTAAGAAAAGCACCCAAGTGTATAATGAAAAAATTAAAAAATGCTGTCAATGGCGGTTAATTTTCAGCCAAAGCCTATAAACATATTTAGGTAAATAAAATGCATCATAATAAAACAACGTTTTTTCAAAATACAATAGGGGTATTCTCTATGCTTAGCATATGACATTGCACGCTGTAAGAATAGGAAATCTACAATCCGCCATTCTTGCACAGGGCAACGGCTTATGCTATGCATAGAGAATACCCCTAATGTACTTTTATAATGATCTAAGACAGCTAATATAATTTTTCAGAAAACAATTTTTTTATTTGTTCGCCACGTTGAATATTTTTCACTTTTTTTAAGTAGAAAGTGCTAAATTTCGATTTACTGATGACGCGATCAGTGACCAAAAAAGTCCCGGTGTAGTATCTTTCAGCCATTATCTTAAAACTTTGAGCTTTTACAACAGTTTTTTTCAATTTTCACATTGACTATATTGGATCCGCCATCTTTAATGTAAGAATTTTGAATTTATTCTCCAGATAGGTGATTAGCAAACCAAAAAACGAAATCCCTGAGCAACGAAATTCAGGCCAAAATATGGAATAGAAAAATGGATGACTCAAAGGGGTAACGAGTTTTAGAGTTAAGTTTATTCTTAAAGCCTTAAGTCTCAAGAATATGTGGTGAAAATTTCGAACTTGAGAAGTCGATATCTCAAAAAATAACAAAGTTATAGCCTAGTGAGTGAACCGCCTTCTAGAGCGCGCAGTGCTGGCGCTTATTTTCAAACTCGTTTTTCTCGAAACCATGTTTTCAAAGTCGGTGACCAAAATTTCTCGAAGCTCAGTGAACCGATCGTTTTGATTTTTTTGCAGGCTTATTTTAATCATAATAATCTCGTACTTGTCATAGGATTTTTTTTCTTTTTTGTAGTTTCGTTCATTTTTTATGGGCAAAATTATGACGAATTTTTGGTCGAAAATCGTTTTTTTACGTTCCAAAGTCCGCCATTTTGTGAAAAATCAATATTTTCAAAAACGGCTATGACAAGTACGAGTTTTAAGTATCTAGTTTAATAATGTTATTCCTGTTTTTGTTAAAGATGAATTTAGGAGGAGCAATCTTGGTCCCCGCATTTCACCTTTTTTTCAGAGCGCTCTACAAAAAATGCATCGAAAATGTATCGACCTTAATATTATTTTTTTTTAATAAAAAAAAACTAAAAATACTCTTGAATTTGTATATTTTTAGGTATAAAAACCTTTATTTAAAAATATTCCATAGGTTTCCTTAAAAAAATTCAAAAACATGACCTTTTTTTCGGCATCTGGCTGCGTTTTCCCCCTTAACTAGATACTGATCAAATCTAAGATCAAACTTTAAACTAGCGTTAATGCAATATTTTAAGTCATGGTTAGTAATCTCATGATTTTACAAACTCAGAACATTACGATCAGATTATTTTGCTCTCAGCTGTGGAGTATTTTTTTTTTCAAACGTTTAATAAAGCTTATGAAGTAAAAGTTGCAATAATTGTAAATACCCTGTACTATCACCACAGAAATAGAAATTTCTAAATCTAGAGGAAAATAATCTCAGCATTATAATGGAGTTGAACGTATACCGAGAAATAAAACAATAGTAAAATCGCCTAAGCCGGCTTGGGTGGAACGAATTTGTATGGAAATTAAGAACTTATGCCTATTCTGTTTTATACATTGCTTTAAAAACACAAAATTTGGATTCCCTGCCAAAAAAAAATGTTTGATTCACCCAAGCCAAGTGTATAACATATTAATCAATAGTATAGGTAAGCCATCGAAAACTTTGACACTTTATCAAAATGGTATAGATTTGAACACTATGTTCGTCAGATTAAGCAAGCTCGTTTACATAAACTGTCGAAGCCATAATTTACAATTACAAAATACTTGGTTAATTTATCCAAGTCAATATAAGTTAAACATGTAAAATTAAGATGTTTTGACGAAAAACTTAGGAGGCTCCAAATTGCCGAAGACATCTTATGAAGTATACTAGGTTTTTTGTTAATTTGGCAGAAGTTTTTTTCTCGGTGTAGGTATAAATGAAAAAGAGCATAAAAAAATTAAAAGAGACATACGGTGAACATTCCCTTTGCCCTTCGCTTAGAGGTTTAAGAAACTTTTAGTATAAAAAAACTTAATAGAAATTGATATTTAATTGAAATATCTCAGGCTGGGTTCTTAAAGCCAATAAGACCTGAAAATATTCCCTTTTTTAAAGAAAAATTATACGCGAAATGCTTTTGAAACGAGCTGGTGTAATTACTAAGGCATGACTAAGGAATAAAACAGTGCGTGTTGCGTTTAATAATTCAGAAACTTTAAGAAATTTTAGTAAAATTTGTTCGCTGTTTTTGAACAATAAAGTTGTAATGGTTATTGTTAGAATAACAGTTGAATACTGGTTTTATAAATGAAGTTGGCCTTTGTTAAGTTAAAAAAAAGAGTTAAAAGTTGTAGTTAAAATTCTGAGAATTAAAGTAATTTGATAAAAACTCAGTTTTTATGTGTCATCATTTATTAAAACTTCTTCAAATGTGAAGTGTTGAATGCGAAGAGTGAAGAATATTTAGTACTAGCGATACCTGGGGGCGTGGCTATGCCTAAAATAAACACATATACTTACAGCTGTTAAATTTGAGTGTTTTTTTTATTTTATTATAATGCTAATAGATATACAATATTTATTATATTTTAGGCCGGACTGGTCTGGTCCAATACCCGTCCATGTCTTCTAGTACAAGTACATCTCCAAGTGAAAACTTTGTTCTGAGTTTCATTGTTATGCGATATTTAGTTTCAAAGCTATTCGATATAAAAAATTTAGCTTGTATGGACGGAGCCACACCGGCTTGTCCAATGCCCATCCCGGTTTTCTAGTAGAAGGACATTACCAAGTGATAACTCCATTCTGAGTCTCAGTGTTCTGTGACTTTTTCTTGCAAAGCTATTCGATATCAAAAATTTGACTCAAATGGACGGGGTCACACCCCCTTGTCCAATGTCCGTCCGGGTTTTCTAGTAGAAAGACATTACCAAGTGATAACTCATTGTTCTGTAACTTTTGCTTCCAAAGCTATTTGATCTCAAAAGTTTGGTTGGTATGGGCGGAGTCCCACCCCCTTGTTCAATGCCCATCCCAGTTTTCTAGTAGAAGAACATCACCAAGTGATAACTCCATTCTGAGTTTCAATGTTCGTGACTTTTACTTTTTTACTTCCAAAGCTTTTCGATATCAAATATTTGGCTCAAATGGAAATGGATCTACCCTTGCCCAATGCCCGTCCTGGTTTTCTATTAGAAAGACATCACCAAGTGGTAGATCCATACCGAGTTTCTTTGTTATGCGACATTTTGTTCCAAAGCTATTCGATATCATAAATTTAAATTGTTTGGGTGGTGCCCAATACTAGCTTTTTTTTTGTCAGTCGAGTCTCCTTCGACTCCTTTGCCAGTCGACTAAGTAGTAAGGTCTTACCGAGTGTCATTGATATTTGGAAAGTTATACCAAAAATTTGGGCTGTTGATGAAGTGGCACTCCCCTCTTAAACACTTTAACTGCCATCATACAAAAAAAATATCCGGTCTTCCGGGCCATTTTTTTTTTACAGATCTAGTGTATTTTGGTATCAGAAAATCCAAACAAAATATCAAAAAATGTTTTTTTTTTATATTTCTGTGAAATTTTGAAATATTTTATTGAGGCACAACATATGTGCCTCACGGCCTAATGTATACGCCGTGTATAAGAGGTAGGCGTGGTTTTGTACCGACTTGACTAATTTTCGAACTTGACCTTTATTTTTTTGATAAAAGCGAAATATTGAATTTCGTGATGATAGCCTGAAAATTACGGCTGCAATCATGATCATAAACAGACGGACAGACATACGAACGGACAGATAGACATGACTAAATCGATTCGGGTTATGATGTCGAGCTGATCAAGAATATATATAAATATATATTAATATATATTATAAATATATATTATAAATAAATATATATAATATATATTTACTTTTCTACACCAACCACGCTTCCTTATGGGCGTTACAAACGAAGTGACAAAATTAATATACCCCAGTAAAAGGAGTTGTTTTTTAATCGTGGGGGTATAAAAATGATGCGCTAAAGATAGGTTAAGGTGTGCCAGGCCATGCGGAATTGAACTACGTTTACAGATTTGCATTTTGGGGTATTAATTTTAAACCAGGAACTATAATGTGTAATCAAATACTGAGGCACATACGCTGTGCCTCAGAGCCTACGTGGACATTTTATTGAGGCACACCGTATATGGCTCATGGCAGTTAACGTGTTAAACGCCCATAAAATGTTACCAGTGGAACAGCAATTGTAAATTGAGATTGAATACTTAATTCCAAGGCTATACAACCTATAATTTCAAAAATATTCGATGCCGCAAATTTGAGTTGTATGGAAGGTGCCAAGTACCCTTGACCAATGTCCGCCCCACTTTGTCTATAACCTTCGCAGAAGTTCAAGCAATAAGTTAACAAAGTTGCATAAAGTACGAACAAACGAGCAATCATTTTTATATATAAGATAAATAAACTTCTTCACTTATTAAAACATCTTCAAATGCAAAATAGACTGTTGGTTGTAATAAAGTTTTAAAAATTTTAAAGTCTAAAAAAAGAACTGGAAGAGTCTTTTATATGAAATAAGAGTCCTATTCACTATAATCCAAATCAATTAGAGAACTACTTTTGAAGACATTTCGAATTAGGTTCAAAGTACAAACAAACATCGGCGATGAAAAATCAAATTTGACAAAAACGTGTCGAATAAATGACATTTTGTAGACATTTTTAAATTGATGCCAAACGACATGAAACTTCAATTTCAAACAACTGACAAAATCGAAAATGTCAAACGTGTCTAATGATTGTTGTATGAGCTGCATTGAAGACTGTCTTTGCAACTGCTGCTGCTGCTGCTGCTGTCATCGCAGCCCTACCCAAGTTTCAAGGCTGACTACGCTGACTTGCTTCAAGCGCCAAGTGACCTTCCTTTAGCGCCTTACCCAGCTCAGCTAATCATGTCTGCTGCTTCTTCGTGCTGTTCTACACGGACTTCAAAGTCCAAAAAAAAAAAAAAATGAACAGAAAAAGATCTGCTCAAAAGCATTTTGCATACGAAATTATTTTGCGACAACAACAAATGCAGCGCTGCATGCAAATATTTTTATATATCATGCGTCTACATATATAGTTGATTGTTCCCAGTGTTTATTTGTTTTAAATTTAGTACACAACCCATAATGTTAATTTTCGCTTTATGTTCGGTTTTTGTTTTGTTTTGTTTTTGGTAATTTTTTAATCAATTAACAAAACCAACAACGTTTAAGCCAAAGCCAGACACGTATTTTATTTCAACTATCTAGAATATTAAAATGGGATCAAGTAATGGAGTGAGTGACTGAGTGACTGACGATGACGTTGTAGACGGCGACAAAGACTTTGAGCCACTGCTTACTGTGCGCATTTTAGCCAAAGTCTGACTGAAAAAAAAAGAAACCCTCACAAGCAAATACAAACAAAAAAAAAACCAAGTGACAAAAGCAAAACTTTTCTGCTTCGCGTTGGAGCGCTCAAGAAATAAGTTGGTGGAAGAAACGTTGACGGAATTTTAACCAAAAAAAAATTGTTAACGTTTTGTGCGCCGCAGCGTTAAAACTGTTTAAAATGCGACTGAGGAATGCCATGAGAAATGATTACAAAAAGATTCAACAACAATAACAACTGAAACAGGGTGTAAATAAAACAACTAAGGAACTTAACTAAAGTTCAGTTAAAAACGATAACAATGAAAATTGCATTAAAGACGCTTAAAAGTAAGAAGCATTTAAAAAAGATTGCCACTAAAAATGGTGTGAATGCGTATTTAAGCTAGTAGTTACACAAGTGCGTGCAAGTCAGGCAAGAAGATACTTTTTTTTGTCACCGAAGCGCATCCTTAAGATACAAGTGCACACTTACTTGCAACTGGCTTGTTTATGAAATCTTTTTTGTGTTTTATTTATCGTTTTTCTTTTTTTTAAACATTATCACGACTATTTTTTTGTCGCTGTTTAAAGTATCTGTGTATCTGTAAGATCTACAGCTTGTATCAATGCGTGTTCAATGACAAAGAATCACAAATAAAAATGAATGAAAATCCTTAAAAATGCCACAACTTGAGAAAAAAAAAATAAAAAGTCGAGCCATCTACAGGCAACACTTAATTTTAGACATTTGCTCATTTTTAAGTTATTTTTTTGTTTTCGTAAAAAGATCATCAACAGCTATAGACGACGCGCAAAATCGCATCATGATCGCATTGATTTTCGTCAGAAACTTGCAGCTCACTGATCCTCCACTGATCCCCAAGTGAATGAGTTTTAAGGTGTGTGCCTGGAATTTTTAGAATAACCAACAACGGCTACTTTTTGTTTTTTTTTTTTTTTGTTTGAGCTGTACCTTATGTATGTTTAATACATATATATTCGGTACATAGCTAAGTCGAATGTGACACATTTTGCCGTTTTGATGTTGAGCAGACATAAATAGCTTTATGAGAGAAGCGGAGAAAACTTTGTAACGCATTCATCTCAAGCGCGAAATTATTAGCTTAGTTGGTTGATTGGGGTATTTCATCTTCTTACTGGATATTTCGTCCATATGGTGAAAGTGATAAAAATAGTTTTTGCTGCTGAAAACAAAAGTTTAACATTATGGTGGACAAACTGTTTGTTGCCTGCTTAAAAACGAAGTTTATCTGAAAAATATCGGGGTTGAAAAAAGAAAACCAAAGAGGAAATTTTTTTATTAATTTTTATTAATATATCGTCGTTCGTAAATTATTGTGTTCTATATCACAAAATTGAAAAAATGGAGATAAGACTGGTATATAGGCAAATTTTTCGAGATCTATCGATCTGTGTCATCAGTTTGCTTTTATCTTTTATAGTTTTCGAAATATGAGACATCGACTTTGTGCTATACAACACTGTTCTGACAAGCTTCGTAACCTATTGTGTTCTATATGCAAAAAATCGTGCATATAGAACAAAAACGAAGCAAAAATACTAAATAAAAAAAATATTTTTTTATTTTGTTCTATATGCAAGTCTAAATAAAGTTATTAAAGTTATTATTTGGAGGTCTTTGTATTTTGCTGTTTTTTTGTTCCCGCTTTAGATTGCAGTTGGTAAATAAAATGAAACAAAAAAGAAAATAAAATACCCATCATAAATAACATAAGGTTAGAAGTTAAATTTTACAACAACGTTTAAAAAAAGCTTAATACTAAGAATAAGAAAGGATAAGCAATAAATAAGAAGATATCATTGGAGAAAGTAAATGATGTGAAAATTTTATACAACTTTTTATCACTTGATGCGGTGGCATACTTCAATATGGGTATTCACGGGTTGATGCGAATTGCAAGAATGCGAAAATGCAACATATTTTTCGCACTAACGCGTGAGCATCAATATTGTAACTTTACGATAGCGGAAAGAAATATATTGCCACCTTATTTCAAACAACAAAAACTTATTAAAATCACAAACTTAGCCTTTTTTAAGTTTTACCCAGATGGCAACTATGCTTGAAAACACCCATAACATGAATCATCTGTTTCGCATCACTGTTTGTGCGCTTTCGCAATAGGTTTGAGCAGTGCGTAATTCAAGAAGAGTCCCAAAATTGCTTCTAATGTGTTTGATGTTGGAATGAAGCAAAAATTCGCAATCTTGCATTTTCGCATCGTCGCAACTGTGTTTCGCATCAACCCGTGAATACCCATAATAATTTGTTTAATACAATTTAAAATATAGGTACAACTTTTTGTCTTCGTTTTTTTAACAAACTTGCTTCAATTAAAAAATCTCCGTAAATCAAGCATGAACTTCGTGGAATCGAAGTCAAATAAATTTGCTTAATTTTTTACTTGATTTTGTAGTCGAAACTTACCTTTTAAGAAATAAACAGGTATTGATTTAAGTGGACTCATAAGAACATATGTATAAAATTAAGTTAATATTATAATATATGAAATAAAGTTTTTGTTGAGTGAAATCACATTGATTTTCATTTCTCCAATACATATTACATTTTGTTCTATATGCTATAAAACAAGGAGAGTTTCATAAATAAGTGCATATAGAACAAATTATTTTTTTTTAAACGCATCTTACTCTAAAAAACGCTTCCAAGGATGAACATTTTTTTTGACAGAAAAAACTACAAACTCTTGATCTTTCATTGGTAAGAAAATCGCGGCAGATTTTTCGGTTCAGTTTTATACTAAACTTTAAACTTGATTTACCAAAAAAACATTTTTGTCATATAGAACACAATAACTTGCGAACGACGATATGACAGAATTTTTAAATTTAAGTTCTTTCACCATTTAATAAAGTGTCCTACTAAAAAGTTTTCAAGAATTAGCCTTGAAAATAGTTTGAAAAATGAAGTAGTCTTTATTGTAATAAATATGTCCTTAAGCACAAGAATAAGTATTTTTTCCTAAGATATGACAAAACTAGCATTGTTTTATATCAAAACAAGAAAAAAAAAGAGATAAGTTGGCTGTATTGGGGACCCACCCATCAAATTTTGACGTAACGTATCTTTATTCGTGTCCTTATTCTAGTCCCTTTCCTTTCCTTTCCTTTAATTTGATCCCAAACTCGTTCTCATCCTTATCCTTTTTCGAACTCTGGAGTTAATTCATGCCCAAATTACTGACCTTACCTTTGTTTCAGTCTCTTTCGTAATCCTTGTTCCCCTTCTTTTCCCCACCTGTGTCCAAAATATTATCCTTAATGTGTCCAACTCCTTGTCCTTTTCCCAATCTTGTCCTACATATCATTTTAACTGTCTAGATCTTTGTTCTTATCCTTATCCCAGTCCTTGCCATAATTAGGCTTGGGTAGTTCATGAACGAACTAGTTCTATTGAACGATTCCGACTCATGAACTATGTGAACTAGTTCAGTGCTTCTGGTTCTTTTAGTTCATTTTAGTTCAATTGATTTTGCAGCGAGTAGGAACAAAACGAACGAGAGCAAAAATAACTAAATTTACCAAGCAATGGTTTGAGTCCTTGGTTTGTCCAAACGAACTAATAGAACTAACGAACTAAAAGAACGAACGAAGTATCACATGCAACGAATAAAAAGAACGAACGAACTAAAAGAACTAAATGAACGAACGAACTTAAAGAACTAAATGAACGAACTAGTTCATTACATACTATTGAACTAAAAAGAGCGATCTTTGTGGTGAACTAAAATGCCCAAGCCTAGTCATAATGCTTTTTCCAGACCTGGTCTGAAGTATTGTCTTTTGCCTTTTTTCCAGCCCTTGTCCTAATACTTATCTAAACCCTTGTTCTAACACTTGTTCTAATTTCAATTTTAGTTTATTATTTATTTTTACTTTTGCTTTTGGTATTGCATTTGGTGCATTAAGATTACTTAAATGGGTTCCCTGAGAGGCTTCTTGACAACAATATTATTTTTTTTTTTTATTTTTATCATTTGACCGATAACCTCAGCTTTAGTGTTGTTTCATAAAATTTACCGTAGCGCAAATAATCACGTAGTATTAATTCCATGCAACTTTTTTTCATTCTTGATACATTTTGTCTGTAATTGGCGATTACCTCCGTGGTGTCGTTACTTCAAAAACTTTTTTATTTTCGTCATGAACTCAAAGACCTATTTTTTGTCATCATGAAATAAAATTTTTCGTAGGACTTTTACTCACCAGTTAATAATTCCATTCAACAATATTGCATTTTTGTTGTATGAGTAACTCCCACACGACTTGACATCATAATTTCTTATTTTATTTTTGTCGTATTATACAAATTATTTCATTTGTGTTTTATAACATTTACCAAGTAATAATTCGATGCAACGCCGTTGCATGATATCTGCATTTACGATCTTGGAGAGGCTTTCTTCGCACCGTCAAACATTTCTCGTCTATTTTTGGCGTAAGATCTAAGAGGTAGCTTTTACTAGTGTATACTAATTTTTTTCCGTTGCACCTATTCATAGCGTGTTATAATACCATTTAACAAATTTTTCAGTTGTAGTTATCTCCACGTCCCCAAGTCATCTTTAATTTGGTTTTTATTTCTGTCATGAAGTCAAAGAATTAACCTTTATTGCCATAGAATTATTTTTATCAAAGCACCCACATGGAGCGAGTAACAATTCCATGCAACGCCAATGAATTTTAAAAAAATGTCTCTTTTTAAATTTTTTTGATAATCGGTGATATTCCATGTCAAAACACCCACGTTTCTGACATCACTATTTTTGAAAATTTTGAAACCCTCTGGATTGATAGTTCTTCTGAAACGTATTATATCTACATATTTTACTTTTTTAATTTTTTTTTTTTTTTTTTTTTAAAGATATACACTGTAAAAAATTTCAAAATATTTTCAAAAATACAATAAGTGCATGTGCATCAAACAGCTGTAAATTCGAAACCGTAAGTTGTACAGAAAAAAATCTGAGATATATCTTAAAGACCTTGAATAGGTCTTTCTTGTGGTATACTTTTTTTCTGTTTTTATGAAATTTTTAAAAATTTTTTTAAACTGAAGTTTTGTGTCACATTTTTCATGATGATCGCAATAAATTTTTCACCTTTTGAACATAGTGTCGTTATAATACATCAATTCTTAAGGCTAATATAAAATTTTAGCGGGGATCCCAAAAATTGCTATTTTTAACGAATTTTTTAAAAAAATGCCGAAAAGTTCATTTATTTACATATAAAACTCTTCTGTACATGGCTTTGTCACTGAACTCCTCCTAAAGGACTGAACCGATTTTGATGAAATTTGGCGTGTGCGGCTGATCTCATAGATGGTTTAGGTTTAAAGTTTGACCCGGTAAGTGGAACTGTTGTTGCTGTGGCAGTATTTAAAGGGGTATTTGAGAGTATAACTCAGAAACGAATTGAAAACTTGACATGATTCTTTCACTACACCATTACTTTTTATGCATAAAAATAAACAAAAATCTTATCAAATATGTATATCTGTGGCAATATGACATAGTAGCTTAAGTCCAAAAATATAGTTGTGAGTTATTTATATTTTTAAAAATCCTTTTTCTCATTTTTATATGTAAACTTCGTGTATGGTCATTAGAAAAGTCGGCATAACTTTCTTTTTAAGAGTCGGATCTAAAAAAAGGATCGGACAGAATTGTGCATCTTGAAAAGGTGAATAGTAATATGTAGAATTTCAGTTTTTCGCTTATGTCGACTTAAGCTACTCTGTCATACTGCCACAGATATATAAAAATTTTAAATTTTTTTCGTCCGAGTAAAACCGGGTATATCATCTAGTTGTAATGGTTGACTACCGCTTAGTGTGGCTCCAGTACAGCATTATTTTGAAGAATCAAAGTACAAGTTATTTTCAAGAGCACTCACTAATAACCTACAAAGTTTATAAAAAATTTTAATCAGAAAGGTCAGATTTTGCTCAAAAATAGTCGAATTGATATGGAATCATTGATATATAAAAAAAAAAAAAAATCAAAATTCTATGTTTTTACATATAAATTTGCTTTGACTTATTTTTATTTGAGCTTTGTTTGATATGGTTTGACTGCGGTTTGGTTATAACTTAAAATGATCGCCTACGCCAAAAACCCAACCAATGTGTGAGAATTTGAAAAAAAAAAAAATTTAAAAAAAATTGGAGTGATACCCCAAAAAACCTCAAAAATGTAACCATATAAATTAAATAAATATTTTTGACGCGCGTGAATTTGAAGAAGGTTTTGATTACGACTTAAATTTGTTTTGGTAACGATTTTCATTGCAGTGTTTCGTTTATGGGCTGGCAACATATTTATTGTTGTTGCCGTTCTTAGCTGGTTGGTTGGTTGGCTGTAGGTTTCATCCATATTTTGATTGATGGTTAACCATATCTTTTTTTATGCGTTTGTTTTTTCGTGTGTGCCGGTTGAACGAATTTTTGATTTGTTTGGGTTTGGTTTGGGTTTAGGTTTGGGATTTGATTTTGGTTTAGTCTGGTTTGAGTTGCAACAAATATGGTGAAGATTTATTGGGTTTCACGTAGCATGTACTTTTTACGGTTTATTTGTTGTTGTTATTCTTCGCTTCTTGGGCTTGGGAACAGTTTATATGGTGCAACAGTGTTAATTAAATATGACTGCAAAAAAAAAAAACTGGTGGGAGAAACACCTGCTCTAAATTTTTTCAGATAATTGATTTTTTTTTCACTAAATTTGCTAAATTTTAAATTTATTTAAAAAGGAAGAAATACAAGAAGGATATTAATTTGAGTAAATGATTTAGTTTGGCTTTAGCCTCTTTAAAAGCCTGTGAGTGCAGCATAGATTTTTTGCTATTTTTCTTTTTGAGGGTATCACGTTTGCCAAAATCTAATACATTTTCCTATAGCTGGACGACATATAAGTAGAATAAAAGGAAGCGAAAATTGCAGTAAAACGCAATTTCTCGATGTGGAAAATAAAGCTGACCGCAATAGTACTTTGTGGCAAAGCAAAAAAAAAAAAAAAGAAAGAAAGAAAATTTATCTCCTCTTGTGCACTTTGCCAGTAAAGCAAATATAATCGCTTATTTTCATCTAAAACTCATTTGATTTGCCAAACTAGATAAAGTCAATGCATGAGCTTCGAATTTCGACACAATAAATTGAGGAAATTTTAAATTTACTGATAAATCGAGGGTTATTCTATGATAACTTCCATTTTAGTTTCCTATATCCCCAAAGACTATATGTACCAACTACTATATGTAAGAAATAATAAAATATAATTTTGAGAACTAACAAAATATTTATTAATCTTCGCGTTTGAAGAACTAAATATAGGTTCAGTAGGATAAAATGTTTTGGTGGGTGGAACGTTTCGTTGGCTGAAGCGTTTCACCTGTGAAATTTTGACCGGCGCTTGCATATAACCAAGTGTCTTATCGTCACGTGTTGCTTTCATTGCCGCATAGTTTTTCATGATACAGCGAAGCGTTCAGACGTACATTGTGTTGCTCAACGGTGGTAAACATATTTTTCCAAAAGTTTTTTTGATCGAGTGAATTTATCGTATTTTATGCCAACTACTCAACATAAGTTCAAGGTAAATATATCAGACACGTTGGTTTAATGTTGTTCTTAAAAAATATGAAGTGTTTGTGAAATAACTATCGAGTGGTTGTGTGATCTCAGCAGTGTTTTAAAAATGAAACGTTTCACCCCACAAACCCCGTTTTAATGCATATTTAGGGTTTTTGTGTGTGTTTAATGCGTTTTTATTTGATTGATTGCAACAAATGCGACTGGCCATATCACTTGAAATGCGTCAACATGGGCAACCGTGGCTACTACACCTGTTGAAACTGCGACTCTTATCACGATATAAATGATAAATTTGGATTCGATCTCTTTTATTCAGTATTTTAGTTTCTTGCTGACTAAGTAGCCTGCCCGAGGTCATTAAACCGATATATGTTGATGTTTATACATGAAAACGGAAAGATACTCTTGGTGAAACGATTCACCCCACCATTTTTCAAAAATTGAGAAACAAATATTTTCAAAGTATCCCTATAAGTTTTTGCCGAATTCGAAAATATTCAAATCCGAGCGCATAGAAATTAAGAAAAATGTTCATTCTTGTGATTTAAGCCAAAAACCATTAAAAAATTATAATTTTTGGGGGTGCTGTGAGCCTTAAAAAAAAAAACACAGGTGCGTCATTGGACACACGAGAGAAGCGAAGCATTTTTGCAATTTCATAGATTTGATAATTTAATGGTTTTTTTCGATTAAAATAATTTTTAAATTTAACACTTTAAAATAACAAAGTAAACAACAAAACATGTTAATCTTAACACCAGTAAATTTTTTTAAGGTCCTACACGAAAAAATGTTACTTTTGCAAAAATAATGGGGTCGATCATACATATCTACTCTTTGCGGCCCTCCCTTAAGGCCCCTTTGTTCAAGTGTAGGGAATAAATATAAAAAAAATAACTAATATGCAATGAAAGAACTGAACAGCTCGTGGTTTTTGTTTTTATGACTCTGCTTGTAAGTATTAGCATATGTTCGATGCTTACCGCGTAAGCAACTTAATTTTTGAGTTGCTTAATTTTTCAACAGGCCAGCTGCTCTGAAGTTGTAAGACAAACATTCAACAAGTTTGAGGCAACGTTGTTGCTTAGAACGTAGAGCAACATATCTAATAAGCACGAAAACTTTCTTGACTTACAGATTGCTTATTTTTAAGCATAAACGACCTCTGGTAGTATGTAGAAGCAACATTTTTGCTATTTTGGTACTATTGTTTGCACACAATCCTTAGTGGTTTTTGTGTATTGGCTAATAGTTATTGTAGGATATGAAGAATATATAGCCAAAACACAATTCTGTAGATTATGGTGATCTCCTGCAACATAGCGTTAGTAACACTTAATACTTAATATTGAATCAGCGATATTCCCGAACGAGGGCTTTTGGTTTGATGATTAGAGCTTTAAACTCTCAGTCGATGGATATGAGTTCAATTCCTGCAGCGGGCAAGAAATTATTTTTAATTTAACATTTTCTTGTTTCAATAGACGCAAGCTAAAAACAACAACAATTCACTCCAGGAAATCACAGAACGAGGCGTAAAAAGATTCACTTCGAAAGCGAAACGCTTCACCCCACCTCACCATATTAGTTAAAATTTTCTTCAAATTTTTTGTTGAATTGAGGAAAAGAGTTCTTTGAAATAGTTTGATTCTGTCAGTTGCACAAAATCATCAAAAGTTTTTTGAACATTTTATTGTCTTTTAGAGGTTTCATTTTTCTCAACTTAACGCATGTGTTACGCAATTTTTTTTCTTTATTAAAATGTCTTCCATGAATTTAAAGAACATTTACGAGAAAATTTAGAAACTTTAAAATTTACGAAGAATTGTTTGAATGTTTTTTTTTTTTTTTGTTTTTGTTACTTTATATTTGCCGTTATTTTCTCAATAGTCCTGGGTTTTAATGAGTTCTGAGTTAAAACTAATAATTACAACAAGGTTTTTCTGTTATTTTTGACAGTTTCTTGGTTTTGGTAGCATTTGGTAGACATCAGAAGATGCTCAGAAAGAGTATTTTTTGTTCAAATACTTGTACATGTTTGTATTAAAGAAGTTTGATGAAAGGGCTCTTTGTGTTTTGTATGGTTTTTGATTATTTTAACTTAACAACACTTAACCAATTTTAAAATGACACATTTCACTTAAAGAGGATAATCGAAATAATTTCTAAGTTTCAAAATGTGATCTGCAGTGGTTTACGATGGAGAGTATACTAGTATTAATACTTAATTATAATGAAACAATATGTTTCCAATTTAAAACTCGTAAGCCATTGCATATCCATATTGTAACTCCTCAATCATTTACATTAGGGCAGAAAAGAAAAAAAAAAAACAAAAAAGTCGAAGCTTTTAAAGTTTTTTATCAGTTGTAAATTAGAAGTTAGATACAACCACTAAAAAACTTAGATCCTACTTATACTGTCAATATGCCGAGAAAGTTACCCGGAAGTTTATTTTGACAGAGAGAACGCTTTTACAATAGTAACTGAGTTCTTATCTACTTATGATGCACCCTGTGTCGAGGTAAACCTTGATCGTACCATACTTTTAGGCATAGCCTTAACTAGTATGTATGTGTTCAAAAGCCATGCAAGACTACTGATGAGCAGTGTTGCCAGTCTAGCCTTTTTGAGGCTAGATCTAGCCTTTTTTTCTGTCGTCTAGCCTCGAAAAATACCATCTAGCCTCTAGCCTTTTTTTAGCCTTTTTTTGTTTCGTTCTAGCCTTTTCTAGCCTTTTTCAAGTTCCTTTAATTTTTCAACTCCCTGTAAGTCGAGGCAGGGAAACAAGTTTGCGCGAATCATAGGCAGCAAGAATTAAGTCGCCAAATGTAGAAAACTGGAAATGTAGTAACTTGAAATGTAATGAGAAAGTAATTATTTTCCCTAAAAATCCTTTATTTTCAAGTCTGTTTACGAAGTTCGAGGAAATAACTTTGTGTCGCCAGTGTAAACTTCGTTTCTCGAGTTAAGAATACAGTTTAACTTTAAAGCATTGGATTGAAGTATGTTTGTGTTCTTTTTGTTGTTTTTTTTTATTTCCTGCACCTGAACAGGGGAGCTTTAAGTAGGGCCGGAGAGGGTTAATATGTATGACCGACCCCCATTACTTTTGCAAAAGGAACATTTTTCCTATTCCCTCCGACTTTCCTATTCTCCGTAGGGGTTTATTAATTTCGTCACTTTGTATAGAAAAGTATAAGTAGACGCTCGTTAGTGGCTTGTTACGGCAGCGCAGTCGCTTAGACTTGAAAAGTAGAAAGCTTGATTTTTTCTACCAATTAATATCGGGTAGAAACAAAATAACATCAAGCCTGACTTATGATTCGTTTTTCAGAAGCTAGTCGTGGCTTGTATGGTAGAAACATATCAAGTTTCTACAAGTTAAGTCAAAACTTGATTTTTTTCAAATTACTTGATTTTCAATTGACTTGTTGTAGATCTCTGGTATGGACCCAGTGCAACCCTGTGCTCTAAAAATAATATATTTGGCAGGTCTTCATAAATGAAACGTTATTTCAGCTGGAAATGGAAAAAACAAATATTCTTTGCAATTCTGGTTTCCATTTACTAGATATTTCAATAAAGTTTCTAAATTCATACAAGAAATGAGTTAGAAAATAGGTGATTCTAATGATGAAATTGAAAGTACTTCCAGCTCCAGCAATGGGGCTTCGTCTGATTATTGGAATTTGAGGAGCCCAGAGCAAGCAAGAAAAATCCGAAAAACTCGAAAAAATACGGTTTTTATACTTATTATATATTTGAGCTTGAAGAACCGAATTCAATTTTAATCAATTTCAAATATGTTTTGTTCTTGGTATTGTTTTATATCATATTCATATAGTATGTAAACATATAAATACGTACGCATATTCACAAAGTAAAAAATAATGTAAAAAATCTAGCCTTTTTTTAGCCCTTTTTTTAAGGCATCTAGCCTTTTCTAGCCCTTTTTTAAAGCCCATCTAGCCTTTTTCCCCAAAAATTTCTGGCAACACTGCTGATGAGTTGGTGTAACGGCCAACGAATAGTCTGTCTAGTCTGCTGTGCGATTTGCTCTGTACAAAGCCGTTGTTGTTGGTTGTTGCCTTCATTGTCTTCATGTTGTCTTGTTGTCAACATACTTGGCCTAAAGCTCACATTTGTTTTCAATATAAATAATGAAAGGTCTCATAAAAATTTATATATCTAATGTTTAAGCCTAGTTATCAAAGCAATTTGAGTGATTTGGGGTCAATTGAGCATTTAATAAGGTCTAGACTCTAGAGTACTTAACCGTAGCAAATTCTATTTAAAAATTTGAGAAGCATGTCATAATAAGAGCAAAATTATTGAGAAAAAACAAAAAAATAGAAGTGGAAGGTTAAGAAAGTAATTTTTTAAGTGATTTTATTAATTATAAGAATAATTTAATAAACATTTTTTTCGGTTGAGAAATCGTTAAAAAAAAACACAATTTCATATAAAAAAAGTAAGGGGAAAACAACTTTGTTGTATTATATAATAAGCTAGGTGACATGATACTTGATTCTACCCCAGAGTTGAATCGCAGAGGAAAGATTTTTGGATAAGATTATTCAACTCTCCGTTTTAACTCACCATGTTAATATAACACCAGAAAGGCCCATATTTTCTCTTCCAAAAACTTCCTCACTGACCCGCACATATTTTTGGATTGATATTTGTTCGTTTTCTATATGTTTCATTTTTTATCATTTTGGATTCTATATTTTTTAGATGAATTAATGCTTATGAAGCTTTGAAGAATTATCAAGTTTTGTTCATTTTTCTAACATTACCCATTTTTCAATATAACACATATATAATATCAGTATTTTAAACTATAATTTTAAAAAAATTTTCTCTTCTATTGCAGACAACTTCGGAACAAGTGCAAGTGGTAAGTTTAACAATACATTGACAATATAGATAAAAAACGCAACTATTTTATTTCAAGAAAACCTTAACTTAACCAAACACCTTTACTAACCAATTTTCTTAATAAAATCTTAAATAATTACAGTTATTAATCAATAGTTGCCATGGGCCTAATATATGCTAACTTCATGCAATCAAAATAAATTTTAAATCATCAAAGAAGTTCTCAAAAACTAAAAAAAAGAAATCCTTAAAGACCCCAAATTTTTCTATTAATTTTTATATCATTCAATAAGAGCTAAACGTAAAACGTTAACGCAAAGCCTTTAAAAAAAGAGAAACAAAAAATAATATAGCTGAACCTCCATTTTTTTTTTTTCTTCCACATATCATTTAACTTTGACAGCTCTATAATTAACTAGCATAACCCATCATCAAGTGAGCGTGCGTGTGTATTAGCGTGTGTGTGAGTGTGTTTGTGTTCCATGCCCGTCTTACTTTGGGGATATAAATTTTCTGATTAAAAATCATCTTATCATTTATTGTACGATATGCTGGCTGTTGTGGCTTTATGTGATTACGTTACGCTTGCGACTTAAACGTAAGTTTCTTACTTTTATACTTAATTCTTTTCGGGCTGGATGGATGTTCGATCCTTTTTGACTTTAGTTGTTTAGGCTTTGCATTTAAAGAAAGAAAAAAAAAAAGGAGGTTAACAAATGCGGACTTTTGTCTGTCTGTCCGTAGGTAGGTCTGTCTATCTGTCTGTGGGTCTGCCTGCATTGATTGTAGCTGTGCCGTTGAGCATTAGCGAGGATTTTGTGGGGATTTGGTTGTTATTGTTGTTGGTGTTTGTTGTGTTTGGAACTTGTTTCTGTGTTGTTTTGCTTTGTTTTTTGTATCATTTTGGTTTATTTTGGGTTTTGATATTTAGGAATTTTTGGATTTCCTGTGAAATACTTTAAGCCGCGTTATTTTTAGTCATTTAAAAAGAAAAAAAAAAAAAAAACGAAATGAGCCCAATAGTTTTTGGATCGGTTCTTTTGTTGGTTGTATTTTTGTGTTATTTTCAGTTGGATTGATTGAATATTTCGTCATATAGCCCGAGTGCGTGTGTGCGTGCGGCTATTTGTAATCGAATACTGTCAAGAAGTAGAAACCTATACTTAAAAAGGTCAGTATTAGTTTCCTAGAGTTGGACTAAGGCAGAGACTAAACATAATTTGTGCCTCTCTATTTTGGTTAAATAATTCATGCTAACGAGACGGCGTAGAATAGTTTTAATTGCCGTAGATAGTGTTGGAGATTCGAACTGTGAGCGGGTTCAAATCAGGTCATTGTTGCATGATTAACTCTAGAGTTGAACAAAAATTCTCAAAAATTTGGCTGCTTTTAATGTGTGGGAACTCAAAATTAAGACATTTGGTCAGAGTTTTTGTTTCCATTTAGTTCGCTTTCTGAAAAACATAGAAACGTGCAAACTTTATGCCATATTTTTTGAAATCTTTTTATTTTCTTTCAACATAATTAAAGTCGACACGCCAACGGGTTTTCCCCAGTTATTTTTTTTTTTTTTTGTTTTTTGAGTAGAGGTTTCATTTTGTGAACATGGAATTTTTTCTTCACACAACAAAATGCCTGGCAGCACATTTGTTATGCTTCATTTAAGCGCTTAATAAACCATTTTCAGAGCCACTAGACGGCAATTTAAAATAAAAGTATTAAAAAAAAAAAAACGAAACTACAGAGTATGAATTGCATATGGCTGCAGCATAAAAGAACAAAAACAACATCGGCACAAATGCAACTACAATAAAAAAGAAATTAAATTTTAGTTCGTGTTGAAAGATGTGCAGATGATGGCAAGGCTGCAAAAAAGGGGTATGAATAAAAAAAAAATAAAAAAAATGGGGATTTCGTGACTTATGCGATATTATTATATATTATTTTTTTAATTCTTTTTTTCTCTTGCGCGAGTGTATAAATATTTTTTTAAAGAAATTGCACTTTAAAACAAAGTCTATAAAATTGTTAAAGAAATAAAATTATATAAAAAAAACTACATCCTGCAGTTGCATGCATCTCATGGATACATATGGGCGCAATTATGATGTCAAAATCGCTTCAGTTGGAACTGAGTTAATTTCTTTTTTTGCAAAAATTTGTGATTTAGTTAAAAAAAAATGCAAACATTTTTAGGGGAGCGGGGCTAAAATAAGCTGTAAAGATAGACAGACAAAGAAGCAAAGCAAAAAAATTCAATAAATAACTGAAACAGAACTGAAACCGCAAAAATGTTGACGACCCAAAAACTGCGGCCAAAATAATAGTAGTATACCCATCGCAAAAGAAAAAGTAAACAAAAATACATACATTTGTTATTGTAGTATTTTATTTTGTATTATCGAAGCAAGTTATTGTCTTAACAAGATATAAAGAAAAAAAAAAAACCTTTAGAAATCAAATCATATTAGTAGGAAATACCTTTATAAAAGTAAAGATTCTTAAATAAAGACTGGTAAAAAAATAGTGGTAGGGCTTACTTCAATAAAAATATGTAAAGGTTAGCTTATATTTTTCATAGATGTAAGATAATAGTAAAAAAGATACAGTAGTTTCGACTATATCGTAACACAAGACGTAGAATTAGTCAATTCGCTTTTGATGACATCTTTTTTAAAAACTATTTAGCAAAATATTTATTCCATACTTCTGAGCATATGACCTTTAAAAGCGTGCCGGAAAGGGTTCATAGGTATGACTGACCCCCATTACTTTTGCAAAAGGAATATTTTTGCGTTTGACACCTTATCTCTCCGACCACTCCTTAGGGGGGCTCCTATACAAAGTTTATGGTTTTTGTATATTTATGCCATACACCTGACCATATGAAATTTAAGAGAGTGCCGGAGAGGGTTAATATGTATTACTGACCTCCATTATTTTTGCAAAAGGAACATTTTTGCCTTTGATACCTATTCCCTCCGACCACTCCTTAGGGGGGCTCCCATACAAATTTTATTGTGTTTGTGCCGGAAAGGGTTAATATGTATCACCGACCCCCATTACTTTTGCAAAAGGAACATTTTTGCCTTTAACACCTATTTCCTCCGACCACCCCTTAGGAGGGCTCCCATACAAATTTTATGGTTTTTGTTTATTTATTCCATACACCTAAGCATATGACCTTTAAGAGAGTGCCGGAGAGGGTTAATATGTATGACCGACCCCCATTACTTTTGCAAAAGGAACATGCCTTTGACACCTATTCCCTCCGACCACTCCTTAGGGGGGCTCCCATACAAATTTTATGGTTTTGTCGATAAAACCGGAAACTGTCGATAAATAGGTAGCAAGTTTAAGCAAACAAAAACATCATATGTTGGCTTTATATTTCATGTAATTGTGTAAAATTTATATAAGTTAGAGAGTTCTAACTTGAATTTTTGTCGCATTGAGGATCAAGCAGACCAACAAGTGCTAACATCAACATTGTGCGATCAGTACTTTAGGCCCACCAAAGGCTCAAAAAGTTATATAAATACCGACACCTGATCAGTATCAACCACCCTACTTACCTCCGAGAATGACGTATTCTACGTCAAAAAATATTTTTTTTAAGAAATTAGTATTTGGTTGCGTAGCCTTTGTTCGCAATTATTGGGGCACAGTGTCGGTGCATTGATCAGATTTGTATATCTCTCTGGAGGTATTGAATCCAAGCTTACGGTTATTAGTACGTTTGAATTGAGTCACTGCTGTCTTCACATCACACCACAAATTCTCAATTGGGTTGAGATCTGGTGATTGCGGCAGCCATTCCATGACCATGACAATCTCGTTAGTCTGAAACCATTGTTGCGCGACTTTGCTTGTGTGACTTGGCTTCATTGTCATGCTGGAAGACCCAATGTAGTGGCATTTCTTCACTGACAAATGGGAGCATAACTCCCTGCATGATTTGCACATACATGTAGGGATCCATTATTTGTTCGATCCGGTATATTCGTCCAACTCTGTAAAATGAAAAGCAAGCCCATATCATGATGCTGGATCCACCATGTTTAATCGTTTTTGTTCTAAATTTTGGATTATATTCAGGGTTTGGTGATCGTCTGACATATTGGAGTGACCTTTGCCACTATACAGCACGATCTTCGACTTATCTGACCACAAAATGTTCCTCCATTTTTCTGCAGGTCAAGGGTTTTGCAATAAGAGGTGTTATTGTGAATCGCCCGCTATTGTGAATTGCTCACTTTTAAAGCTTTTATTCTTTGACATTTGACAAATAGAAACTACGCCATTACTAAAAATGGAACGATACACGCCTCAACAACGCGTGTCTGGATCCGGAATTCCATCGAAAAATCATCTTGACTGATGAGGTCCATTTCCACCTCGGTGACTACGTCAACAAGCAAAATTGTCGCATCTGGGGCTCGGAAAACCCAAGAGTTATTGTTGAGAAGCCTCTCCATCCTCAATGTGTGACTGTTTGGTGCGGTTTATGGTCCGGCGGGGTCATTGGACCTTACTTTTTTGAAAATGAGGTCGGATCAGTAGTTACGGTGAATGGATTGCGATATCGAGAGATGATTAATGATTTTTTATGGCCGGAGTTGGATGGTATTGGTATTGACAACGTTTTCTTTCAACAAGATGGCGCTACGTGCCACACAAGCAACGAAAGCATTGATCTTTTACGGGAAAAGTTTGCGGACCGTGTTATCTCTCGAAGAGGTGATCACAATTGGCCACCGAGATCTTGTGATTTAACACCTTGCGACTTCTTCCTTTGGGGCCACGTGAAAGATAAGGTCTACGCCAACAGCCCAGCATCGATTGAAGACCTCAAAGATGGAATTCGTGAGGCTATCGAGGACATAGGGCAGCCACTTTGCGATTTTATTATGGAAAATTTCATGAAAAGGATATTGTCCTGTAAGCGTGGTCGTGGTGGGAATTTGGCTGATGTTGTCTTTCATTATTAACGGCATACCTTCCTCTTTATTATGAAATTAACATCCGATCATTTATCTCAAAAAATGGCATTTTTCTTTGAATACCAAAATAACACCTCTTATCGGAAAACCCCATCAGTTGGAAAAGTATGTCCTTTTAAACGATTTTCAAATATGTTTTTTTATGTAAACATGAAATAGGCCTTATAATAATAAAAAAAAAAACTGCAAATTAGCTATTTTGCAAAGAAAACAAAATAAATAATTTTTTTCTTCTCTAAAAAAACAAAAATGGAAAAAAAACTCCATGACGCTTATAAATGAATAGGTAGGTTACAATATTATTACAGCCGCCCCTTGTGTGTCCTGACCACACTTCTAGTCGCGTCGGTCACTTACAACAACAGCAACAACAACAACTACAGCAACTTAAATGCTAATACCACCAACAATAATACTCTCTGCATCATCATTTATGCAAGCGAGCATCCGGTGATCTTACCTAATAAAGAACTCACTTTAGCGCGTATGTGTGTCGTTCGTTCTTTTTCGATTTTTATTGATTTTTTGCCAATAAAAATGTTGAAAAATAAAATCAATTCATTTTATTTCACTTGATTTTAAGTTGCAGGCAGTTCTTTGATATTTGTACGTTTAAAAAATAATGCATTTTAAATAAGAAGCACCTCCCGTAGCGCTGCCGACCAGAGCCAACTACAAGTCGGTATTTTAAGCAGACGCATTTTGAGCAGCACGGCAGCAAGAAGCAATCTTTTTAAGCAAAGTTTAAAAAGCACTGTGAAAGTTGCTGTTATCATTTAAGCCACAAAAAGGGTTGCCAAAGTTCTCAATAAATCGAAAAATATTAATTGAGAGCTTGTGACCATTCTTGACTATATTGCTCACCTTGACAATTTTTACGTCACTTAATGTTTGCAAATTATGCATCTATACAGAAAAGCGCCATGATTAAGATGCTCAGTATTAGTTAAGTAAGGAGTATATTTTATGGGTACCTCGAAATAATGAAAAAAAATAAGTGGCAAGATTTTGAAACACAAAGAATTGTCAATGTAGTCAATTACTTTATTTTAGGTTGATGATCATAAAGTAGACCAAATTGATGAAGCTGTAACGGTATTCAACTCGTCGTAATATGAAACTTAATGAAATGCATTTGAGATTGCAAGTATGTAAAATATGCAATATCAGGCGTTTTTCGTTTTTATATCAGACCACACATCCCAGTAGATACTGACAATGAACTGAACCGACCATGCCGTGCGCTGAACCTCAGATCAAAAATAGATTGCTCCGATATGTTTATGAAACATTTTGAGTATCTTAATATATCCTAATCCTAATATGTGTGATATGTTGTTTTATATAAGCTAAATAGGTAAATTTCATGATGTCCGCCATTTGTTGAATGAATTTACATTGTTTTTTGCATCTGTTTGATATTTCAAATGACACCCGATTGCTTAGTGATCAGAAAATAAATTGCGAGCTCGTCGACAGCAGCTGACCAACACTTCGATCATGCTTTGATCATGAAAAGTAACACAAAGTTTGAGAACAACTGTGTCAGAGGTAAAAACTAAACGCTGCTCTGTTTTTGACAGTTGTTGCTCAGCTCAGACATAAAAACGAAAAAGGACTATTTTAAAATTTGTATCTTATCTGAAAAAGTAAATCTTGTTGTAGACCTAAATATTTCAAAGACACTTTATTTTTAAGTACCCTGGCATCAAGTCTTGAAAACTAATTTCGATTTATATTTTCATTCATTATGTCAGTCAATCAAAAACTTTCAATGTTCTATTTATAGAGATAATTAGTTTTCTTAATTCAAGTAAATAGTAACCAGAATTTAATTACAAATTTTAACCCAATATTACATTCGGGGTATTCACGGTTTGCTGCGAATTTCAAGAATGCGAAAATGTAAGATATTTTTCGCACTTACGCATGAACATCAATACCACAACTTCAGTGTTGCAACTCTGTTAATACAGCAACTAAAAGAATATATTGCAACCTTATTTCAAAATCACAAAAAGTTATTAAAGTCAACGTACAAACTAAGCTTTTTTAAAGTTTTACCCAGATGGCGACTATGCTTGAAAAGAAGTCAAACATGAATCAGCTGTTTCTCATCACTGCTTGTGCGTTTTCGCAATGGGTTTGAGCAGTGCATAATTCAAGAAGTGTTGCAAAATTACATCCAACGTTTTTGTTGTTGAAATGATGCATAAATTCGCAACCTTGCATTTTCGTATCGCCGCAACTACGTTTCGCATCAACCCATAAATACCCCTAATGAATAAGAACTGAATTATATCGGTTTATGAGGGTAGAAGCAGTTACTTGCGATGAATAATTTGAATAAACCATCTAATTTCTTTTGGCCATCATATTAAGATGGACATTCTGACTTTATATTGAATACAGAAAATTATTCCAATCGTTCTCTAAGTATTATAACTAACATTTCAAACTTAATATCAAGCAGTTATATGTTATTGATTTTTAGAATTTGGTCTCATGTTTTTTGTTCTATTGTAACAATCATGAGTGATTCCCTAATTTACTGGAATAAATTTGTCAACTTAAGAAATAAATAAATTATGTGAGTACCATTCACGGAAAGATTAAGGGTATAGTTTTTATGGAGTTTTGAGACTTTAGGATACTACCTTCTGATTGCATCATATCTTTCATTGTAGGAGTTATTATTGTATAATAGTTGAAATGGTGGCAAGGTCAACTCACATAGGGTTAAATTAACATCGTACAAGGTTCACACAAGAATTGTAGTTATAATGGTTCTTGTAGAACACAATAAGTTTATTTCTTAGTTTTATTATTAGGAAAAATTTTTGTTTCTTATAGTCTCTAATCAATGATATTCTAATTTTTGAAAAAATCAAGACGAAGAGAGTTTCAAAACAACTTTATTGTAAGATGGAGTTTAAATTTTATATAATCTTAGTTTTATATAGTGACTTGAACAAAATTTTTAAGAACTTATTCTTTTTCTTAATTTTTTGTATTTAAGTGAGGCGAGAGATATATAATAAAATGTTATCAGGCACAACTTGTTCACTCATATCAAAGTTTAAGATGGTCTCTTAACGTTTTAGTTGGAACAAGAGCTTATAATGCCCAATATACACCTTGTTAATAAAATAAAAAAAAACCAAACGTCATGTATTGATGAACTTTGTTCTGGTCGGTATGACTACCTATATCAAACAAGTACCTTAATCACTCTGTTTATCATACGGTTTTGAACTGTGAAATTCAAAGATACAAAGTCAAGATTATTAGCTGATTCATTTAAACATCCCAACAAATTTACGGAAATTTCGGTAGGAATTGTAGGGCTCAAGCTCCCAAACTCTTTCGTGAATATACCTGTTTCAAATTTTGTGAATGGTTGGAGTGCATAACCGAAGCTCGCTTGCCTTATTTCTTAGGTCGCATGGTGTTTTTTATGAGTTTTTTTTTTTAAGAGCTAATTAGTCAGTTGGTAATAATCCATATAAATTTTATTTAAAAAAAATTATAATAGGAATGAAAACTTAATGCCCGATAAAGCTATCTTTACTTAATGCTAACAATTTTTGCATTTCACGTCTATTAAAAAGTATACAATTAAAGAGAATTTCTTATATATCGGATGATATCTACAAAAACAGTTTATTAGAACAATAATAACACAAAAGTAAATTTCTGGAATTGCAGATAAATGTCTTCTAATGTTCAACTTCAAATGTTTTCTTCCCATTTTTTTGTATTTGTTTTGCAGTTTCCACAATTTAAAGAACTCCTAGATGCATAAACAAAAATAACGAAGACTGAAACTGACACTAGTACCAACAGCAGACACGCTGCGAGCAATTGAGGGAAAAAATGTCACCCAAGTAAAAATGTCGCCCACGTTGAAAAAAAAATAATACATAATTATTTTGTCTCACTAGTTATCATGTTTTTTTTTTTTAAATTTCACTTCAGAAATGAAATGCATGCCAGGAATCTATTATTACTGTTGTTGTTGTTCTTGTTGTTTTTCTTATGTTTGTACTTGTTGTTATTGTAAAGTGGAGAACACGTTTTTGACGCGATTTTTTTTTTTTTTTTTGGTATAACGTTAAAATACTCCACGCTGAAAATACATAAACTTAAGCGTAGGCAACACTTTCAAACGTTCCATTCGATGTTATGCGACGCGTCGCACAAAACACCCCGAGAACACCCATATACAACATAAACAACAACAACATACCTGCAACAACAACAACAACAACAACAACAACAGCAAAAACAATAAAAATAAAAGCCTAAAAAAGCAGAAGATGAGGTACCATTAATCTTTAAAGTTGAGCTGAGTAGAGTTTCGGCCTAGTCGAACTTTAACTTCAAACTCAAAAATCGAGAAGAAGAACAAAATAAAAGTCATATTCAAGAAAGCGCATGAGCATCGTATTAACAACAGCAACAACAACGACAAAAACAACATGTACGCAAAGTGTGTGCAATGCGTTTGTCAGCAACAAAACAACAACAACAAAAAAAAAACAACTACAATAATCAAGGTGAGATACATTTCAACATGTCTCATAAATTCAGCTCGAATATGCAAAAACTGAAATGGCAATAAAATTGAAAGAAGGCATAAAAAGTAAAAAAAAAACAAACGAATTCATATCTGCATTTGCAATGCCATGGCGTTGCCAGATGTGTTGAACAACAAGTGTAAAAGGACTTTAATAAAATGACACGTAAATTTGCTGAAGTTTTTTAAAATAAAAAATTTTAAAAAATGAGCATAAGAGAAATGAGAAAATAAAGTTTTGCATATTTAGGTAAGGTATGAACACAGAGCTTTCGGAATAATAGCTCGAGGGATTTTTATGGGCGCCACTTGAAATAAAGTTACATCTTTTGACTTTTAATAGAAATTCTTAAAATCAAAACCACGTACTATCTGTTAACTTTTGGCATTAAAAGTTGTGGGGATTTTTTGAGCCATGTGAAGTAAGTATATTTTTTTGGCCCATATTACACGGTGACCATTTGCCCGGCGTGCAATGAATCGTTTTTATTTTTTTCGTCAATATTATCATTTCTACTCTCTTCTACATTTTTTACTGTTATAGTACTGTTATAGTACTGCTATAGTACTGTTTAGTACTGTTATAGTACTGTTATAATACAATAGTAGGACTTTTCTTCAAAAAATGTACTTTTAGCTAGTTTAACGCCCAAATTTTTATTTTACCACCCAGAAACACGGAAACACGGTGAACGCTGTATCGACATCGTGCAAGAATGAACATATTTTGTCCGCTGTTCTAAATGTTCATCCTCTCACACTCTCAATGGTTTTTGACAGTAACACGTTGAAAGCAACAAAAGCGCTTGCACGACAGGCAAACGGTCACCGTGTAATAGGGGCCTTTGAAATTTTTCTTAAGCTTTCAAAATAAAAGTAAAGTATGACAACATAACTTTTAATATACTTTCGATAAGCTTTCGATAAACCTCTAAGGACAACTTTGTTGATTTATCAAAAGCTTTCAATATGAAAGCAAGGAATGATCACTAAAGCTGCGATATTTTAAGGTCTGAGAAGAAACACTGAGCTTTGAACGGAATTTGCAATAAAAACACATTCTGTGACAATTTTCGCCAAATAAGTCTTGAAACTTTAAAAATTTGTGCCGAAGCTTAAAAGCTGGCAACTCTGTTCGTATGACGTTCTCAGTGCTTGCTACAAAGCTTTAGCTACTCATATATTCAGTCTTGCTGAAATAATTCTCTTACATTTTTTTTGCACATTGTTGTTGTTGTTGCTGTTGTAAGAAGCAGAAAAAAAGACGCATTTGCACGCAAAAGCATTTTCATATGTAATAAATTTTGCAAATTTGACAATTATGAGCCAAATTAATAAATAAATAGACAATAAACTGAGCATTGATTTGCATAGGTATGCATGCGAGTGTATTTTGAAGCATGTGTGTTGTTGTTGTTGCTATGAGTAAAAATTAAAAAAAAAACAATCACTCCTTAAAGCAAACCAAATGAAGGCGCGAGAACATGTGTTGAATTGATTTTTACGACGCATACGTTATACGTTAAAAAAGTTAACGTAATGTTAACGACTTAACGTTGTGAGTTTTTCTGTTTTGCATGGAAATATGCACCCATGAATGTTTTTTTTATTTAATTTTGTTAATAATTTTTATGTACAAAAAAGTGAAAAAGTATTTCAGCTTGTTTTTATTTCGCGTTATTTTTGACAGTAAGAGAGCTTTTTGCCGCCATTTTTTTTTTCCTTTTTATAATGTTTATTGAAATATGTGGCGTCCGTGGCGTAGTTGGTTAAAGTGCGTGGCCGCTATGTCAACGAACTTGGAGACCCAGGTTCGAACCCCAGCAGCGACAGAAAATTATTTGAATTAAAATAATTTTTCTGTACGGCCGCCACCTCTCTGCAGACAATGGCAAACCTCAGAGAGTATTCAAAATGCCATGTAAAGCTTCTTGAGAATAAGAACATTTCGTTCATCGCCGTTCGGAGTCGGCGTTAAGCCTGTAGGTCCATTTCTCGGTCAATTGTGTATAAACTTAATAACACGCACAACACAATTGATCCTAAAAAGCTAGGTCAAAGTCCTTTGAAGGGCTGAAATGGCCAGTTATTTATTTTTTTTTTATTTTTTATTGAAATATCCCTGTTTTTTGCATCTTACGTCTGCCGTTTTTGACATTTTGAATCACTTAAATTTTGTTTTAGCCTTGGCCCAGCAATTTTCTTTAAGTCCCGCTTAACTTTTTAAGTCTCAATAAAAATTTTTGTTTTGGCCACATTGATTGGTTGCTGTTGCTTATACTGCTGTTTCGTATTTTTTTTTTGGTTTTTTTTTAATTTTTTGTTTCTTACAAACAAAATTATGACAGCCTGGCCTGAGAACCTTTCGTTTAGCCAACCACAAAAATCATATAAAAATAATGAGGCAGGATGCTGTGTTTGACTGTCTGTAAGCCAAGTGTACAAAAAAAAAAAAATAACAACATCTACAACAACACAAACTACAGCACAACAAAGACTTTGCAATATTGCAACATTGCAGCCGGATCACTGAAATCCTTTACCTTGGGATAAACCGAACACGTTTGTTTGTTGGCTACAAAACCGACAGACATAAAGTTCAAAAGTCCACGGCGCAAAAAGCACACATACTCGTATCGGCAGTCAGCACAAAAAATAAAGGGCTTAAAATTATTATTATTGACTTAATATATACTTTATTGTTGTTGTGTTGGGTTTCTTTTTTTTCATGAGTTCTTAGTTTCGGTTTTATGTGATCCATCATAATGTTATTTGGTGTGTTCACTGTGCAATTCTGGTTGTATATCCAATGTTGGATTTGAGTGCAACAAAAGCATTTTTTAAATTAATATTTTTTTTATCATATTTTTTAAGTTAAATTAAAATTTTTAGAAGTTATTTCAGATAAGGTCAAAAACATAAAAGTAGATTTTTCCACTTTTATTTAATCTTTATTTAAAACCACTCCTTTAATAAGATGTTAAAACAATTGTGATAAAGCAGATATTTATCCTTCTTGGTAAAATAAGATTTCATTTTGTCTTCATAAAATAAAGTAATTTATTTATAAAATAATGTAAAATTTCAAGTATTCAATTATTTTTCTCATAGAACAGATTAAGGCAAACGGGGTGGATAAAGTTCATTGAATATTTTGACGTGACGAAGTTCCGTTTTACCGCGCAGGTTTCCAAAAAAAATTGAAAAATGGAGTTTTTCAAAATTCATAGGCGTTGCTTTTAATTGTTACTCGCTGAGTATAAAAGCTATGACTAAAAAATGGAAGTCCGTAAAGGTTAATTCTTTGGTTTTATTATAAAAGCAAAGCATTCATAACGTCATCGGGACGCGTTGGGAGCTGCTCAAGCAACGCAACTGAAAATTTGTTACATGGAATTATTACTTACTGAGTATTAGTGTTAGGATTAAAAATATGATACACCAATAAAGGCCTGTTCTAAGCCCTTACAACAAAATTAGACAAAAAATTTCTGACGTTATAGGAACACAGCGAGAGCCGCTCAAAGATAAATAATGCAACACTCATGTACCGGCGTTGCATTGAATTTTTACTCTGTGAGTATATAAGCTACGCTAAATATACAAAAAGGAAAATAAAGGATTTATACTTGGCCTTTCCACAAAATTAAAAAAAAATTCCTATTCCAGCATATGTAACAGAAATGTAATATCGTTGCATGGAATTTTTACTCACTCGGGAGACGTGCTGCGGTAAATTTTGTTTTATGAAAGCAAATATGTGTTATTACGCCTCACAACTAAACTACAAAAAAAATTCTTGTCATCATGATTTCAGGGTGGCAACCACATAATGCAGTAAATATTATACAACCATGAAAAAGCGGTAAATTTTAAGGAACGAAAATTAAGTTGAGGTCATCGGGCACATGATAAAAATAAAAAAAAATTGACGGCGTCATGAGGCCCCTCAGGGAACCGCCTAATGTGACACATATGCATCACTTTTGCTGGATTAATTGCATGCATCTAAGGCAAAGTTATTGCACCAAGTAAAAGCAGAACCCATGGAGAAGCAAATAAAAAAAAACAAAAGCAACACCAACAAAAACAACAACAACAACAACAACAACAACAACAACAACAATACCAATACCAATACCAACACCAACACCAACAACAACACCAACACCAACACCAACACCATCACCATCACCAACACCAACACCAACACCATCAGCAACACCAACACCAACACCAACACCAACACCAACACCAACACCAACACCAACACCAACACCAACACCAACACCAACACCAACACCAACACCAACACCAACACCAACACCAACACCAACACCAACACCAACACCAACACCAACACCAACACCAACACCAACACCAACACCAACTCCAATACCAACACCAACACCAACACCAACACCAACACCAACACCAACACCAACACCAACACCAACACCAACACCAACACCAACACCAACACCAACACCAACACCAACACCAACACCAACACCAACACCAACACCAACACCAGCACCAACACCAACACCAACTCCAACACCAACACCAACACCAACACCAACACCAACTCCAACACCAACACCAACACCAACACCAACACCAACATCAACATCAACATCAACATTAACATTAATATCAACATCAACCACCAAGTAGTCCAGGGTCATGACCCTCATGCGTTTACTCTATTTTACACAATTTGACCTTGTGTTTGAAATCATCAAACTTAAAACCTTTATTGGCAAAATACAACTTTGCAAATTTGTCAGTGCTGTCCAAGTCATCATTGTTGCACGGGTGTAAATTAGAAAAAATAAATTCAAACCTATCTCTGGCTATTGTTTTCGACACCAAGGCAATGTGACTATCACTGTCGAGCTCCCAGAACATCCATAATGTCTGCGTATAAAATACTAGGTATTAAGGAAAATTCATAAAATAATGAAACAAGTAAAACAAAATTCAGATTGAAAATTGTCAGTGCAATGATGAGAATATTGCATCCGTCCAGTAAAAAAGAAGATTCAAATTTCTCGATTCAATACAGCTTGGATACTGTTTATCCTTCCATTTTATTAAAAACTTTACGCGAAAATCTTAGTACAAAAGCTTACAAAAGCCCGTGCAGGAATTGAAGAAAAGTGATTATCGTTTGCGTCGACATTTCACTGAATGGACCAAAATCAACTGGCATTGGATCCGTTGTTATATAAAAAAATTTTGTTCAGTGGTGTGACTCTTTTTTGGCTCAATGAGTTTGTCAATAAGCGAAATTAATAAATTTTGGAGCGAATATAATCCACATGAGATTATCGAAATGCCGTTACATTAAAAAAAATGCGGAATTTGGTGCGGTCTGTGAGTTGGTGAAGTCATCAAACCATACTTTTTAAAAACTGAGGCTAATTAGCGAGTTATGGTCATTGTTATTCATCATAATGCCATGGTTAATAACATTTCCGTTCTCCAATTAAAAAGCATGAATGTGGAAGAGATGTGGTTCTAGAAGAATGGGCCATACAGTAAACGAAACAATCAACTTTTTAAAGGAAACGTTGAGTTTAATGAACACCAAATTTGGCGTAATCTATAATTTGGCCTCCAAGATTGTGATTTTACAGCTCTGGATTCTTTTTTTGCGGATATGTAAAGTCGGTTGTCTACGCTGACAAACCAAAAACAATTGACACTGAAGCCAATATTACACGAATTATTGAGGACATACGGTCACAAATTCTGACGGCATTTGTTTTGTGATAGATATACGGACATTCATCAAATGGACTGTTGTGGTGGACAGACAGACAATATTATATATGTCAGAAATTTAAAAAAAAAAAAAAATTCCAGAATGTATTCCTGTGATTGAATACAAATAAATTGTTGTCAAATCTGTACCTACTGACTTAAAAAAACGCCCATTACTAGGTTGATGTTATACGGCATATGATATACATATGTATCTTATATCATTTTGAAATAATATAAAAGAAAATATGACGAAATCCTTCGAAATATGCAGCAAGAGGGTAGACATATATTTTTCTGACATATTCTTTTCCTAAGAATAATCCTAAGAATATGAATAATATCTTAAGAATAATCTTATACCACGTTTCCGTCTCCTCGAAATCTTGAGATTTTGTGAGATTTCGTTAAACCTACATTCAAATCTACTGAGATTTTCATACAAGTTCAAGATTTTAAAATCTTGTGATTTCAACAAAATCTAATAGAAAATCTCATAAAATGCGGTATCCCTGAAAATTTATACATCACTATTCAGCACTATTCAGCTCGTGTTCAAATTGTCATATTGACATTTGTCAATGACAACTGACTAATGATTAAAAAAAAAAACAATTAGCAACTAATCGGCAGCAAGCAAATGAAGTCTTAACTGTCAAATGAAATCTAATTGTCATGACATGCCTGATGGAATCACTTTGAAATCATTTTCCCAAAATCACAAGATTTCAAGCAGATGGAAACATAGTATTAGACAAATCAAAGAATTAGGTAAATGTAAAATTATAAAACAAATTTTTTTTTTAAATTTCGGGTTTTTAAAAAATTAAAAATATCAGTGCAAAGGTTATATTTTATATCATGAAATCATTGAACTTTTAATGTAAATAAATAAATAAATAAATAACTGGCCATTTCAGCCCTTGAAAGGACTTTGACCTAGCTTCTTATGATCAATTGTGTTGTGCGTGTTATTAAGTTTGTACACAATTGACCGAGAAAGGGACCTACATGTTTAACGCCGACTCCGAACGGCGATGAACGGAATGTTCTTATTCTCAAGAAGCTTTACATGGCATTTGATTACTCTCTGAGGTTTGCCATTGTCTGCAGAGAGGTGGCGGCCGTACAGAAAAATTATTTTTAATTCAAATAATTTTCTGTCGCTGCTGGGGTTCGAACCTGGGTCTCCAAAGTTCTTTGACATAGCGGCCACGCACTTTAACCAACTACGCCACGGACGCCACGAACTTTTAATGTAGCCAACGAAATTCTCCAGTAATTTTCTTGCATTTAGAAATCATAGAAACTATTGATATAAAACTTAAAGTATGCTTATAGGCTGAAGCGCAAAAATGTTAACCTAGTCCCGCTGAAGTTTTAATTAAACAGAAAAATTAATATTATTTCATAGTAGCGTGATGCTGCTGGTGTGATCGATGGACTCACGAACCACACACACACACAAAAAAAAAAAGGAAAAAACAGCCACTTGCCTCCTGCCTGTTTTTTTTTTATACAATGTCCCTTTTTTTGCTGGATTTTATTGAAACTACATTTCGATTGACAAAAATTCGAAATTTATTTATTTATATGGCAAGCAAAAACAGCAACAACAACAACAAAAAGCATGACTGATTTTTTTTTTAAATAATATTTAACTGGATTCAACACGCAGCTGTGTGGTAAGCTAAAAAGATTTAGGAGCTTTCAAAGGCAATTGCTTGAAAATGCGCAGCTTTACAAAAAAACTTAAAAAAAAAACAATGAATTTGCATATGTATTTAAATATGTGTGCGTGCGTGTGTTTGTGTGAAAGAATGCATGAATGGCAGCGCCATCTTTTGCTTTACGTTGCCATGGTTGCCTGCATGTTGCTGGCTGTTGCATGCAATCAAACAACAGCAACACGAGAACAACAACAACAATGATGCTGAATTTGTTGCATGCAACTTTATTTATGTTTTATGCAGCAAATCGAATATAATTACAGTGCTGCTGTGCGCTGTCTACATGCGCACGTATGTTTGCATCTGAGCGCGTGTGTGTGTGTGTGTTTGTATGTGTGCGAAACTATATTGTGAATTATTACTTTGGCAGGCGATGAATTACGTTAAGCAAATGCTTGCATGTCTCAAAAAAAAAAAAAACAAAAACAACCAATAAAATCTACCCGAAAAATTGAACGAGTTTTGCATAAAAATTTAAATTGCATAAAAATACGTAAACGCCGTTAAAAAAAATTTGGTATTGAAAAAATTTTCACACGCATTTTTTTCTTTTTTTGTGTGATTCGTTTTTGCCATTGGTTGTTGCAGCTCGTTGGCTGAAGGATTTATGTGGGCTTTATTTATGAGGCCAATGTGGACAGCACTAAGGCAACCTCCTGCCCGCCCCTCTGCCTGCAGCCACATACAAGTTGATGTTTTAAATAAGCTTTTTTTCTTCATTTTGACAGTCATCAATCGAAAAAGCCTTATTGTGATATGCTGCTCTGTTAGTGTGTTTGGGTGTGTATGTAGGTGCGAAATGAATTTTGATGTGCGGTTGTCGCGTAATTTGTTGCATTTGCAATGTTATGCATATTTTAATGTTTTAATGGCTATGTGTGCATTTATTTTTATTAACATTTTGGCAGCTTAAAAAAATTAGTATTTCGAAAAACAATAAAATGAAAAATAATGACTGATTTCTTTTGATATTTTTGATATTATACTCAATAAAAAAAAAACAAAAAAATATGCAATTGCAAAGTAAAAACTTTATTTCGATTAGTTTTTCAAAGAAATTTTTTTAAATTTTCAAAACTTAACAATTGTATAGAAAAACTAGTAATAAGAATATTTAATTTATTTAAGGGTGTATGATAATTCACAAGCCAAAAATCCTAAAATTTTTTTCTGAAATTCGTATATTTTCTAAATCAAAAAAAAAAAAAAAATACTATCGTATATATTTTATTCCAACAGTATGAAATTTAAAAATTTTAATAGAATTTTTGACACAAAGTTATATATTTATTATTTTTCATTTGAATTGAATTTGACATTTATGCATATTGCTCTTAAAGCTCACAAGTACAGTGTTGGTCAAAATTATTTGCCAACTTACCCATTACTAACTGAATTGTTTATAAAACTGTCTAAAGCAATTTCAAATAAAAAAGTTATATTTTTATTTGAAAGGAAGGTTTATACCTTAATTTGAAACAAAGCAATTTATTTTTTTATGAGTTTTTAAAAAAATTCATTTTTATACAAATTAACTTCAGTATTCTGTTGGTCAAAAGTATTCGCCACTTTAACTGTTTCATTATGTTAACAAGTTAATTTTACTTAAAAGTGATGGTAACTCGATTTATTTGAACTCTCTTAAATTCTTAAATGTGGCAACACTTTAATTAGTGTTTAGAACAGTTATTTGTGCGCTTCTTTAAAACCAAACAGTTTATTACTTTGATAATGGGTCACAAAGGCAAAGAAACAACTCCAGAGGAGAGAAAAATAATTATAAATCTTTTTCGCGAAGGTACATCAATTTTTTCTAAAAGCCGTGCAACGGTTAGAATCATAATTAAAAGATTCAAAGACAGTGAAACATATGAAAGTCTTGAGCGAAGTGGACGCCCCAGCAAACTATTCCCGAGGGAAATTTTACTATTTGCACAAAAGGAAAATTTTAAAAATTCTTAAAGACGAACTAAAATCTAGTTCACTAGCTGCACAGACCAATGAAGGCGATTGACCAAATATTTATTAGTGATCGGTTAGTGCGTAGAATGCTAAATAGTGTCGGTTACAATGCAAGAGTATGCAGAAAAAAGGGGCTCACTAGTAAAGTCAACCAAGCCGAAAGACTTGCATTCGCAAAGCAGTATGTAAATGAGTTAACAAACTTCTGAGACAAGGTACTTTTTTGAGATGAAAATAAATTGAATTTATCGTTCGGATCGACGAATTTTAGGCGCAATATAGGAACTGAACTAGAACCTAAAAACCTACAGTACAAAGTCAAACATGATGGTGGTGGGTGTGGGTGATGTGGGTAGTGTTCAGTGATCAAATTATGAAAAAGGTGTTGTATTGAAAATTTTAAGAGACAATTTAAAGAAAAGTGCCGAAAAACTTAATATAGCTGATGACTACCACTTCCAACAGGATAATGATCCGAGGCACACATAAGAATTAGTGCTCTTATGGATACTTTACAATACACTTCATACCCTGAAAACACTACCTCAATCACCGGATCTAAATCCGATAGAACACCTTAGGGATGAGCTGGATAAACTCGTCAGACAACATCACATTACCTCAAAAAATCAACTCAAACAGATTCAAATGGAAGAGTGGCAAGAAATAAACCCAGAGGTAACAAAAAATTTAGTTTACTATATGCCTAATAGATGCAAGGCAAGGATTAAACAAAAATAATTTCCAACAAAGTATTAACTTGCTTTTTATTAATTTTTTATTTTTGAAGTCTTTTCAATGGCGAGCATTCTTTAGACCCATGAAAAATGAGGTTAATTTATAAAAAAATTTATTTTGTTAAAACTTGTGGGAAAACAAGTTTGGTTCTAACTTATTAAAGTACTGTATATACCCTCCTTTCAAATAAAAAAAAGTGTGCGTGTCAGCTCCGACGCGCGACTGGAGTTTACTACTTAAGATCAGCTACCTTGGATATTTAAATATACTTAATAGGCAAAGGGTGTGACTGAAGGCATCTCTTATATTACTGAAAGAATTATATATATACATTTATTCTTATATTCAAATATAGTAGTTATCTTAAAAAAATACATTAAGAGGTTCATTTACGAATAACAAAGCGTGTTTCTGAATTTTTCTGTATCTGAGACGCAACAGAATTTATGCATTTATGAATTTAACTACCGGATTCTACATTCTTAGTAATAACGTGAATGACAGAAGTCAGCTGTCCCCGAGTGGAAATCAGTTAAGGAAAACCTTATTTTGATCCAAATTCGATCCGGATATGATACGGATAGCCCTTTTAAGGAAGCCTTATTAATATTTGATCGGGAGCGTATCATGTTTTCCTGAATTCATCATTATTGGTGACCTGATCCGATCCTTATCAAAATAAGGATTTCCTGATCATTTTCTGACTCTATCCTTAGGCAAATTTCCACTCCGGGGTCGTGCTGACTGCGTGCTAAGTGTGCTAGATGAGGGGGTTGTCATGACTCGGGTGAAAGAGAGAAAAATTGAGCGAATAAGAGAGTACCACTGAGCGCATTATGATTTTCACAAAGCAGACTCTCATACTACCCTTGCCACTATTTTTTTCAGAATACAAACTTGATATATTTTTGATTCAATATATTGTATTAAAATTATTACTTGGTAGTTTGGTTAGCTTATTGCAATTATAATTATGAAGTTAAGGATGGCTTGAAAAATTTCAGAATTCCAAAGAATTAAGATATAACTCAAACAAAATTAATTGTAAGCAACAAATTATTTGCACACTTGCTACAATTTTAGCAACTCTGACATAAAATTAGTTCAATTCAAAACAACCCTGTTATATATCACAAATGCCAAAAAGTATTTTAGATGTATCTACTATTTTCATAAGGACTAAAGGTGATATATATCTATATTAAATTTATTTTTTAAATTTATAAAGTGAAAACTAAAAGTAATAATGCATGTATTGTTTTTTTATGGTAAACTTTGGTACCATAATGGTTATGGTACTTTATGGTACATAGGTTGCAAACAAATTTGGGCAGAACAATTTCAGTAAAAATTTGGTAAAATAAAATGTTTTAAGTGGCAACGCTGGTCTGCATTGCAAAAATCTTAATTTCTCTCAGTACCGACCAAAACCAATGTTGCTTGCTCAGTGATTTCAAATAAAGGGCATTTTATAACTACTCGTTAATATTCGGCACATAATGCAGAGCCCGGGTTTGAGTGTGCAGTGTTTACTTAAAGCCAGAACGTTTTAGTTATCTTTTTACTTTTAAAGTTTTTAACAAAGAAGTATTTTTTAGGCTTTTATTTTTTTTAAGGCATAAATAAAAATAAAAATTCTTTTGAAAAACAATTTTATGAATTCACCTGAAGACACTGACCTGATTGGCAAACAAATAACATCGATTTTTGTAGTTACGTCAAATGAAAATAATCCGTTTTTAAGAAATCATCATCTTAACATGCACAATATGCAACACTTGCATTTCTTAAAACTATTCTCTCGCTCTCACACTTTCTATAAATCTACGCTCTTAATTCTCTCACCAAAATGTGCATAGCATTGTTGTTGTTTCCTTCCGTCGAAAGATCATTCTTATTGTCATTTCCTACCAGTGTGCCATACGGATGTGTTTTGAATTCGAAACGGACATACTTCGTATATTTTATCCGAAACGGGTTGCATTTTAATAAAATGTTTTTTTTTTATTTTATAAGCGGATTTGTTACCGGTTCGAATCGGGTCCATCGAAATATAAACAAGCAAATTCCGCGCTGACGGACTCGTAACGGGTTCGAAACGGATCCGGCATCCGTTTTTGTGCATACTGTGTTGTAGATTAATTTCACCGGCAATATTGTGAAATAAAATTTTATGCCATGGGCTATATATGAAATCGATTCTAAAGGAGTAAACTCCAAAAATAAAAGCTTTGTCTTTCTTACTGTTTTTAACAATTTTATGAGGATTTTATTATTTTTTGTTAGAACAAAAGTTATTTTTGATTCGAGATGTAGTGTAAATTTTTCGAATTGCATCCGATAGCAGCATTAAAAAAAAAATGTGCTTTAAAACCGAATACAAGAAAAGAATATGATGCAACGTTTATAAACTAGTAATAAATTTGTCCTTGGCTTATGGCCGCTTATTTGGAGCATCAAAATGTTTTTCATGCCCAAGTTATCATGCAAAATCGAAACCGACGAGTCATTTGATATCTTTGTAGCCTCCACTCTTTCACACACTTTCACTTTCGGATTATCTAATACAATATCATGAATTCTGAAGTTCTGTAGGATAATTTATGTAGGTAACTATCTATTCCTGTTTTGGGCTAACTGAATGTTCTTAATCACAACAACCACGTTTGAATTTAATAAAACAATAAGTTATGATAGATATCGGTGGAGAAGATTTACTAAAGCATTTATAGGCTTATTTCCTTGCTCGCATTTCATTTTTTGTATTATAAAACAATAATTTATCAAAACTAGAAATTGTATACACTCCATTGTTTAAAGTTTAAAAGTTTTTTTACTTCAAACGACTGTCACTCACAAACTACTACCGACTCAAATCATTGCTTAATAGATGACAGTTCTTAAGAACCAGACCTTTGAACATTCTGCTAGTAGATTTTATCTTCTTAACAATGCAGACTATGTGAGTCCCTGAACCTTATCCCCTCATCCACTGAACCTCATCTCGAAATAAATCGATCATCTCTAATATTGTTGAAAATTTAAGTAAAAACGAAATTTTCCAGGAATATTTTTATTCATAATTCTTACAAAAATCTTATTTATTACATCAAAAGTATTAAAAAATTGAATTATTCCATAATTATTGATCTAAAGACTTACATACATATATGAAACATAAGTCGCGAGGTACTCAGTAAGTTCTTTAATAGCAATCAAATTATTAAATTTTTAGTAAAATCTTAGCCAAATTTTTGTTTTTTATTTTTTTTATATATGTATGTTTTTTCCTTACCATATAATACTCGTAAAAAAATGATGTAATTGTACTCTTACGCCTATTGTCTAAACTTACCTATAATTGATATAACTCTGAATGTGTTTAAGATATATTTCTTAAATCTTTTCAAATATCTTCATAAACCATAAAAACTGTAACATATATTTAGAAAAAATTGTTTAACCCATACTTGCTGCAAATCCAAATCTGATTGATCCTGACTGATTCTAAATGTCAAAATTTCAAGTGCTGTCAAATGATTAAAATTTTGATCCCCACACGCGCTACTAAAGTGCCCCAATAAATGCACCCATTAGTATTCAAACACCCTCCAAATAACACTTAACTGGGTAATGCATTTGTTGTTAATCGCAACGAGAAGTTTTTCAAGTGATTTCCAGCCAGCGAGAATTTATAAAACAATAATTTCAAGTTGTATGCTTTCTTTAATTTCTTTTTCTGTTCTGACATTTCTACACTGAAAAATGCATTCCAAATTAAAAACATGCATCAACAATTGCGCCCACCCAGTCTGAAATCAATTTCAAGTGCCCGTTGCCATTAATTCAATTAGTTTTTAAATAAACTAAACATTTTGTTTTTTTTTTGTTTAATTTCCTGCTTTGGCGTGGATGATTGTTTAAACAAGATCTTGCCAATCGCATGTCAATCAATTTTCTCGATGCTGTACATATAATAGGGAGGGTTGGTTGGCTGGTGGGCTGACTGAGTGGATGAATGAATGGAAGAATGGTGAGGGAAGTGTGAAGACTGGCATCTGTTTTCAGTCAAGTTTGAAAGAAGGCGGAGCTGCTGGTTTATTTAAAATATTTTCTAATTTTGAAGAAATCTTTACAATAAGAAATAAGTGTAGAGCAAAAAGTTCAAAGCATGCTCAAAAACAACACAAGGCGTTGAAGTTGAAGTACCTGTTTAGCTTCATGGGAGGTATCAACACTTTCTTTAAATAACCGCCAACGACTACAAAGTCAAAAGCTTATAATTTTTATTTTTATTCTCCCCATCATACATGAAGCTATTTATTCAAAACAAACACTCAAAGCATACAAGTCAAGAGCTTCAAGCTCGTTGTGCTTGAAAGTGCACTTAAAAGGCGCGCTTCAGGCGCTTTTGAGCTGCAATCAAAGCCGACGGCCCACAATGCAGCTGACAAAAAAAAACCTCAAGATAAAAGTTGACAAAATAAATAAGCAAAGAATAAGAAGAGAAAAACATATTAAAAATAATAAAAAAGACACTCTGCCATCAAGTGGGTGGCCAGCTTTAAACAAATATTGGTGTCAATGTGACTTGCTTAATTAGTTTTTAATAATTTAAATAACGGTTTTCACACTAATGCGAGTCATAAAACCGACATTTGCCTGACTAATTTGTTTGTTGGAATTGAGGGAAAATTGATGATTGCTGCTCTGCCTCTGTGCTTTCTTCAATTCCAGCAGCTCTTCAAAGGTGGTCAGCCGCTTCACAACAACCATAAATTTCAGAAATTTTCACCGCAAACCAAGCAAACACCGAAATATGCAAAACTCGTTTGCTACACCTGAAAAACTCGTATAAAATTGATTTATGAAAAAGCTTCAAGGCGCTCTTTGCTCTTCGTGAGCTTATCTCAGCAATCATGGAAGATGCAGCCCATAAATAAAATAGTTAACTGCATAAATGTTTTCAGCGAGATTTTGCAACACAATAAAACGAGAGAAAAAAATTATAAAAAAAAATTTGATTCCAGTTTTTTTCTTTTTTGTAATTAATACATCATGATTTGTTGACATTGCGGCGCACGTTATCTTTAGTTTTTAATTCAGACTTGGCAGCACTGGCTGATAAATGTCGTCAATTATTTGCACATGCAGTGTTTATTTCATAAGCAGTTTTAATTCGCAATTAAATTTGAAAAATAAGCGAATTATGGCCAATTTGTTTGGCTTAAATATTTTTATATCGGTGATTTTTGCGCTTTTAAAATTAGTCGATGAGGACAACTTGGCGCTATGGCTGCCTGTGAGCTTATTAATAACTTAATTTGAGGATTAAGCCAGAAATATGTGCCAAGCGGTTATTATATTTTTTCATGTTTTAAATTTAAAGAAAATCACGGAATATAAATATGGATTAAGTTATAATACTTATTTATTAAGCAGCTTACATCGATGAAGATATTTTTAATTGAATTAAGATTAACAGAAGTAGAAGTTGTATAGCGTGGTGTTACACTATTTGCATCTGAAGTAGTTATATTGGCGCAATGCGCATAAAGTAAGCTTAAACATTTTTGCGTTAAAAAACTAATATGTGCTGCGATGTGCCCGATGTGTGCTATCATCTGTCGTATTGGGAAATAAAAATTATTCCATGAGCGTAATATGATGCTTTTTCTTTCGTTTGGAAGTTGTGCTTCAATGTGTTTTAAATAAAATATGTGACTTATGACTAAAATGTGGACTTCACTTGCTCTGCATTAATGTAAAAATAAAGCTTTGAAGAAAAAGTCATAAGCTTGATTTAATCAAAATCTTCACGTACTTACTTATAACTATAAAAAAATATCGGGGGCGCCAATTTCTTCATTTCATAATTGATTCCAATATTAGTTCAAATTGGCAAACAATATGATTCTAAGGGCTCTTTACGCTATTTAAATTCCCAAATATATATATTAGCTTAATCTACCTTCGCCACATTACATTACATATCACAAACATCACAGCACAAATGGATTTTTGAAGCGAAGCTTTTTACGCCTCGTTCTGCGATTTGCTGGAGTGAAATCTGAAAAAACGACACTTTCTTCCGACACCGTTTTTCTTAGAATTGATATTGTTTTTTGCTTGCGTCTATTGCAACAAGAAAATGTTAAATTAAAAATAATCTCTCGTCCGCTGCAGGAATTGAACTCAATCCCCTTCACTGGTAGTTTAACGCTGTAACCATCGAACCAAAACCCTTCATTGGTAAATATCGCTGATTCAATATTAAGAATTAACTAAAGCAATGTTGCAGCAGATCAAAATTATCTATTTGTACGAATTGTATTGGCTACATATCCTTCATCTCCTACAATAACCGTTAGCCAATACACAATAACCACTATAGATTGTGTATTGGCTATACAAACAAGAGTATTAAAAAACAAAAATGTTGCTTCTACTTACTACTAGATGTCGTTATGCTACAAACAAATTTATTGATTTTTGTATATTTATTCCCTACAACTGAACAGGTGGGCTTTAAGTGAGGGCCAGAGAGGGTTAATATGTATGATAGACCCCCATTATTTTTGCAAAAGAAACATATTTCCCTTGAGGATCTATCCCCTCCGACCACTCCATACGGGTGCTCCCATACAAAAACGTAAAACTTTGTTATTTTAAAGTTTTAAATTTAAAAATTATTTTAATCAAAAAAAAGCCATTAAATTATCAAATCTATAAAATTGCGAAAATGCTTTCGCTGTTTTTATTTTTTTTTTTAATTGATGGCAAAACAATTCGGAGAATACTCTTACAATGAAAAAACATTTCTTTCCAATATGGTCCATGATAATACGCATTATGCACATTGCAGTATTTATTACTTATTACTTATAACTTATTACTTATTACTTGTTACTTATTACTTATTACTTATTACTTATTACTTATTAAATATTACTTATTACTTATTACTTATTACTTATTATTTATTACTTATTACTTATTACTTTTTACTTATTACTTATTACTTATTACTTATTACTTATTACTTATTACTTATTACTTATTACTTATTACTTATTACTTATTACTTATTACTTATTACTTATTACTTATTACTTATTACTTATTACTTATTCCTTATTACTTATTACTTATTTTTTATTACTTATTACTTATTACTTATTACTTATTACTTATTACTTATTACTTATTACTTATTACTTATTACTTATTATTTATTACTTATTATTTATTACTTATTACTTATTACTTATTACTTATTACTTATTACTTATTACTTATTACTTATTACTGATTACTTATTACTTATTACTTATTACTTATTACTTATTACTTATTACTTATTACTTATTACTTATTACTTATTACTTATTACTTATTACTTATTACTTATTACTTATTACTTATTACTTATTGCTTATTACTTATTACTTATTACTTATTACTTATTACTTATTACTTATTACTTATTACTTATTACTTATTACTTATTACTTATTACTTATTACTTATTACTTATTACTTATTACTTATTACTTATTACTTATTACTTATTACTTATTACTTATTACTTATTACTTATTACTTATTACTTATTACTTATTACTTATTACTTATTACTTATTACTTATTACTTATTACTTATTACTATTAAGTCCTCGAATTGGAAGTTTATATGGGTGCGAGAAGGACGAATTTTGGCGAAAAAAATTGAATCGGCTTCCACATTACAAATTTCTGCAGAAAGCGATATCGATTTAATTAATTAAACCTGATTGATTAAATACATAAACTAAAAAAAAAAACCAAAACAATTTTAAAATGAACACAATTTCAACAAAAGAATATATTAACTACCAAAACATAAGCAAACAAACATTCGCAAGTTATCACCTATCCTGCATTTTTTTAAATATTCGATCTCTACGGAAAAATTTTACACCTTTCCTCGCTGCTACTAACAACATAATAACAATAGTTGATATTATAATACTTGTTGAAACTAATATTAATGATGATGAGAATGATTTGTTTTATATAGAAGGCTTCAACGCAGAATTTTTTAACCGTGCTAACAGCAGAGGAGGCGGCATCGCAGTTTATATAAGAAAAAACTTGGCATATGAACACGCGGTACACCCTACTATTGTCTCATATGAGTGCCTCTCTGTTAATATTTGCATAAACAATCAGCCAATAATACTCCAAGCAATTTATAGACCGCCGTCGCAAAGCGTAAATACGTTCATAAATGAACTCGATCAAAACATAAATAAAATAGATGGAAGAACAAATATTATTATTCTAGGCGACATGAATATTGATTTAAATAAGACCCACTGTAGCTCAATTGCACACTACCTCGAGATGTTGTCTTCAAACGGTATTGAGAGCGCAAATAACAAAAACACAAGAGAAGACGCCAGCAGAGAAACAGGCAGCAACATCGATCATATACTTGTCCGATGTAAACAAAGCAAAATTCATGCAGGCGTTATTACAACAACTGTCTCTGACCACTACTCTCTTTTATGTGGAGTCACTTTCAACAACAACAACAACAACAACAACAACTCTGTTCAACAAAATATGCATATATGTAAAAAAGCCATCAGTTATAATAGGGTAAATGCGCAAATATCCGGCACTAACTGGGAACAAAACTTTGAATCAACTGATATCGACGAAGTTTATAATAACATTCAACAAACATTTAAAAACATTTACGATTGTGCAAAAATAAATGTAAAAAAATCCAAAAAGCGAAAATCTAATCCGTGGTTAACCGAAGAACTTATAAAATGCTGTGACAATAGGGATAAACTTTATAAAAAATGGTTATCGAAACCTAAAAATAAAAACATTGAAAAAGAATACAAACAATATAGAAACATGTTAAATAAAAAGTTAGAACGTGCAAAAAATGAATTCTATAAACAACAACTGTACGAAAACAAAAATGACATTAAAAAAACTTGGCAAATAATAAATGAAATTATTGGAAAAAAAAGTGTTAGTCTGGATGAAACATTAATAAAAAACTTTAAAAACGAACAGCTTGACTCGCTTACAAATAAATTCGCAAACAATTTTAATGACAACATTAAGCGAACAGTCCATGAATGTGACATTAAAACAATACGAACTTCAGAATTCACTCTACAGAACTCTATTTTTATCGAATATGTAAGCGAAATCGAAGTTTTTAATATAATTAATAGCTTAAATGTACAAAAAGGTCCGGGGCACGACGCGATTCGTCCAAAAGATTTAAAAAATAATGCTATTGTTATGACTCCTGTCATAACAAAACTAATTAATATGAGCCTTGAACAAAATAAGCTCCCACAAGCACTTAAGCTCTCCATAATCAGGCCAATTTTTAAAAGCGGCGTAAAATCCGATGTAGATAATTATCGGCCAATTGCAATATTGCCAGTTTTAGAAAAAATTATTGAGGAAATTGTATCCCGTAGACTAAAAACATTTATTGAAAAGTATAACATCATTGAAAATAACCAATATGGCTTTCAAAAAGACAAAAACATTAATAAACTACTAGGCAACTTTGCTAACGATATCAATGGAAACCTGAGCAAAAACTACCACAGCTTAGTGCTCTTCGTAGATTTTAGCAAAGCTTTTGATACGCTATCACACAAAACACTGTTGGAATCACTTCATAATGCTGGATTTCGAGGTAACTGCTATAAATGGTTTGAAAATTACCTGACATTACGTTCATATCGAGTCAAAATAGAGGAGAAACTAAGCAGCGAAGTTGATGTAAAGCACGGTGTTCCTCAGGGGTCAAAACTGGGCCCGCTTCTGTACATCATATACGCAAATGGCATGCTGAGGGCGCTAAAAAACAGCAAAGCATACGCTTATGCAGATGACACGGCCATAGTAGTCACGCATACGGATGTAAAAATTGCAACAAAAATCATGCAAGGTGAACTTGACATCATAACCAGATGGTCACATGACAATGGTCTGACTATTAATGCCGCAAAAACAAAATTAATGCATATACGCCCACCACACATCCAACGCATCGATATTATAATCAGATTTCACGAAACGTCATGTCTACATAACCACCAAACTGCAAGCAGTTTAAATGACAACTGTCGAACCATTATTGAAGTTGTCGACGAATACAAATACTTAGGCGTTGTAGTTGACTGTCATTTAAAATGGAATCTCCACATCAAGCAATTGCGAGCCAAATTGCGCAGAACATCGTATATGTTACACCACCTCAGCTTTGCATGTAGTTACGCCGTACTAAAACAAGCATACTTTGCGCTCTGCGAAACATACATTCGCCACGGAATCACAGCGTGGGGCTCATCAACTCACTGCCGTGATCTACAAAGCAGTCAAAATAGTATTTTAAAAATATTGGCCAAAAGAAATAACTTCAGCAGATACAACCACAATTCTTCACTCTGTCACCAACTTCAAGTCCTAACAGTTGAAAATTTATTCAAATGCAGCTTGTTGAATGAATTTTTCAATGATGCTCGCTTCAGAAATCCTATTCGACATGAGTACAACACACGACGCCGACTGGAAGGACGATTTGAAGTTCCGAAATTCCACAACAACTATGGAAAAAATAGACTTGATGTCACTGTACCAAAAATATTAAATGAACTCCCGCCAAACATCGTAAATATGAATCATGCTCAAAAACAATATAGAAATAAAAGCATAAAATTATTCTACATCCAAAACTAAATTGAATTTTATCACATCAAAATACTTTATTATTTTTGTTTAAAAACTTATGTATCTATATTTTTCTTTTCAAAATTATTATATGTATATAAAAATTTTCTCCATGTTATCTAATGTAAGCTATCTTTTCACAAAATGTTTAAGTATTTTCTTTTTTAATATAATTGTCTTCTTACTTGCAGACCAATTGCTAAATTCAATAATTTAATAATTTTTATTACTCTTCTGCTAATATTTTAATGAATTTAATTACCTATATTTAGTTTTTATTCAACTTTACTTTTATAATATTCTTATTATTTCAAACTTTCTCGCAGACAAGCCTTAAGGCTTCGCGGGATACAAGAAATCTTAAACTTACAATTGTAAAAAGAAATATTGAAATAAAACTCAAACTCAAACTCAAACTTATTACTTATTACTTATTACTTATTACTTATTACTTATTACTTATTACTTATTACTTATTACTTATTACTTATTACTTATTACTTATTACTTATTACTTATTACTTATTACTTATTACTTATTACTAATTACTTATTACTTATTACTTATTACTTATTACTTATTACTTATTACTTATTACTTATTACTTATTACTTATTACTTATTACTTATTACTTATTACTTATTACTTATTACTTATTACTTATTACTTATTACTTATTACTTATTACTTATTACTTATTACTTATTACTTATTACTTATTACTTATTACTTATTACTTATTACTTATTACTTATTACTTATTACTTATTACTTATTACTTATTACTTATTACTTATTACTTATTACTTATTACTTATTACTTATTACTTATTACTTATTACTTATTACTTATCAAATTATTATCTATTCAAATATTATTTAAAAAGAACATCAGTTATCAAATCTAGCTATTAAGTAGAAAAATTTAATACTTAGGAACAATATCTAATAACTTTTAAATATTCTCTAAATAAAAAAAACAATACAACGTATTGTATTTAAAATAAAACGAAAGCAAAAATTTAATAATTTCATAAAATTAATTTACAACAAAAAAATTTAATTTACAAATTCCACCCATGACAATGACAACTCTTATGAAAAAGTTAATAAAACAGAAGAGACATCTTAAAACATAATTCCACAAAAAACAAATACATAGAATACTGCGGCATTTTCAATTTACGGCCCTGAAAACAAAACCAACTATTTTGCAAAATATAAAATATAATTGGAAGTTGTGGGTGGTGTTCAAATGGAAATGAAAACTTTTTGCTGATATCACAAAAAAATATTTATTAAGAACAAATAAAATAAAAAAAAGAAAAATAAATGAAAAAATTGGAAACAAAAAATATTTACGATTTACAAATAAAATACGACATTTTTTCCACCATAGTTGCTATTATTGTTGTTTTTGTTGTTGTGAAAAACAGAAAGTTGAAAAAATCAGCAAAAATAATCAAAGAAAGGAAGGAAGTTGTGAGCAGCCACCAAGAAGATGTATCGCATTTGTTGAAGGGAGGTAGTGGAGAATGTAACTCCGTAACTTGTTGTAACTGAAGCGAAGAAAAGCTTATTGCTTTGGAAAAATGATGAAGCAAATTGTAGCAGAAGAGCAACAGTCGGAGAGGGAAGGAAGCACAAAACTAACAGACGACATGGAAAATCGCAAAATTTACTGCAAATTGGAATTTTGCGCAATTGTAGAATGTGCAGTTTTTTTTTTATTTCAACATTTTGCCAAATAGTTTTCTTATTTCTTAACTCACTTATTTCTTTTTATTAAACAAGAAAACTAACTCAGGCTCATAATAAATAAAAAAACATTAGAATTAGCACAAAGCGAAATATTAAATATATAGTAATTTGTTTTCAATTATCTGTGTTAGAAGGAAAAATTATTCTTATTGGAACTTAAATCAATGATGAAAATTTAGAAAAATAAAGAATTCGGGTAGGAGAAGTAAATGCAAACTTTTTATAATATTGATTGAGTTTACTGAAAGTTCACAAATCCATAATTCTTCATTACGAGGACACTTAATGAAAGAAAATCGTAATGATTTCTTAAAAATTATCAATATTTCAATAGAAAATTTCAACAAAAAATTTCAATCAATATCCAACTCTTTTTAAAATCCACAGAGATGCTCGAAAAAAACTTTTAAAGCAGTCTTGAACAAACCCTAACTAAATGTTTTCAAAATGTGACTTTAAGACTTGATGATAAAATAGTCCATTGAAAAAATAAACTAATAACTTCGCTATATTGCAGCACAAATTGAACAGATCACAGCACAATTACAATATTTTTTTGAAAAATGAATGGCTAAAAAACAATTAGAAAAAAAAATCCCATCATTAGAATAAATTTCTCTTCCAATATGGTACATGAAAGCATGCATTGGACACATTGGAGCACATATTTATTTTAGTGGTAAAACCATTACCATTTATTAATTATTAATTTTGGATCCATATTCTTCTAAAACTAAACACTTCAAAGCACGTATTCAACACCTCAATACAAAGGTGGAAAATAAAATCTACCATCAAGTGGAAAATAAATTCAAACTAAGAACTAAAAGTACCGGTCACTTATCTTAGAGCTTTAAATTAACTTGAAATGTAATTAATAAATTCATTTCGTTAATTTTTAATGAGTAACAATTACACTTTGGCAAGGCAGCGCTGCGTTGCGGTATTGAGTTGCAGCATCTAATTGCGTTACTGTGCTGATACAATCGTTTCAGTAAAAGTAGCAGTAAAAGTTGCAGACCAAAAACCTACATTTGAAACCTTGAATGCTGACCGGTTTGGCTGCATGCCTGATATTAAAGATATGATTATTTTTTATGAATGCTGAGCTCTGCTGTATATATTATATAAGCTTCATAATAATTACTTATGAATTTCAGTCATCTTAATAAATTTGTGAGCAATACAAATAATATCGATCAAAATACAGGAATTGATTTATTTTCTCTTAATGAGACCAAAATGAGCTTCTTCAACCACTACATAACTCAATGAGAACGGCTTGGTTGCATTCAAATTGCGTTTCGAATGTCTCGTCAATATTACGAGCTACGAGCTACGAGCTACGAGCTGAATTAATTAGGTTGTCTCGGGGCTGATCGTACTCTCTTCTCAGTACCCATCATTATCAAAACCAATGAAAAACAACAACAACATCTTCATCGGCTTTCCATATTATAAATTTTCGCTTTCAGATTTTGTATGAGCAGTCAGCTCCGATATGACATTTATGGGAACTCGCTCTCATCCATGCGACAACCTTATTTATTCAACCATGGTGCCTTCTGCATTTAAATCAGTGGTTTTGGCAGACCTTCCAATGCAAGCGCAACATTTTTGTTTTAGCATGTGTGCGAGCAGCATACTAAAAAAAAAAAAAAACTTTTGCAAATAATTTTACACTCATTGAGTAAAATGAGAGGATAAAGTGATTTTGATAGATAGATTGAGGCTCGTAATAAAGGGTTTAAAAGAATAAATAAATTCCCACTCAGATCGAAACAAGTTTAATTCATTCATATATTGCATCTGTACAGCATTTAACAAAATAATTTGCTCATGAGATACTTACTCCACGAAGTGCAAACGCAAACTGAGTCTCCGCTAGCGTCGCATAAGTTCTGTACCATCGCACACACGACTTGTATGTGGAAACCGAGTGGCTTCTTAAGGCTCTCGTGTGCATCACTGATTTAAATTAATACGCGAATACATGTTCCAATCGCTGTGGTATGAATGCCATAGAGTACGAGAGCTCACGATTATGAATGCCTATGACACACGAATGCCCGACTAAGCAAAACATTCGCAACATTCGCAAAAGCAATGAATATTCAAGCTTTTATGTTCATAAGCACCAAGAAAATAAAAACTTTTTAACAAAAAAAAAAACCCGACTTCAAAATCACTACAAAGTAAAAAATAATTTTAAATAACTTTTCCCATTCATTTCTTGGTCATATTTTAAAAGCTATTTATACGTGTTATAATATTGGAAATCTTATCATTTTCATTTTTTCTATTTTGTTCTATTATCATCAATATACTAATTGCTTTATGTACATAAAAGCTTTGAAGTCGGCGCTTATCTTACTATGTCGAAATCTTTTTATTTTAATTTTTTCTAATTTGTTTTATCATAAAAATATTATTAACTTTATGAATATAAAAGCTTCTTAGCGATTTTTTTCTTCAATTGGCAATTTTTGAGTACGCTGAATGTAGCCAATGTGTTCCATGCATTATTTTTGCAGCTGTTACACACTATGTCATATTCAATATGAGCTTTACAAGCTCACCCAAACCAGTTTAGTGAGAATTTTAATGTGTACAAAGCTTTTAAAATTACTACAGTGTCACCAAGGCACCAAATAGTGCACGGATGGTAAAAGGTCATGATTGTGTGTCAAAGATGAGCGCCGACTTCAAAGCTTTAATGTTCATAAAGCAATTAATATATTGATAATAAAACAAAATAAAAAAAATGAAAATGATAAGATTTCCAATATTATAACACGTATAAATAGCTTTTAAAATATGACCAAGAAATGAATGGGAAAAGTTATTTAAAATTATTTTTTACTTTGTAGTGATTTTGAAGTCGGGTTTTTTTTTTTGTTAAAAAGTTTTTATTTCTTCCTTTTTAGATAATATGAAATATTTTATGCAATAGTATTTATTCTTGAGGAAAATTTTAAACATGAAACTTTGTTCTTAACAAATTTGATTTATTAATTCCTGAAAGTTTGTGGGGTATTTTCCATTTCTGCTTCTTTACAATTTGTAGTGCCACGCCCTTTCTCTAATCCCGCCTAATTTATTTACCGTACCATATAATGATTCTACCTACCCCTGTGCCAAATTTCAGTTTCCAAGTATCAATATTAACCGTAATATAGTACTTTCCTTAAAGTGACACATCCTGTGTACAATCCCGCTCACTTTTTTAATGATTCTACCTACTTATCTACCTGCATACCAAATATTAATACGCTAGTGTCAATATTAACTAAGATATAGTATTTTTATAATATTGACACGCCCCTTTGTTGAATTACGCCCACTTTTTTGGCCGTAATTTGCAGTAACTGTACCTACCCATGTACTACATTACAACACCCTAGTGTCAATATTATTCGATATATAGTGTGTTTCTAATATTGCCACACCCATTTGTTGAATAACGCCCACTTTATTTACAGTGATTTTTAAAAATTGTGTCTACTCCTGTACTAAATTTCAGTACTCTTGTGTCAATACTATTCGAGATACAGTGTTTTTCCAATATTGCCACACCCCTTTGTCAAATAACGCCCACTTTATTAACTGTGATTTGTAATAACTATGCCTACCCATGTACTAAATTTCAGCACCCTAGTGTTAATATTATTCGATATATAGTGTGTTTCTAATATTGCCACACCCCTTAGTCGAATAACGCCCACTTTCTTTACAGTAATTTTCAAAAATTGTGTCTACCCCTGTACCAAATTTCAGTACCCTAGTGTCAATACTTTTTGAGATACAGTGTTTTTCCAATATTGCCACACCCCTTTGTCAAACAACGCCCACTTTATTGACAGTAATTTTTAATAGCTATGCCTACCCACGCACTAAATTTCAGCACCCTAGTGTCAATATTATTCGATATATAGTGTGTTTCTAATATTGCCACACCCCTTTGTCGAATAACGCCCACTTTCTTTACAGTAGTTTTTTAAAATTGTGTCTACCCCTGTACTAAATTTCAGTACCCTAGTGTCAATACTGTTTGAGATGCAGTGTTTTTTTAATATGACCACACCCCTTTGTCAAACAACGCCCACTTTATTGATCGTAATTTGTAATAATTGTGTCTACCTCAGTGTTTTTACTGTAAATTTCAGTACCCTAGTGTCAATATTAACTGAAATACAGTGTTTTTCTTACATTGACACGCCCCTTTGTCGAATATCGCCCCCTTTTTTAAAAAAGGACCTCCGCGTTCATGGTATCTATCTGTTGACAAAAAATTACGGAAATCGGGCAAGTGCTTTAGGAGTTATCGATGTACATACATTTAAAAAAAAAAAAAAAAAAAAAAAAAAAAAAAAAAAGCGCGGACAAACCAACGAAATTGAGAACCTCCTCCTTTTTGAAGTCGGTTAAAAAGAAAAAAAACTGGTTAATATTAAAGCAAAAGGAAACAGATAACACAAAGCGCTGCTAGAGAACGGCAGAGAAGTATCAAAACAACAAAAATTCATACAGTAGCAAACACTCGAGCTTTAAGCGAATCATCCGAATGTCTGTATTGTCTGGATGCTAGCTTAACTATTTCCTGTTAGTAGTGAATCTCTAAACGAATATTGAGCTCTGCATTTTATTGAGATTTACATCAAATTAATAACTTACTAGTTGAACCATTTTTTATAAATTTATGAACAATAAGAGTTATTTGAAAATAAATAACTTATAAGTTAATAACTTATAACTTATAAATTGATTTGATTTGTTTTCTCTCTGTGAGGCACGTTACTCTACGTTTTTGATTTTTTACCCTCTCTTATAGCATGTTCAAACCGAGCAGTTAATTATGTTAAATCGAGTTAACGAAATTAAATCGAAAAACAAGTTCTGAAATGAAGTTTTGATGAAGTTAAATGCGTACAATTGTTGTTGGAAATTTAACGTGTTAAATGATTTAACACGTTTCGAAACTCGTTAAATCACTGGTTTGTGTTCTTGCTAACTTCAGAAAAGCTTTTTTTTGCCTTTTAAACGCAGCCAAATCTGACAAGAGCTTTTTATTTTGATGTTTTGAATGTAAACAAATAAATTCTTTGACAAATTTTTCTTAATTCTTTGACAAATTTTTGAATTTATTTGAATATTTTTTTTTTTTTATTTTTTTTTTATATTTTTGAATAAACAATTTTTTATTTCTTTCAAAATATAAACAAATAAACTGACATTTTGAAACTAGTTAAGGCAGTATGAACGCTGATTTTTAAAAAAAAGCTTTTTTCGAATAACACGTTAAATGAAGTCGGTTTGAACATGCTATTACAATTTAGGTATTTTAAATTTTATTCTTTAACTCTCTATAAAAAAATTTCACAAGAATATCAGATCAATAAATTACAACCTCTTGACTTTGAAGTTCTTTTTCACATAATAATTGTTATGTAACAATAACCAGAATAACAATAGCAACAACAACAATACAAACACTTACAAATTGTATGAAACGAAAAATTCCACAGAAATCTTGAAGCTTTAGAGGTGATTTTGATGGTGATACTTGAATTCGAATACAACACTTGAACTTGATCACAATGCATTCAAATTGAAGAGTCTTAAGCAATGCCACAGTATTGCAACAGCTTTGGCAGAGCGTGGCAATTATCAGTAAAAGAAAAAAAAGAAAAAAAAGTTTAAAGGGTAAACATCTTCAAAAACGAACACAACTTAAAAGAATTAAGTTGTCATTTCAAGAAATAAATAAAAAATTTAGAAAGAAAGGAAATGTGAGGTTGTAAATATTTATATAATTTATTTAGTGCGAGAAACAAGAAAAAGACATAAAAAAATTATCGTTAAAAGAAGCTTTGCCTTTTTAAGATTTCAGAATGTAATCGAAACGGACTATCAGAAAATTCGATTTTTTTTTTTACTAAAACTAAAAGTCACTCTGAACGATTTTGATTTAAATAATTCTCAAAATGATTTATTATTTTATGAAATATTGCACTAAACCCATTTGGTGTCAAAAAATGTTTAGAAAAATCAGGAACACTGAAGATTTCCAAGATGACTGAGAAAAATCCGCTTCTATTATGGGAAAGAAAGAGATACAAGCTCCTAGAGAAGTAATAAAAGAAGCTGCATTGCTTCACTTCAGCTGCAGTTTAAGTAACCAAGTTGTTGCCAACATTTCGATAATTAATATGCTCTGCTTAGCCCGTTATCAGATGTTCAGCAGAATCTTATAAAAAAAGAAAAAACTAAAGGAATTAATAAACCCACAATTAACATAAATAAAGCGACTTGAATGATTTTCTCCAACTGTAGGTTAACACTTTTCCGAGCAACGCTATTGTCTCTATGACATGCTTAGGTTTACAACAATTAATCAAATAAAACTTCCGGTTTATGCTAAAAACCAAGAGATTACGAAAAAAAAAAACAATCAGTAGTTAACTTGATGTATAGAGTAGTAAAAAAAAACATAAAAAAAGAGGACCATAAAACTAATGACTACGTTTTCAAGTGTTAAACTAACAGCGTAAGAAGCGTTAGTATCTCTGGCAGATACAGATACAATAACTTAACTTAAGGTGAAATTTTAACTAATTGCTGGAAAAAATAAAAAAAAGCAACAAATAAAATCATGAAAAATCGTGAGACTGAATATAATGAAAGTCATTGTTGTAGGAAATTTTATAGCGCTCAAAAATTAATTTCTACTCTATTTAAAGAAATTTATTTGTTTTAACAAAAACTTCATTTCATACACGAACTATCTTTAGTCTTGAGCTTATCTGTAGCGGATATTTGCTGTAACGTTACCTAAACAAACATCCGTTCAACAGTTGGGCAGAAAAACTGGAGAGGGTTGATACTTTATGCGTGGATATAAATTTTGACTAGAAATGATTACAACATTTTTGCTCCCTACTGTGTCGGAGCGTTGTATGTAGCTCATGGCTGCTTAACATGCTAATGTCAACATATTAAAGTTCACATAAAAAACACAACAACAATAGTGATGTGAGCAAATAAACATCACCTTAAAGCAGACTTAAATTAACGTAAGCGGAGTCAGCCAGTCAGTCAGTCAGTCAGGCCTTCTGCTTCAGTTATTAGCGCGTAAAATTATGCAGTCAACATTTTAGAACACATTAAAAACTGACAATTAATAATTCCAACAACTAATTTTATGCGCGGTTGGAATAGCAAATATTGACTGTAGCTTGACTTGGAATCAGAAGAAGAAGAATAAGAAGAAGAAACAGAAGAAAAAGCAGTTATAAGCAGCAGTGCGAATAAACAAATAAATATAATAATTCTGAGCGTTTTTAAGTGTCAAATATTTGTTTGGGTCTCAAAAAACAGTAGCTGCGACACAAAGGCCCCATACATGTGTGAGAGCTTAAATATGTTTGTATGTGACAAAAATCAAATCATCTCTAAACATATTTAAATCACGTTTTTGGGTCCTTGGTTAACGGTTTTCTTAACGTTTTTAATACATAGTCTTTTGCCCATGAACTTACAAATAAACTGTTAATTTTTATGCGCAAAAAGTTTGCTCTAAATTCTCTAACATCTCCTCTCCTTTTTCCTTTCAGGTGATGCCAGCAACGCTAGTATAGGTAGTGGTGAAGGCACCGGCGAGGAGGATGACGATGCGAATGGTAAAAAGAACCAAAAGAAACGTGGCATTTTCCCAAAAGTAGCAACAAATATTTTAAGAGCGTGGCTGTTTCAGCATTTAACGGTAAGTATTGAACATTCGTAAAGAAAACTAAAGGTTTTAAGGTGGAAATCTAAGCTATACATATGATGTGAATTCTTACTATTGAGAATTTTTTTTTCCAAAAATCCAATGGTCTTTCATAATTTTTGATCTTCATTGGCCCTACTGTCTGTAGAAATTTAGCTTTTTTGAGGACACGGAGTTAACACAAGTTTTGGTAGAAAGCTTTTGTAAGTTTGAGCTGTTAATCTAAGCTTTATTTATATATATGAGAAAGAATATTATGATAAGGACCTTTTTTCAAGAATATGCAAACTCTTCCCATCTGCTTTGACTGATCCTGCGATTTAAAGGTAAGGACAATATGCGGTAACGGAGTTAACAATAACTTTGAGAGAAAGCTCTTGAGGCTTGGAGGTGAACATTTTACCTAAACATACAAAAAAAGTTTTAAGAATTGAGAAATTTTTCGAGAATTTGATTTTCTTTGATCCTCTTTAACATCTATTGATCGTTAAGTGTAACCTATTTTACGGCCACGGAGCTTACCATAACTATACATAAAAGCTTTAAGGGTTTCAAGAGATGAATCTTTAAAAATGTTCCTATACTTGGGACATTTTATGCAGAATATGGCCATTTCTTATCATTCTTGACCTTTACTGACCCTACCATCTCTAAGAAAAGCTGTTTTGAGGTCACGGTTTGATCAAAAGTTTGATTTTCTTAGAAGAGTTTATGAAAAGTACAAACATTCTATCAATTGGGACATTTTTCAAGAATATTATGATATTTGGCCTTCATTAAGCTTAACCCTCTTCAGCTGACGTCGTAGTCTGACAGACACTGAAAATCAAAACTTGGTGCGTACAAACGTGAAATTCGAAGATAAAAAATTAGTTTTTAAAATCATCCCAATTCACTTCATAAATTCAAAATCAAATGAAGCAAAATATTAATTTAAATGTACCAAGAAATCGTTTAAATTAAACTGAAACTTTGACTGATAGCATGCAAGCCTTAACTCTGCGCCTTATCCACCTTGCCTACTGTGCAGGCCGATTGTATAATAAATGCAGGCGAGTACGAGTACGAGTGTGTTGAGCATATTTTATTTTATCAGCAGCCAAACAGAACAACAAATATTTGAGCAAACAAACCAACAGAGAGCAAAACCAATCACAATGCAAACACTCTCAACATTCACGCATACACAATCAACCATAAGGAGCTAACCCCACACCACTGCCCACAAAATAAAAGTAGCTCACAACACATTAAAAGCTAAGAGTCCAGCTAATGGGACCCCACTAGGCTTTAACAACAACAACAACATCAACCAAAACATTGGTCCCAAGTCCTTTGGACCTAGGACTTATGTTGTGGCTATTTCATGCACATAAAATTTCATGCAAACGTAACAATATCGCAACGCAATGCAAGGACATGCAAGCCAAGCCAAACAACCAACCAACATACGTCGAAACGAATAAGTCAACGAAAGGATGAACAACAACATACGAACGTGTGAACGCATATAATTCATAAAATTGATATTTTTGTTCAGAATGGCATATTCGCAAGGAAGTTGCCGCCATGTTGGCTCCCTTACATATATACTAAAGTATACTGGATATGAGTGTGTGGTATTTAATGTTTTGAAGGCTTGAAAGGAATTCGGTGTAATGCTTAAAGGCAATCATCGTATTGGTTAGACGTTGCTGCGACATAATATATGGTGCCAATAATGGGAGTTACAATAAGGCGCCATTTGCAGAAGCGGAAGTTGGAACTTACTTCAAATGGTCAGGGAGTAGGAGTAAATAATAACAAAGTTTATAGCAGTTAGAGTTCAATAGATGGCATCTCTAGACATTTACTTTAAAACATTCTGAAATGTGAGGTCGTGTTATACCTGGTTATGGTTTTATGGATCACTATAGAATAGTACCAGTGAAAATTTCATTCATTTTAATTTTTATTTTTCTATTTTTTTTAAGTTTTATCCTAAAAATTTAGTAGAAAGATCAATTAAGTACATGGAAAAGATAATCTTATATAAAAATTAGCTATAAAAGGCGTGGTACGATAAATGGATTTATAAGAAAATGGTATTTGAAGAGACAAAAAAAGAAAAAAAAAATACAATTTGCAAAATGCTAGGGCGGTTAAATTTGAGCTCGAATCTAGTTTGACATGAGCCAGACAGATAAGAATGTGTGTAAAAATTTTTTAAAACTATGAAAAGCGTCACGGTTATGAAAACAATATAAATCATATGTTTAATATCTTTTAAAAATTCTATAATTTTTTAATTTAACCTAAGCCCAAACCTTAACCTGAACTTTAACTTTAACTTTAACTTTAATTTTAACTTTAACCTTAACCTTAACCTTAACCTTAACCTTAACCTTAACCTTAACCTTAACCTTAACCTTAACCTTAACCTTAACCTTAACCTTAACCTTAACCTTAACCTTAACCTTAACCTTAACCTTAACCTTAACCTTAACCTTAACCTTAACCTTAACCTTAACCTTAACCTTAACCTTAACTTTAACTTTAACCTTAACCTTAACCTTAACCTTAACCTTAACACTAACCTTAACCTTAACCTTAACCTGAACCTTAACCTTAACCTTAACCTTAACCTTAACCTTAACCTTAACCTTAACCTTAACCTTAACCTTAACCTTAACCTTAACCTTAACCTTAACCTTAACCTTAACCTTAACCTTAACCTTAACCTTAACCTTAACCTTAACCTTAACCTTGACCCTAACCTTAACCTTAACCTTAACCTTAACCTTAACCTTAACCTTAACCTTAACCTTAACCTTAACCTTAACCTTAACCTTAACCTTAACCTTAACCTTGACCCTAACCTTAACCTTAACCTTAACCTTAACCTTAACCTTAACCTTAACCTTAACCTTAACCTTAACCTTAACCTTAACCTTAACCTTAACCTTAACCTTCTATATACAGTCCAAATTTTAGAATATGTACATATATATTGTAAGATTTAAAATTATCAATAAAACTTCTACTGTTTTTGTCATACCTGTATTTCTACAAACTTAATTTAAATGCTTTGTAAAACAAGAATATTCTTTCATAACCTAAATTATGCAAAATTGAATCAAAAATTTGAGTTCCAGCAAACTACTAAGAATACAGATTGTTCTTCCTTGCTGCACATTTAGACTGTTTTATGAGCGCCAGTGTCCTACTGATCTGCATGTTATAAGACTTAAGTGTAATCATTATTGGAATATAATGAAACGCTAAACCTAAGACCTCCCTACGAAATATTTTAAGTATAAAATGTTCATCATTCAAGTACCGTTTGAAACCTATACGTGATTTTACAAGAGTCTGAATGATGGTGTTTCATTTCATGTACTCTTCACTTACTACATTTTTCACTTCATTTTTTCACTTTTGAAATGTGACTTTGATCAGTTCTCATACATACATATATTGGAAGACCTTACAACAAAAACTCTATTTCAAACATCAATATCGATTATCATCCACAGAACTGTTCGTAGGGGTGTCTTTGTACAGTTCTAGTTTTCATAAATACGAGGGGTACTATTCATATTTCGGGAATAGCAAATAATAACAAACATTTTTAAATGAAAATGGCTTCATTGTTTTTCAGATTATTCCCCTTGATTATCAATACACTTTTGCATTCGTTTAAACCATTTGTCGAATAAAATCAAATCAAAATCGAATGTACTGAGGTACAACTAATGTGCAAGGATGCCACTATCTCACGATATGTCACATGACGATCTTGCATTATAAGTTCACGTACTGCATCGATATTTTATGGTACAACAACCTATTTTGGACGACCTTCACGGAATTTGTCGGCGACCGAACTACTATCACGATTGAATTCACTATACCAGTGGTTTTTGATATTGCTTAATCGTCATATAAAGAACTGAGTTCACCGACACATTTTTGTTGAGATAATCCACGACGAAAGTTGTGAAAAATAATCCAACGAAAAACTTCTCTTGAAATTTCCATTTTTTGAACAAATTGATTTTCGTAAGCAAAACACATAGCACTTGCACATCAAAACGTTGTGAGTATATTTATGCTAACAAATGTCAAACTATATTATTGTGATGCCAGATTTTGGCTATTGAGATTAGTCAGTTCCCGAAATATAAATAGTACCCCCAGTATAAAACCTTTTATCGCAAAATTAAGAAGCCAATCGGCATTCTTAGTCAAACAATCAAACAAATTCTTGTACGTATTTACCTTTGACATAGTTTTGTGTTCGACGGCGTGCACCAATATTTTATGAAGAATATTTTTGTATAATACTTTAATCCCTAAACCAACTATTTCAAGGCTTAAAATTGGAGCAATTAAAAAAAAAACAAAAAATACCATCAAACATTCTAACAAACTGTTCCTTATAAAATGTCACTATAAGTCGTCAAGGTCACGATAAATCAAAAATCAAACAGCTATAGAAAAAGTTCTATGAAAAAATGATCATTGAGTAAAGTTCATTGTCAACGCAATGTGAAAGGACGCCTATTCCAGACATTAAGCAAGACATGTTAGACTTTTTTACCTGAATCATTAAAATTATATGAATCATTTTTTTTTATAATCATTCTTCGCGGAGTTATTAAGGTCAAAGAAAATGGAAAAAAGTTTTTATTCAAATGATGTTTAATTAAAAAAAAAATTATAATAACAACAACAAAATTGTATTATTCAGTCACGTTTTTTATCGTTTGTAGATATTAAGTCACAATACTAAGCATAGTGTTCCTTGTAATGGGTGTTTTTTTTTTGGGGTTTGTTTTTCGAATAGAGATAAAACTGGCATTTTGTGGTCAAATCTGGCAACTCTAATGTCATTTATGTTCAGTTTGGTTTGCCATTTCATCATGAACAGGTTGACAAAAGAACAACGCTTGCAAATCGTGCAAATTTATTTCGAAAATAATGGTTCAGTTCGCGAAGTTTACCGCAAGCTCCGTCCATTTTATGGTCGACATAATCGTCCATCAGAGCAATTAATTCGGTTAACCATGCGTCGTTTTCGCACTACGTTTACTCTATGTGATAATACGCATCCGCAGAGACGTCAAACAGTGCGCACCGAAGAAACAATTGCCGCTGTAGAGCAAAATGTTGAAGAGGACCCGAATGAATCGATTCGCCACCGTGCACAGCAATTGGAGCTTTGTCCATAAACTTTATGGAAGATTTTGCGCAAAGATCTTGGCTTGCGACCTTACAAGATCCAGCTTGTGCAAGAATTAAAGCCGCGAGACCATGCAATGCGTCGTGATTTTGGTGTATGGGCCGAAAATGAGATTGATCTCGATGCTGATTTTTATCGCAAAATTTTGTTCAGTGATGAAACTCATTTTTGGTTGAATGGCTACGTCAACAAGCAAAATTGCCGCATTTGGAGTGAAGAGAATCCACATGAGATCCTTGAGACGCCATTACATCCACAAAAACTGACTGTTTGGTGTGCTCTATGGGCTGGTGGAGTCATTGGGCCATACTTCTTCCGAAATAATGCTGGAGAGTCAGTTACCGTTAATGGAGACCGGTATAGAGCCATGATAACCGACTATTTTGTTCCCGAATTGGATGGCATGAATGTGGATGAGTTGTGGTTCCAACAAGACGGCGCTACATGCCACACAGCGCACGTCACAATCGATTTATTGAAGGAAACATTCGATGAGCGCATAATTTCGCGGAATGGACCTGTCAATTGGCCACCAAGATCGTGTGATTTGACACCATTGGATTATTTTCTTTGGGGATATGTGAAGTCGCTCGTCTACGCCAACAAACCAGAAACGTTAGGGGACTTGGAGGCCAACATTCGTGGCGTTATTGCGGCCCCATATGCTCGAAAAAGTGGTTGAAAATTGGACCTGTAGAATTGGCTTTATTCGAGCCAGCCGCGGCGGCCACATGCCCGAAATCATATTTAAACATTAATGGCATAAAATTATATTTCCAATAAAGCCAAATTGATGGACATTAAAACGATTTTCTTGTGTTTTATTTCAATTCGAAGTTCTATACCTCTAAAAAAATCACCCTGTATATAGACAATATGGTTATTGCACTATAACCACTGTACCGACAAACATTTTATCTATAATGCACTCAGACGATACAGCTTGTCCCAAAAATATAGGACTTTTTAATTTTTGCATAAAATCACAAATATCTTGAATAGTTTTTTATAAATATGTTGTAGAAACATACAGAAGAGAAATATAAATAAAAAATAAATAGATTGTTTCTTGAGGATTTCTTCCGTGTAAATTTTAACATAAAAAAAAAAAACAAACATTAACAAATGTAAAACACTAATATTTCGTTCACATTTGTTTTGTGGGATATGATTTTTTCATAGCAAGGTTTTCATAAATTATAGAAAATTTATTTTAAAAAAAATTCACAATGGATATTATTTTCCCTTTCTCCATTTTAAGGTTTTAATGTCATCATTTCTATCTTGACTAGAAAGATTTTAAGATGAGGTCATAAGTCCACAAAACTTTTTTAGTCATAAAAAGGAGGATTCAGAAAATGTTTGTTGGGTTCATTTAAAAGATGACTTTTTTTAACTTTTGTGAAACAATCATCGACAATCAATCGAGAATTACTTTTAAAATTTAAATATTTTAAGCTCTATTTATTGTATATCTTCAGATATATATAAATCGCACTGCAGCATATCAAAATTCGCAACATGTTGTCGCCTATAACCATCTCACTCTTGCCAACGCACACACACTCGCTCACTGACATTGGGCCATATTTATTCACAGCCATATTAAATGTCGATAATTAACCGTTTAGGCTGCTTATAAATGCCATTTTTCGCGCAGACATGACCGAAGTCCATCATAAATGCAAGCAAGATATCATGACTGTCTAGAAATGACTGACACTGGCTGGATGGCTGGTGCACGGTGTGAATGACTGACTGGGTGAGCGAGTGAGTGAGTGAGTGAATGATGATGAATGCGATAAAGTCGTCGTCGTCATCGTCGTTGGTCTTGGTTGGTTGCTTGGTGGCTTGAATGTCCGTCTGACTTTATGTCGCGCACTCCATGTGCCTATGTGTGTATATGTGTGTATGTGTGTGGCTTTAAATGCAGACGTGCTAATGAATACGCCAAAAAAGGCAATCCCAACAACAACAACCACAACAACAATAACAACAATAATAACTTCAATAATGCTACCAAGAAAAGAAAACAACATGTCGTTGCCCAGACCAAGTCACAAGTCGAGTCAAGTGAGGCCAAGTTGTATGCAGCTAGCTAGTCATCAGCCAACGAGTCAGCCAACCAACCAACCAACTGAAAGTAGCCATAATTATTTGCATTTTTTTATTGTTTTTATTTGTAGCATTTTTCTTGCCATTTTTGTACTGGAGTTTATAACTTTTTTTGTCTACATTTGTTGTTGTTGTTGTTGTTGTTGCAGTTGTATGTGGCATAAAATTTGCTTAAATTTCGCAGGCATGCATGCAACACTTTTGACTGAGTGAGTGCTTTGGATTTGTGCGGCGGCCGCTGCTGCTCCTCCTACAAATGGCAGCGCCAAAGTGAGCCTACAAAAGTGTAACGTTACAAGCGCATATTCACACACACATACATACATACAGCCGCACATACGAACGAACAGTCAGACAGACGACATGCAAACATGTGTTTTTTTTCGGTTCATGCACTGAAACGCATTTCATGCATATTGCAGACAGTTGCTCGCGCATGTCTTTCCATAGATTTTCTTGATATGTGTTTTTTTTGTGCCTTTTTCGGTTTTCTTACCCCGCTTAAATTTCCATGACGCCCGTGTTGACTTTGTTTAGTCTTTGGCTTTAATAATAATGGCTGCTTAATGCATTTGTATGGATGTAAGTGTTGTTGTTGTTGTTGAACATGCAATGTTTTTGCGCCAAAAAAAAAAAAAAAAATGAAAAAAATTAAAACAGCGAAAACATTTAATTTACGCGCATGGCACTGACTGGATACGCTATAAAGTATTGACAGCGACGCACACCATGTTCGCGTCCGTCGTTCGTCTGTGGCCTCCAGTGGAAACGTCAACTTTTTACCCGACGCTTTTGACAGCTACGAAAACTTGTGGCGGCATCGCTTCCTCCGCATCTGCCTTTCCTTTTCCAGCAGCACCCCCAAAATGTCATGCCATGCGGCGACGCTGTGTGGCATGCCAAAAACAACAACAACAACAACAACGAGAGACGCTTGTGTTCTTTTGTCTTATTTTATTTCATTTCAATTTAATTGTTGTTCTTTAAGTAATGCATTTGGCAACACCAACAACAACAATGCAAAGAAATTAAAAATAATGCAATTTGCAGCAAAGTGTTTCGGCCATCATGACTGCCTGCCGCTACTCATGTTATGCCGATTACCGCCGCATTGCAGCGAGCTTGATTCCTGCTGCATTCTGCTGCATGGGTACCGTAAAGGCGTGACAGTGTAATTAATTATATTGTTTATGCTAGATTAATAACTGAAATGGAGACGAACGCAAAACGTGAAAAATGCATAATTATTTCATTATAGTAATTAGTTGACACTGGTGTCGCAGGAGGGTGAGACGGAGGGCGGTGGGGGAGGATGGAGTTGTCGTCTAAGCAGAGTTGTCGATCTACAACTATTAAGAAAATTTTCAGATTGAGAAGAAAATATTTCTAGTCAATTTCTTTGACTCATTGAACATTACAAATAAAAAAAAAAAACAAAAAATTGCACGCCATTTTATATTAACCCTTAAGAGACGGGACAAAGTCACAAACACGTGACTTTCAGCTTCTGTTCTGTCGACAAGCAAACTGGCAAAATAAAAGGCGAAATTCACGCAAAAAATCTTTCGCTATACAACGAATGTGTTGTTTCAAAAAAAAAGCACACAAATTCGGGATACCGTTAGTTTTTGGTATCATACTTAGTGATGCCATATGGCATCATCGTCTCTATTGGGTTAATACAAACAATGTGTTCTATGTATGTGTGAAGTTTGGATGGAAATTGTGAAAAAGAATAAAATAATAGAGTCCAACAACAAATGCTTTCAAAAGAAAATGAAGTCGCTTTTTTGAATTTTGCAAGAGAGAAGAAGAAACACAACCTTTGTACTGAAAAGCTCAACTTTTCAAAATTCTGCTTTGGTTTAGTAGAACGTAGAATAAATAAGTTATTCAAGTTTGTGAACTACAGAAATCATAGACGACTGTGGATGAGTTTTGATCGTTAAATTTCGAAAAAAATATACAGCCCGATTCTGAATATTCCCGGGGAATTCATTTCCCGGTGAATTAATTTTTCTCGAGAATAAAGTGTCTCCTATTCAAAACGGAAAAGGAAAAGAATAATAAGGGAGAGAGAATTTTGAATTTTCGAAGTTAGCTGTTTTACTCCGTGGCGTTTTATTTTGATTGTTAAATGCAAATAATTTTAAGCAAACTGAAACAAAAAAGTTAATATTAAACAGAAAAGTAAATAAAATCAAATCAAAATGTACAGCAGAGTCTTTGCAATGCTAACAGAAGAACAGGAGAGGGAGCAGGATTAGGAGAAGCAACATCAAAGGATTGCAAGAATGCAATTATCCCTCCAGTTCGCAAAGTGGCAATTGACTCCTTCACGTTAGCTATTTCAGTAGCTATACGATAAGTAGTTACATCGCTAGAGCTTGGTAATGCAGCGCCGAAACAATGCGTGAATATGATACGAACAATATGAATATGATTTTTGGGAGCAAAATTTACTCTTTACACTTGCTATTTCAGTGGCTACGCGGCAAGTAGGTAGTTACTTTGGTAGCGCTTGGTAATGTAGATGGTAAGCGAGCAGAGCACAGATGCGCTCTGATCTTCTCATAAAAAAACTATATCCATAAATCCACATTCCACTTTCCACAGATATCAAACAAAATTCCAAATAATTGTGTGATCCCGTTAATTTGATTTGAGTTTTGTGCGCTTCATTTAGATTTGCATTCAGTTCGCGACAATTGTTGAAGAAAAGTGATTAAAGTGTTTAAAGTGAGTATGTGAAAAAAAGAGAAGTGAAGAAAATAATAACCAAAATATATTATAAATAAATACAGATTTCTTAAAACTTAAAACTTAAAACAAATAAATACAATGATCAGCAAACGTCACTACAAAAGATTAGTGAAAAAAGAAAGTGATAAATTATTAACACAGTTTAGACATGCTGAAACAGAATTTAATAAAAAAGAAAAAGTGGAAAATGAGTGCGAAAATGACGAAGCAATCGATATGATTTTTGGTGTATGCTAGTTGTAAAAATCAGGTACCGAAAATAGCCGTTATTTTCGAAATTTCTTACGTTTACTGCCCGTGGTAAAAATGGCAAACGACGGCACTAATTGACAATAATTCTATATTTTTAGACACTATTCAACAAGAAAACGCTATACTTCGTGGTCAAATGAAAGTTTTGATTGAAGCACTGGCTGAACAAAAAGTTCTCATTAAAAGCCTTGTACGCGAGCATAATGAGGAAATAAACCTATACAGCAAATTTCCGGTAACGTCAAAGAGCAATCTCGAAGAGCTGAATGCAGAGATTACCTCCGAAAACAAGGCTGCATATGTAAGTCATGTAAAACAATAACTTACATATTAAATTTTAAAATTAAATTGAAGCTTTTTAATATTTTCTTATCATTATTATTATAATAATTTTCTATATTTAATTACATGAAATTTTTAATTTTATTTTATATGTATTGCTTTTGTTAACAGATCAAAACAATGAAGCATTTACTTCAGCCTGCAGGTGTGATTAAAAGCCTCAATAAAATTTTAAGCAATGAAGTTGTTATGTTATTCAACGTGGATGGCATTCAAGGGAAGGAGGCATTAAAAGGCATGCCAAATTTTTTTAATGCACTCTTAGGTATTTTAGACATTTTAATCTTTAAAACTACAAAACCGAAATTTCATTGCTCAATTTCCAGACTCTATAACAATCAATGATGCTTCCGGCACAGCCGACTTTCAGCTTCGCAAAGGTCTTAGCTTGCAAAAGAAGCGTATATTTAAAGCCATATGCATGGAAAAGAAGAAGATGGACGGCAAATCTTAACTTAACTTTACTTTTATGAAAAATACTACAATTTATAATTTAATTTAATAAAGCAAATGGATTGGTACTATAAATTAAAATTTTTCCATTTTTTTCGATGTATAGGTTGAAAAATACACAAATTGAAATACAAGTAAGCAGAACTAGTACATAATTAGGAAATCGCTAACTCCATAGTAATCACTACTAATTGCGCTGTAATACCTATTGTACGCTCTGTACTGGCGATTTCTACACAGAGATGTCATTGCATGTAGTAACATCTGCCTCCCTCTGCATTACCAGTAGCTAGTTTCCTTGCTGACTCCTAGTAGCTAGCTAGCTCACTGGTTTTCAGTAAGCAACCACATCTGTAATGCTAGTTTAACAACGAGCTAGCTAGCTACGGGGAGTCAGCAAGAAAGCTAGCTACTGGTAATGCAGAGGGAGGCAGATCTAACTACATCCAATGACATCTCTGTGTAGAAATCGCCAGTACAGAGCGTACAAAAGGTATTACCGTGCAAGTAGTGGTGGTTACTATGGAGTTAGCGATTTCCTAATTCTGTACTAGTTCGGCGTACTGCTGGGATGCGATACGGCGAATCCACTTGAGCTGCCTGAAGAATTGTTAGTACAATACTTTACTATTATATTTGTTTAATTTACAAATAAGTATTTTATATTTGGTAGGTTTGAAACGAAATTTCAAACGGCCTCTTCAGTTGCTGATAACTTTTGCTTCATATTTTAACCTCCACCAGTTCCTTTGCTGGCTTTAAGATTTTGGGGCGCCTTCTGCTGCACATACTTCTTCTAATCGGTCCATACCTGTAAATGTTTTGCACTTTTAATGTTCGTTCTCAAGAATTCTTACCTGCTTCCATTCGGAAACATTTTTCGATGGTGGCGCTGCTGAATTCAACTCCACCACCAAACCCTGTTCAGCTCCTCCTTGCTGCCTTTATAAAAACGACAAGCAATGCCCGGGTGTGTTTGCATTGCGATCAAAAAAAACATCAATCTGATGTTTATTTGTTGTTTTTGACCTAAAAGTAAGAATAATGGATAATGCCATAATAATAATAATATTTACATAAAATAACAATAATTATTTAATTTTCTATGGAAAATATTAAATGCCTACATTATTGTACGGAGCTCCCTTGCAATTTCTTGACAGAATAATTCTCAATAAATGTCATCACATTCTCCTTTTTGTTGGCATTCATAACCCAGCAAAAAAGTGGACCAAATTTGAAATAGTTCTGAACTAGTTCCAAAAAGGACCAGTACTAGTTCCACTACAATACCCTTTAACATTGAAGGAATTGACGCTTTTTGCGGGGTGATGTCATAGGAAAAGACAATTGTCCCCAGAAACATTCCTTTTTCCCTATATTTGAACTAGTTGCATTAGGAACATTTTTAAACTGGTTGCTTTCGCAGTAGCCTGAAAGTGGTTCTTTTTTTAAACTAGTTTTAAAGTGAACATATTAAAAGTGTAAGAATGTAGTGCAATGGAAAGGTCCTAAAGATCTCATTTGTACCATCTTTACCATCCACAATCCAGAAAACTTTTTGTCTATAAACATTTTTTTTTTATTATTTTTTCTTGTGCGCAGCAAATTTTAAAAAGAAGCCAGAACGCGTTTATTTTAGTCAGCAATACTTTTGAAAACAAAAGCAAAGATAACTGTTCTATACTGAACGCCTTTTGTACTTTTTCAGAGCTACTGCGAACTGCGCTAGAAATTAACTAGTTCACTTTTTCAATTGACTCCAAAATAACTTCTGGGAATAAATACTTTTTTCCCGGGAAAAAATCTCCCAATTTCGAAGTTCGTTTAAAATTGCAGGAAAGGGAAAAGGGAGGAAACACTCATTGAATTCTTATTCAGAATCGGGCTGATAATAAAGAGTTTTTTGTTAAGGTTCCCTTTTTTGATATGGATTAAACTGTTAAACGCGGGTCAGAACTGGAAACTCTATTATCGTTTGTGTTCAGTTTAGTTTTCGCTTCTATACCAAATAGAACGTCACCAGAACAACGCTTGCAAATTGTCTTCAGTCTGGGAATGTTACCGTGCGCTACGTCCATTACATCGTCATAATCATCCATTCGAGCATTCGCAGAGACGTTGTACAGTGCGCATGGAAGAAACATTTGTTGCTGTAGTGGTTAGTAATGATAAGGATGCAAATAAGTGGATTTACTGAAAATTTAACATCGAAAATGTAACTTCCAGAATGTGCCACAAACGCTTATGCCATAAAATTACCTTTCTATTAAATCCTATTTTCTGTTAAAAATTATATAATCACACACGCAAAAAAAAAAAAACGTTTATCGCCAGTTTGGCGCAAACGAACTTCGTTTGTCGTGCTTGAAATCGTTTATTGCAAACGTTTCAACAGTTGTCATAAACGTTGAACGAAAAATAAACAAAATTTTCAGTTGTGAGAAACGAGTCATTTAGTTGCAGGAAATGAATTTCGTTTGTCATAAACGCGAGTGATTTTTAAATTGCAGCAATTGAAAACTTCGTTTTTCCCAACTGAAAATTTTGTTTATTTTTCCCTTCGTTGTATAAACATAACGCTTATAGTTTAGAGTTACTTTTTGGACAAATTGTTACTATATAAGGAAATTGGTAGTTTGCTTAATACGCGGACGAAGATAGCAACAGAGGTGGAATCCATAAGAAGACGGAAGGACATAATGAGAAAGATTATTAATATAATAAATAATTATGACCGAAATAGCTTGCGGTTTATATATATAAGATATATTTTTAAGTTGTGACAACTGAATATTCGTTTGCGGCAAATACAGCTCGCAAACGAAGTATAGTTGGTGAATTTTTCAGTTGTGATAAACGAAAAATTTCTTTGCGTGCAGTATTATATTTTATTTAAAATTTATACACCTTTAAAATTACACCTTTACTAATTTTCAGTTACAGAAAGTCCGACATTATAAAAAAATACGTTTGTTTCTTAACACTTAGCGGCCACACCTAAGTCAGGCCACATAGCGGCCACATGGGATAACTCATAACCCCACGTTGAAAAACCTATTTGCACTTCTAAGTTAAGACTTCTAACCGATTGTTTCATAATTGTTGAAGAGGTCTGCAACATTTCTAATAATTTTTATCGGACTACTTATAGATGGCGTTATATACATATGTGAAAATTCAGCAAAAATAGATTTTTTCAGAAAAACATTTATTACTCCGCCATTTTTCATATACCACTGAAATAAAAAAATATCAGTCTCTACCGATCATGCAAAAGGTATACTTATTTTGCAATATTACTGGAGGTAAAATTGAAAAAAAAAAAAATACAAATCATAAAATTTGCTTTTTTTTTTGTGTTTTATTAGCTTCTAAATACAGAAAAGTGGGAAAAATATTATTTTTATGATATTTGAACGAAAAATAGAAAATTATTTTGTATCCTATTTTATTGGCCAGAACACGTAATGCACAACGGGAACCTGATTTTCCTCGCAAACCGGTCTTCTACAGGCCGAGCATCCAACACGCGTTTTTTGTCCTTCTTTTAGTTGCGCAGTACGCACCTCCGCGCTTAGTCGAAGATAACTTTTTCCAGGTCTGCCCATTTCTTGGATGTTGTCAATTTTTAGAATGCTCTTGATGATCATCTGTAGCTCTTTCCGAAAAAATGGTCCTGCCAATCCCTGATGTAGCATCGGGAAGGTGAGATGAACAATCAGTTTCTTCAAAACGATGATCGCAGAAGTGAATTCACGTGCGTCTCCGACTTTGAGTTTCCACATAATGCGGGAATTGACGGCTGCTTGATCGAGCAAGAACAAGATATGAACAGATAAGATTATCGTTATGCTAGGACTAGTGCTGCCAGATTTGTTTTCCAACAATACGTGACAAATGGAAAATATTTAAAAAAAAAAACGGGATTTTGGAAAATTTTACGGGACAATTAATAAAGAGAAAGTCTAAAAAAATGTATTTGATAAAAAATCAATTTATTAGGTACGCAGAATAAATATAATACCAAATGTTGCGCTTCACATATATTTCGCACTCAGTGTTGCTTGCAATCTATGTACTATATAATAGTTCTATGCATATTATGGTCGGCTTACACTTCTTTTCTGAATGCCTCAGTTTATGTGAATTCGTATTTGAAATCATAAATATTTTACAAAAATACGGGACAAATTTTGTACGGACATCTGGCAACACTAGCTAGGACTGAAAATTTTACTAGAATATGAAAAACTTACTTTTATTTTGTCTATTACACAAGAACCTTTTGGCATCCCTTACGTAAATCAACATACGTCTGAAAAATTTGCGTCTTTGTTACTGCGTCAGGCTTTGACGGTAAGGTCTGGATATTCTCGATCAAAGGAGATTCTATACGACTTGTACTGTCCTTCGCAGAAAGAGGAAATTAGTTTAAGATTAGCTTCAAAAACATCTATGAATTCTCATAAGTGAGTTTTATTTAATTTAAAATAAATAGAATAAGAACCTAAATTTAAATAAATCAATTTGAAGGAAGCATATTCACAAAAACAGTCAACTTGGTGCTGCACGGGTGCAGACTTTACGGGTACTCTCTCAAAGACCAGGCAAATTTCTTTGCATTAGAAATGAGGATACACCTGAATGGGTCGACATGGAATCCATTGAAGAATTCTATTTCGAAGAGTCCCCAAAGTTTCCAGCATCTTTAATTCCAGTAGTTGAGAGCATCGACTCTTGGATTGAAGTTGGAATAGTTTTTATCGATGAAAATAATTCATTTTTTAAATTTTTCTTAAATTAATCTAGTCATGATAGCACACATACTAAGAGCTAGTCAAGATAATAACATTTTTTAAATATATTTTCAAATATTTTTCAATCAATTCATATTTTCATTTCATATACTTCGTTACTTTATGAAGGGAGGGAAGGGGAGCGGTTTTGAAATAAACTACGAAGAGTAACGAGCGTGGAGGGTGGGGGGTGTGCGTAAAAAGTTGAAAATCAGTCACGTAATTTATGAACGACCCCTAAGTGCTCATCATCGAATTCAAAGTAACTCCGAGTAATCACAATCTATGACAAATAAATGCAATGGCATAATTTTACTCCTAATCCAGAATAGCCTATATATTTTTGTATGAAAATAATTTCAAATTTCCTATCACAACCTAAGCAAGTCATCAAATTTCCCACGAAAATGACTTTATAATAATTTCTAGATATATTATACGAATTTCTTCAGCTGAGAAATCATATCATTTCACACAAATCAAAAAAAGTCGTTAATTGACTTGAAACCTGGTAATTTTACGAAGCCTGAACCCACCACCAACACAGGACCAACTTTTGATACAAGTTAGATGGACTGATAGAAGTGTGACACATGCAAAAAGAAACAAAATCAATAGGATTAAAGTATTTTTGATCGTCAACTTCACGTGAACTGCCACTTATAAATGTTTGTTTTTTTTTCAAATTTTAAAATAAAAACACTCATCAAAGATCACATTTCTTTGACTCAATTGACCAAGTAATACAACTACTAACCTCTGTATATAAAATTTTTTAAACTGTTGAACTGAATTGGTTTGAAATCATTCGGAATTGATTTAGAATCAAATTTTTGTTCACTGCCATAATGTTTGTTATCAATTTTTTTAAAGATTGGCCCAGACAAAATATATTCTGCCTTCCGTTCCTAATAAGAACTCATCCCGGGTAATAAATCAAAACCGTGTATATCATCTATCTATCCAACTTCAATCTTCACAATCCACTTGCAGAGAATTTATGTTGGGAAAAAAGTTATTCAGTGTTTTTGAATTTTTCATTAAAATTCACCCCAAGTAGTCGAGCAAATATGCAGTTGTTTTTGCTTTCTCTGTAACGTTAGCGTTACTAAAACGTAACGCTTGCATTACATTACGTTTTGGAAATGGAAAATTTAACTTAAACTAAATTGATGCCGACGCAAGGCAACTCAGAGAAGATAAGAATTGAAAATGTAATTCTTTTAATGCTTGTGCAAATTCGCTGTTAATGGTATGAGAGGCAACAACAACAACAACAACAGCAACAACAACAACAACAACAACAACAACAACAACAACAACAACAACAACAACAACAATGCTATCAACATTCAATAGACCGATTGCTAGCTACGAATTGCAACAACTTAAGTGATTCTGTGTTTTAAACGGTAATTCATCAATGTCAACATCACTGCCTACCCATACCGCCCCCCACAATTGACAGTCATTGACGCGTGTGTGCTGCAGATTTTGCTTTATAGCCAACAGTGAATGAGACAAACTTTTAATAGGGTTGCCTTTATTTTTTCCTAGCATTTTCTTTAATTCGTTGCTTTTGCTGTTTTTTTTTTCTCCTTTTTGCTCTTTCTAGAAAGCATAACATTTAATTTCCTTGGTCAAATGCTTAACTTCCGTAACGTTCACTACTTCCGGTGTCCGCTACAACTAAGACTCAACTCAAAATGGTCAAAGTTGCTAAAAGCGCATTAAATTTATTTGTTTGGTAATACTTTTGCTTATCTGCTTGGCAAAAGCTTATGAAAATGTTTGCCACAAATGTGCAGCTTTTCCTGTCCGTTTACAACAGCTATCCTTGGCATATCCTTGTGCTGTTATTGTTGTTGGTTTGGGTTGGTTTTTTATTTTTTTTTGCTTTCTATAAATGCACATTTAAATCGTTTTTAAATCCATACGAAGAGCTGTAAAAAACATTCGGACCTTCATTAAGATTTCTATCGTAATGTGTACCATCTCTGGCGTCACATGCGTGCTCCACAAGGTATGCGCTGCAGATAAGCATGATGGCCACTAGCCACTGGTCACTGTGCAGACAACAGGAAATTTAAGTAAAAATTCTATATGCAAGCGAGTTAATAAAATTTTATAGTTTTGTTTGTGAACGAACCCTTTTGTTGGGTCCATTTTTTTGCCTCAACTATTTTCTAAACTTTAGCCACATAAAATGATGCTGCTACGTTGACTAGTGCTTAGTAATCGAATCAAAGCTTATCTAAAAGCTGCAAAAACACCAGCAAAAAAGTTCAAAGTTTGATCAAGTAGTTTTTAGTAGAAATTGACGCCATTGAGCAACCCTTGCAGCTTGTTGGTTGCCAATTGAATGGTCACTCAATATTATTGAGCCATGCAGTGTTGGTCGCATCAGTGTTGGCTGATAGGTTAAAGTTTGGTTATCAAATTTCTAAATGTTTTTATGTGGGATGACTTTGCTGAGAATGAACCTGGGCACTGGCCTTTTTGTAGTAGTTGCTTCGGTTTTTGGACCATCTTCGGAAATTGATCATTTATTGTTATGTTTAGGATGTACAAAATGGACATTACAACAAATTTGCTTATTTTGACCATCATTATTTAAATTGTGCTTCCACACTTAAGCTCAGGTAGACTTAATCGAGTTTTTTGCATCGTAGAATGGTTTTAAGTATGAAGTGGCTTTCATAATGAATGTATTAGAGTAGTTTTTTGCAATATGAGGTTGATGATAAAAAAGGTTTTTTAGAAAAATCATTTTTTTTTGTCATAAAATGAAAAAAAGAAAATAAAAAAATTATTGTATAGTCGACACCATACCAAGGAAGAAATGAATAGGGATTTTCAGTTCATAAAGATTTATTGTCTTAATTCTATTTATCTTTAAATGGCTAAATACTTCACACTTTCCAATTCAAAAAGAGAGTCCGGTACCTTGAAATTTGCGTTTCATATTTTGATAACAGAAAAGGATTTTAAGGAATTTCAAAGTTAGAATGCTCTCTATTAAATAACATATCTTAATATAACATCTAAGAAACTTCACACCCATTCCAATTTGAATACAAATATTTTAACACAAATATTTTAATTTTTGCAGAAAAGATTAAAAATTCAAACGTTTCTATGCCTTAAATATAAGAATTAAAGCTGTACTTAAAAATACCTATCATATGCATATTCCATATACCTTATTAAATACTTATCATATTCATATTCAATAAATATATCATATTAGTCATACTGTCCATCACAAGATATCCACCACAAATCACCCTTTATACCATAAGTGGTCACTGTGCTAGTCCAAGTCCAACTGATTGGTTATAGAATCATTCATCTAATACCAATGTTTCTAAAGAATCCAGAAGAGTTTATATGGCCCACCTTGGTACTAAGAAAAGCATAGCATATAGCCAGACAAGGTATTTACCAGTTACATGGGCATGGATCTTCACTGAATAGAGTGGGGAGTAACTAAAGCTTTTGAATAATTTCTTTGTAATGACCCATTCAACTTCATTTCAAATATCATTCTACTTGATAAAACCCTTATAAGTGGACTCTAAAACTGTGAACTTTGAATATATTTGCGTAGTTTAAACATTCGTGTTCGTATGAGCCCACTATATGCCATACTATTAAATGATAATATGTAAAGTTGCATTTTAGTGTCGATAGAGGTCTACTCAAAGCTAAATTAAGTCAATTCCATCATGTTCTCTGAACTAATTTGCAGGTCTTCTCTCAAGTTTATCTGAAAACTTCTTAAAGGTTCTCAATGCAGTTCAGCGGTTTTTTATGGAACCTTATTATATTATCGTGGAAAGTTGCCGCACTTAAACGTGGCGGCCGAGTACAATTAGGTGCCTATGTTCGAATCCTCCTCTTCACTTCTCTGCAGGCAATGGCAAACCTTAGAGAGTAAATAATGCCATGTAAAGCTCGGAGTCGGCTTGTAGGTCCAGTTCTCGATCAATTGTGTTCAAACATTTAATAACACGCACAACACAATTTAATCACAAGAAGTTCGGTCAAAGGGCTGAAATGGCCAGTTTATTATAAATATTTATCTGCTTCTTTTTAGTTTTTTGTATGGATTAGTTTTGTTATTTTTAAATTTAGGCATACTTTGTACTCTCATTTTTACTCAGCATTATCAAATACGAGTATTACAAGCATTGCTACTAAGGGGTCGTCCATAAATCACGTGACCAATTTTCAGTTGTTTTTTTTATCTCCGCCTTTCCCTCCGTTATTTTTCTTCAAGATCCCTCCACTCCTCTATAAAGAAACGTGATATATGAAATAAAGAAATTATAGATTCACATAAAGATATGAGGATGTAGTGGCTTGAAGTGATAGGATGTTATTAATTTTTTTATCAAGTTATAATGTCTGAAACCCCACCACCACCCCCCCTAGCGTTACTTATCGTAGTGCATTTCAAACCGAAGACCCCCTTCCCCACGAACCGTTGAGGAAGGATCCCTTACTCAGATTCGAATTCACATGTTTATAGACTTTTCACCGCTCTTAGAACATTCTACACATGTCTCATTTGATTCTCGCAATCTATCTATACCACAATTTTCGAACCAAGGCACATCTAACTTTACAGGTGTAACACCTGAAATCCTTAGTTCTTTAAAGTTAAAAAAATGTTGGTCTTATTATTTTGTAATTATCTTACGATTTAACAAGACAAAATAAAACATCATAGCTCGGCTCCTGATTGTCTGAAAAACAAAATAAGATTTTATTTAAAAATAGATCCTTAAATTTACATCTTTTACCAAAATAGAAAATCGATCGATTAGTTTTTTTTTTGCAGTATTGTGGCCAATTTGTTTGTTTCCCGAAAAGTATGTTTCGAGAAAAACGTGTTATAAGAAAAAATAAACTCCTAAATATTTCTCTGAAGCAAAAAGTTTTAAGCGCTGTAGAATCTATATTATTAGCGGGAATGATTTAAAAATTGTTTTAAGTATTTTTGGATAGTTCTAAAATTAAAAAAAAAATCGATTTTCAAAAAAATGTTTGTCTAAAACTTCACTTAATTATTAAACAAGCTGAAAAATTAATCATAAAAGGGGCCTCATTTGTCTTAAAAGTTCATTCTTTTTTTAAAATTTGTTCAATCCTTAATTATGTTCAATCCTTATGAGTTTGAAAATTAATTATAAATGATGCATTTTTTAATTTTGTTTTCAAGAATACTACGATTATAGATTTCAACAACAGATCTAGATCAAATAGTGGTACAAGTGAGTTCGTATCACAGTTCATTCGTAATTCATTCGTAATTCATTCGTCAAGAAAACAAGAAAAGGTTCATTTTTGAAGGTTTTTTTAAAAAAATGTGTCATTATTAATACCAACTCATTTACGAAAACAAGGCTTCATTTTTTAGAAGCATTTCGGTCCGGAAAATGATAAAAAACAGATTCATTTATGAAATCCAAACGAAAACTTACATTTCTATCTCAAAAATGTTAATTCACTCCGAAAAAATTAACAGTAAAACGGTTAAATCCCATCCAACAGTCGAGTTTTTCAAATTAACAGTCTGAACTGTTGATAAAATAATGGTTTTACTAAATTCACTGTTAATTTAACATTTCAGACTGTTAAATTGAAGAAACTTGTCTGTTGGATGGTATTTAACAGTTTTCACTGTTAATCGAGCTATTTTTTATCTGAGTGTTTTATTTTTTGATTCATACTTTTGGGCCACTGATCTGAATCAGGTTAATTTTTCGTAGGAAGTTCAGTTGAGGTCACTCTACGCGCAGTCATTACTCGTTTGAGATTTACAAAAACCTATAAATCCTTCTATAGACCAACTAACGTCAACTTTCAGCCAAATTAACATACATATAAATAAACATATCATACAGTTAGTTAAGTCCGCCATGTTGCCAACTACTCAAGCGCCCCAATATTATGACACAAACTCACTCAGACACAGACAGCTATGCATATCTGAAAAAACGTTATCTAAATACGTGCAACCAATAAGCAAGCTTTTAGAACTGCTGGCCTTTACAGTGCGATGGAATAAAAACGCCAAAGTGAAACAACAAAATTTTAGCAACAACAACAACAATAGATCCCACCTACCATATAAGCTCAACTAGTGTTAATAAAGCAAAAAAAAAGGCCATTTGAAATTTTAATCGCATTTATGAGCAAAGCTACAAAAAAAAAACATGCGACTATGACGACGCAACCATAGCTCTACGTCGCTGAAAGAAAAACGAACAACAACAATACCAAACAACCTGCCTCAAGTTGGCCAAACACGTAATTATAGAGCGTATAAAAATCTACATTATGGAAAAAAAATTACCGATCTTATCTATAAATTTTGTACACATGAAATCTTAAACATGGCTTCTTAGCTTACGTTATGCGTTAACGTAGCTAAGTGGCTGGTATTATAATGGGGGAATTTTTTTTTATGTTGGTTTGGTGGACTGATTTCATTGCGGAAATATTAAAAAAGTTTGAATTATTTTTATTTTTCCTTTTTATTTTCGTGTTATCGTTGTACACTTATATGGCGTCTGTTAAACGTTCAAGTTGTTGTGTATAAATATATTTAAGTAGACGTTATGACGTTAATTGCGAATATGTAACAAATAATGTGCACTGGTTATAAGAGTCGAGATAAGATAATTCAGACCAATTAACAAGCTTAGCTGATGTAATCGAATATGAGGAGATATTATAATGGTGCATATGAAAAAAAAAATAACAACGTTTAAACAAAAGCAAGTTTACGGTAAAAAACCATATGTTAAAAAAGTAATTATTTGTTAGAAAACGCTTGGACCCAGTCAAAAGTTTATATATAATTGGAAGTATATAATTTATATACAATAAATTGCCATCCATAGGTATATCATAAAGGTTATTCTCATAATTATTGCTTTCTTTATTACTTTCTTTCTGAGCTCAATAGGATAATTATAGGGATAGGATAAATATTTTCCACAAGGAACTAAGTAAAGAGCTAGAAAGAGACAGCACCGCAAATTAGGTCCAGACTTAAGCAATTTGAGACAAACTTTCCGTTACGAATGTAGCTTCAGATAATAATAGATTTTCAGCAAAACCTGTCGGTCTTTTTTCTGAACATTCAAATCTTCACTGATGGGTTTTTAAGGGGAGAGCGGCATAGTAACCGCAGTATGCTGTAATTCACCGTAAATATTCTTGTCATATAGACCACGCAGAAAGCCTATTTTATGTCTTAACAAAATTCAGCTATTCTAAGATAAAAATCACTACAAGATGGCGTAGCTTATAATTTCGAATATGTGCCATTTTCTATTTCGTAACCAAATCCAAGCCTTTCCTGTAACTTAAGTGTAGTCTTAAGCTCTCGTGAAAATAAACCATCTTCGAGGTAAGATCTAAGCAAAAACCTACTCTCGTTTTCTTTTCTGATCCTAACTCCTCTTTTTCGTTTTTCATCACTCGAAACTTGCTTATCTTTGAACCCTAGATTTCCACGCAACATTTCTCAAGTAGAACTTTAGTTTTCTACACTTCTACAATATCTTTAATTCCACTCGCCCACACCACTCAACAGCAATCATTGCGATTGAGAAAGCAACACTGACAATCCACGAAAAGTACATCAATCAATCTAGGATTATGATCTTTGTGGACAACAAACATGTAATTTAAGCTCTCTATAGCGAGGCAATCAAATTGGTATTTGTCCGGAACTATCATCAAAACCTCTTTAACTTCATAGCTGTTCGACCGCAGTTCATCGTGATAAAGAAGGAAATGACATTGGAGACTGATTGGTTGGAGAGGGCTCTGCAAATGGATAGAAGCACTGCTTTTATGTCGGGCATGATTCCTGTGGTACCAACCAAGAAATGTTAAAACATAAAGACACCTCTTGGTCTAATGGAGACGACTGGACCTTCTCCCGTTTTCTGTAACCTCTTTAAAAGGACTCATTCTCTATAGTATCAATGAGTTCAAATTAAATGTTGAAGAAAATTAAATCATCAAAAATCGGCAATAAATTTCAAAAACGTCGAATACATCATAGAGGAACCAGACATTAGGGTGTATTGCAAGAACTAGTAGAAATTCCATTAATGTACTCATTAGATTAGTACCAAGAACTGACTGGTTCACCTAATTCTGCACAATTAAGCTTATTTTCTGGTTAAATACCGTAAGACCCATACGCAAAGGTCCTCACAATGGACCATTAAGTCTCCGTGGCTACAACCTCAAGTTGCTCGACCCTCTTATCTTACTTAAGCTAGCTTTAGATTGATACCATTGCATCAAGTTCCTTATTATATACATAATGACATCAATATAACTCTTCCCTTATATTAGTAACAGACAAAAGCGTTGATCTATGTGACCAAAAGTAACATAAATCCCACCTACTTCAGCCCAGTCAAAACATCTGTGGAGAAATATTTATATTCAAATTGATGTGAATTCCTTGGATTCTTCACAGCAATTCTTCACAACATTCTAGTCATAAATCAAACCAAACTTCTTCGAAATCTGTGAGTAAAATTTCAAATCTGTGAGCTGTATGGGTAAAATTTACATCATTAATCAATTGAATGGGCAATCTGGTCCTTGTTAAAGCTTTGTTTGATAATCATTTAGAATAAAAAACAGGCAAATATAATTTTTTTTAATTAATTAAGTAGATTCCTTTAATCTTTTCATTGCAGTATATAGGTCAGTAGAGGATTTTTATACCCCCACGTTAAAAAAACGTAAATGGGGGTATATTCATCTTGTCACTCCGTTTGTAACGCCCATAAGGAGGCGTGGTAGGTATAGAAAAGTATATATATTCTTGATCAGCATCACCACCCGAGTTGATTTTGCCATGTCCGTCTGTCTGTCCGTCTGTCTGTGATCACGATTACAGCCGTAATTTTAAAGCTATCATCACGAAATTCAATATTTAAGCTTTTATCTAAAAAATTAAGGTCAAGTTCGTAAATGAGCCAAATCGGATGAAAACCACGCCTACCTCCCATACAAAGTGACTTTATCAAAACGGTAAAATCTTTTAGAATTCAACAAAAAATTAATATATGGACTTGCAATTTTGCATATGAATTTTCATGTTAAAAATACACTTAAAGTATAAAATTCAACCAAATCGGATGAAAACCACGCCTACCTCCCATACAAAGTGACTTTATCAAAAAGGTAAAATTTCTCTAAAATCCACAAAAATTAATGTATGGACTTGAAATTGAGCATATACACTTTGATATATAACGTGTACTATGTGTATGGAATTCAACCAAATTGAGTGAAAACCACGCCCACCTCCCATGGCGACTTTATCAAAAAACAAAAGAAAAAATTTTTCTGTTAAAAATATAACGAAAACGTTTTTACAGATAAACATTTTATTGATTGCTTAAGACTTTGAATATACTTTGGTTCGGCCGTGGGGGTATTTTAACTTCGGCCCAGTCGAAGATCATTTCTTATTAGTTTTTTTTTTTATGCAAATGGGTATAATTTCCGAAGTAATTTTCTGTAGTAAGTCCAAATCTCAGTTTTGCCTATTGGGATATACCAAACATTTTTAATAAAATGAGTACATCAGACCCGCGGTAATCCGGCCCTGTCTAATCAGTCACCTCCTGTTATCCGACGTGCCTATAACAATACCTTCAATACCCATTTATTACGATAAATCTTCAACAATGAGTCCTTCTAGATGTAATTAGTCGGATTACAATTTACTACTATTCAAAAAAGTTCCGGATTACAAGGGGTCGGTGGCAGTATTCAGTATTTTATTGTCCGGCAAATTCGATCATCCGACACCGCCTTGCAAAACGTTTCTCGGATTACCGCGGGTCCACTGTAGTGCTAAATAGTGCATTTGATAGAAAAGATAAAAAAAAACCTTTACGCGTCCTGTACATAATCTCTTAGATGTAACAAGAACAAGCTCAAAAAAACCTTTTTATGGTTATTTTACCTATGTTATGGGTATATTATGGGTATTTTACTCCAAAAACCTCGTAGCAACTTGAAGGTAAACTGTTATGAAAAAAAGTAATTCCTATGACTCTGCGTTCTGAAGTCAATCGATACTAAGAAGTCAAGTTTTTCCATATTTTATATAAGCCGCTTCGACTTTCACAAAGGTTCGAAAATATAAATGAAATCATTAAAAAACTTCTAAATTCGATCCGAAAAAAAAAATTTTTTTTTTGCGCTATACAGCAGCGATGCCCACAAAAATTATTTTAAGAGTGTAAGAATTATTCCAACAAGAAGCCCAATGTCAACCAGAAAGCGTTGGATACGTGATGCAGTAAAGAATTAACAACAACAAAAAACATATAAAACTAAAACCAAAAATATGAATTGTGCGTAGTTGCTGAATTTTACTATAAACGAAAAGGACTTAAGAACAATAACACGCATGCTGGAAGCGTTCACGGTTGCCCACAAGTTCAAATTGTAGAATTCACAAAAATAACATCATGCAATGTTGCAAAGCATCGCTTGTTGGTACATACAAATAACAATACCAAAGCACTTTCGAGCAAAAGTGATTTGTAAACTGGATTCAGCCAATTAAAACAAACATTTAAATAATATGGGTATTCTCTATGCCTAGGATATGACATTGCACGGTGCAAGAATAGGAAATGTATAATATCTGCAATTGAGAAACAACAATGGCGGATTGTACATTTCCTATTCTTGCACCGTGCAACGGCATATCCTAGGCATAGCGAATACCCCTATTGACTTTGTTGTAAAGAGTTGGGCATCGTTGTCATAGAACACAAAAACTCCATCAAAAAACTCCAAGTTTATTTGAATCTGGGGTTCAAACTTTGCCAAGCTTCATTTGTTTTTCTTGTTTTTTTTTTTCTTGTCTGCTTCTGAAAGACTTTTCTGCGGCGTATCTAACAAGTTAACTTCGGTTAGTAAGTTTAATGGAAGTCTAATCGAAGCTTAAACTGACAAATCATTAAAGTTTTTAACTATAGCGAAATCTGTGTGCTGAAATTAGTTTTTTTTTATCACAAATATATTGGTTATATCTTACTTACAAAAGTAAATATCAAATAATTGCGTTTGTAACCTCTAACTACAACAACATTTCCTTAGCGACTTCATTGTGCATTATTGCACCTCTATTGGTCACACAATAAATGTTGACCACCTTGGAGATGTTTTACTTAACAATTCCAATAATAACAACAACAACAACAACAACAACAACAACTACAATAAAAGTATAATAATCACAAATACATAAACAACGTACACGAACATGCTGTCAATAGCCAAAATACGAAATTGCAAAATTGTACGATGCCAAAATTTATTGCACTTGTTCCTATTATTGATGTTGTCCTTGTTCTTGTTGTTGTTATGGTAAAGCATTTTGTAGCCATCACTTTGGCCAACAACATCTAAGTAACTCCTTTCGAATGTTCAGATCGAGTTCAACTTGTATATTTATTCGGACTTAGCCATCCGGCGCTGTTGTCGCCTGGTTGTCGTCTTGAATTGCATGGCTTCGATTTTGCTAGCGCATATATATATGCAATATCTTAGTATCTATGCCGGTGTGTGTGTGTGTAATTTGAATTCTATTGAACACAAGATGATTTCTGCACTCCGTAAGAATATGTTTTACAACGTAATGCCTGGCAAAGCTTCCTTCGCATTGTATTCAAGAGTATTTGTCTCGAAATGTCGTTGTTTGGCTGCTCGCTCAATTTATTTATTTGTTGCATATGCATAGGCGCAGCAGCTAAGGCAGCAGCAAACTACCTGACACACCTCTTATTGTGGCATTTTGACATGATCATAAAATGCAATTTGTTGTTGTTGTTGTTCTTGTTTTGCTGCTGCTGTTGCTGTTGGCGGTCGAAGAAATTGCCATCGTCATGGTATGAGTGGATTGCATGCCAACCACCTGTCTATGGTTGCATATAGAGTTACATGTTGAAACGTTTTTTCATGTTAGTATGTATGTGTATGTGTGTTTGTCTGTGTTTTTGTCTTGGTATTAATGTATTTAGTATCAGTCGTAGTTGTCGAAATTGTCATTTGTTGCGTGAAATTTACCGTTTTCTTCTACGACATCTGCATGTTTTGCCATTTAGTTCACCAGGTTGGTTCATCCCGCTGCTGCTGCTGCAAAATGCAATCAACAATATAACAATACCAACAATGAGTAGAACAACAACAACAACAACAACAACAACAACAACAACAACAACAACAACAACAACAACAACAACAACAACAACAACAACAACAAACAACAACAAGTACAAAATTGTGCATTTTACAATTTATGCAAAATAGGTTAAATTGAAAATTCTACACAATAACAGAACTACGCACACATTCAAGCATTAAAATGATAGAAACGCCCATATTTAGCTCCCCCCACCCTCGCCAATCCTGCAGCTAGTTCCACCATTGTTATTTGGCTACACTTCATTGCATTCCACATACTCGGCTGTGGTTTTATTTTGTATTTATATGTGTTCTAAAGGATAATGCAATTTTGCACAAAGCCACACAAACACATATACACATATCCAAATACCTCTGACACCAATAGTAAAATACTTGCTAAGTAGAAAATCTAACTTTTGCTACGTTGTCTAGCCGTGTGTCCTTTGGTCTAACGTCTTATGTGCATGTATTAGTGCATGTGTGAAATACACAAACACACACGCGTATGGCTTGTTGTTTGCTTGCCGTCTTGTTGCTTGCATGCAGTTTCTTTGTTTGTTGTTAATAAATTTTATGGCAAATTCTATTGACATTCGTTAAATAAAACCGAACTGAAGCTTGTTATCCTTGCGGGTCGGCGGATGCAAATACAAAGTTCGTTTATTGGCAAAATGACCAGAAATATTCAGTCAACACGCATAAATTATGTGTGAGTAAATTAAAAGAAAATTTATTGTATTTGTATTAAGTTGGGATGTATCTGAGCGAATATGTGCTTGTGTCTGGGAAAATCCTTAAACTAGTTGTTGCTTAAAATTAATGGTTTTTTTTGAAATTCCTAGTATGGGTTGTTGGCTTAAAGCTCAAAATTTTTAGAAATTTAGAAAAAATAACAAAATCAATATTCATCTTTAAACGTCTATCAGTTCACTTTCGTCATTTATTTATAAATTTATTAAAAAAAAAAAAATATACATATTCTTATATTTTATACCAGAAATAAAATATTAAGTCCTTTATTGAAATAAACATGCGATATACTCACATGCTGAGGAATAAAAAATATCCAAAAAGAGCTTTTTTAAATTTGCGGAGTTATTTCATGCTATTAGCTGTGTAAAAAATATTAGCTGTGTGGTAAGATTCTAAAGTTTCCTTAGTTTATACACACTATTAAAATATCAATAAAAACTGTTTCAATGCGGATATAAACAAATATGAATCAGCTCAATACTGAAAAAATAGGATAGGCGTTTAAGGATCTCATACGTGCGGTTGCATAACTAAGACAAAACCTTGTGCTGCGTTGTGTACAATATGTGCTTTCATGTGCTGCATAACGAAAGCATATTTTTCGATTTGGTTTGATTTTAATGAGAAGTAAGCTTCGCCATTTATCTTTTAATAAGATAAAACAATTTATAAACTCTTCAAATCCACAAACAATGATCTACACAAAGATAAAAACTTGCATTATTCTCGTGAATTTAATTTCTTAGGAAAATTTTATGCAAACAGCATATTTTTAGTATTGACCAGAACATAAAAACTAACTTTTGGCGTTTTGTTTAGTCCTAGAATAATAGCTCTTTTATACACTAAGGGAAAAATTTATTAAATTTATCCAAAAACTTTTTTAATTTATCCAAAAAGCGAGTCATTTTTGCACCAATAACGCATTTGCATAAATCGACTACGTAAATATTTAAAATTTATTTGAATACTTTTTTAATTAAATTAAATATTGTTGTTTTATCGGCCTTTTTTGTTGTATTATTACGTTTAAAACCCGTTTATATTTACGTTTAAAACCCGGCCAAAGCCCATTTAAAATCAACATTAAATTAAATATTTAAATATTTAAACAGAATTAATAAAAAATATATTAAAATTATGCATGAATTTTTTTAAAATATCTTTCAAATATTAACTATTTGAAAATAATCTATCACATTTAAAAAAAATTTATATAAAAATATTGAATTTAAAAAAAAATATTTAAATATGTTATTAATTGTTGTAGGGTAAAACACCCAGTCCTGAGCCCCCTTAAGAGAATTTTGTACTTAGAAAAATGATAACTTTGTTATTTTTAGCATGTTTGGCAGCGTTTTAGTGTTAAAATACGCGTTGATTCAAGAATAATAAATTGATTAAATTTGTTTGAATACCAATTAGACCAATATATTTAAATATAATGATTTATTAAAAAATGAACCAAATCCCAGTTATGAGCCCCCGATTTCCAATCTTGAGCCACCTTTTGCCCAGTTTTGAGCCATTTGGTTTTTACATTAAGAACCTTATTGTTTTAATTATTTTATGAATAAATATTATTCAAAACGTTAACAAAATATAAATAAAAAATAATATATATAAATCATAAACCACAAATTAATTTTTGTGTCTATGTGCTCAACTTCAGTTTGATCCAATATACAAACACAATTATTGGTGGAATTATCAAGGAATCAGCAGAAAATTAAAACAGAGCTGTTATGCTCTCCTTAGCTGCTCCTTTATCTATTTCATAAATGTTACTTGCTCCTCTAGGAGCTTAAACTGGTCCTGCTTTTGGACATATGACTTTTCATCTAAGTAAGTTTGAATTTGATGAAACCAGCCTCTTAAATCTTTTTCCAAAAGATCTGCACTGGTATTTATTACTGCTTCAGGAACTCGAATAGATATTTTTTGGATGTCGGTTAAGAAATCCGCTATACCATTTGTCGCCGGGAAAATTATTTTTAAACACATTTTCACTTGTGTATGCATCTAAAAATTCTTTAAAAATTCATTGAATGTTAAACCCGGCAAAGGACCAGGCAGATCCTTATTGGAACGGCTATGAATGAATCCGGTTTTGGAGTATTGGGCGAAGAATTTCCTTGAAACTTCGTGAATTGACACGCCGGACTTAATGTCGTTAATTTGTATAAAATAAATTGATAATTTAATAGTGAGTGGAATCAATCTGACCAACATCCGCCAAAAAATTAGGGCTAATTCATGGAATCGGGATGTAATGCATGCAAGTTCAAGTGCAGAATCTGGCAATTATTGCAAACAAATATCAAGAGTTTCAATTTTCTTATTGTGAATGTTTTTGAATATCTACTGAAAGAATCGGGCTTAACGGGTTAATAAGAATGTTTATAAAAATTTCTGTTTTCCTACTTTGAGCTCCACGGGCTCACATTTGGATATTTTATTTTTCTGTAATGTTCCAATTGTGAGCCCCCATGGCTCATAACTGGAAACATCGAATGTAGTTATCCAGATATAAGCCCCCATTTTTTTGCTTTGACAGAGAATATATTTAATGAAATATTTAAGAAATAAACAATAAATAATATTCAACTTTTGTTATAACCAAAGCTTATTATAGAAATCATAACAAAATGTCCATAACTGAAGGTTTAAAGTATGTTAACTCCTTGTCGATATTGCTTAGCAAATCACTTGACTGAGTAAGCGCACGAGGCAGGTCTTTTTATTTTAAAAAATCACTTTGAACTTAATATTTCATACTCAGTATGATAGCTGAACGAACTGAACGAATTTTGACGAATAATTATAAATTTACTATTTTAACTGGCATCCAGACAATTCTTAGTTATAGACAGTTTTATGAGTAGGGGGCTCAGAATAGGCTGAGGGCTCAGGACTGGGTGTTTTACCCTATGGTATTATTTTCTTCATATTGCGTTCATCAAATGCCATTGCCTGTATAATTTATTCTCGCTTCACTTTTTTCAATATTAGGGCACCAACTGTCAAAAATAGTATAAATTAGAGAACGAAAAAGTAATGTACAAAAAATATGTAGGTAAATGACAACCGGTGTAAGATATTTAATAGGAAATATCAAGTTGTCACTCCACCCTACATCATTTCTATTCTTTGCCAAACTTGCAAGCTATATTACCGTTGCAACAAAAACTAAATGAGAACTATAAGAATTGCAAATGCAAGAAATAAACTGCAGGAACAGAGTGCGATGCTGTTGCTGCTTGTCGGAATATGTGTGTACGTGTGCGATGCTGTTGCTGCTTGCTTGTGTGGAATATGTGTGTACGTGTGTGGTATAAATAGAATTAAAATACGAGAAAAAAACGAGTTGTAAGGAAAACATTTGATTTATCCACGTAAATATTTAAATAGAATTTATACTGAGGCGTGGATAATGCTAATATGCGTTATTTCTATTAGTGTACCATCATCTTTATTTTGAGATGATAAAGTTTTGGATAACATTCAAGATTCCGTGAATCTTTTTGCAGACTTTTTTAAATCAAACTATTTTATTGATTCTAACTTGAATGATTTGAGAGTCCTTGATGGAATAGAGTCTTTTTTTAACTTTGGTCACCTTTCTCTCAATGAAGGTGATGCTTTATCTGTTACCAAGTCTCTGTGTCTTATTTTCAATAAAGCTCTTCTTTCAGAAGATAAATCTAAACTTGATACTTCTTTGAAATTGACAATTACACCTTCACAACATGGTTTTGTTCTATTCATGGTCGGTCAACAACAACTTACTTAGCCGTTTTACCAACTTTTGTGTCATTTTTTTTTTTTTTTTTTTTTTAATTCATTTATTTGTCCCCAATTTAACAATAATACATACATATTTCATAATAGCACAATGAATACTATACACTAGAATTAGTAATACTGAAGTAAATGACCTTATAAGTACTCAATACAATCTTTATATTTACATTGCTTTTCATTTAATCAATATTTATTTTTTCATGGTGATACTTTTCCTGAATATGTGGATTTTTTTTTTAAAAGAACTTACTTAGCCGTTTTTATCTACTTTTGTGTGTCATCTTTTTCTGAAGGTTGCCAAGTTGATACTATTTACACTGATTATGCCAAGGCCTTTGACAAAACTTCCCATAATATATGAGTTGCTAAGCTTTCCAAAATGGGTTTTCATTCGAACTTTTTAAATTTGATCAAAAGTTACTTATCCGACAGGCTCTGCTTTGTTGAAGTAGATAAAGTTAAAACTTCCTCTTTCATAGCATCATCTGGTATTCCACATGGTAGTTTTTTAGGCATTAATTATATTTATTAATGATACTAGCAGCTGTTTGTCCTTCCCAAATTTTTTTAGTATATGCTGATGATCTTAAAATATAAAATGTCATTCGCAACAGTTTTGATGCGTTTTCTCTCCAACGAGAGATCTAAATGCAAACCATTTATTCCTTAATATTAAAAAATATTTTCAACGCCAGCAAGTTAACGCCTGTTTATGAAATTTTAGTTTTGGGAGATTGCTTTGATGCAAGTTTTTCATTTCTTTGACACTTGTCTTGCACTCAATCTAAATCTTATTCAAGGTATGCTGTTTTAAGGCGAAATTGCTTTAACTTTTCTAATCCATATAATTTTAAGTGTCTTTTTGTATCATTTGTGAGATTTCGTATAGAGTACAGCTCTTTTATATGGAATCCCTACTATGCTGTTCATACACTTAAGCTTGAACGAATACAGAAAAAATTTATAAAATTTGCACTGCGATCGTTTAACTTCCTCGAACCATTACCGTAGTATAATGCTCGTTGTATGCTATTAAATTTAAAATCGCTTGGATCTAGGCGTATTATTTAGTCGTTCATATTTCTTTTTGACAATGTTTGTGGTAACATTGATTACCATATTTCTTAAGTGCAATCATTTCAATGTTCCCCTTAGAAACTTACAATTTGATTATTTTAAAATTGACTTTTCTAGAGAAAATTATTTATTATATGAACCTTTGAATAGAACTCTAAAAGAGTATAATTTACTTAGTTCCAAAAGTAATATTGATTTCAGTGATAGTAAGAATGTTTTTATATGTTTTTATATTTTTACATGTGGTCGCAACCTCCAAGGGAGGTAGGAGGGAAAAACAAAGAAAATAGGTGTCATTACGTTTTAATCAATTACTTACATGTCTCTGCAACGATTACCAAAGTTAATAGCTTTTTGAAAAGAAAATGAAATGTCCTTTAAGTTATTAGTACACAATTTTGCCATAAAGTCACAACTAAAAAAGTTATAAGCATCTAAATTCAAAAAAAGAGTTATTTTCTTAAAAAAATCAACTTTAAAGGCAATTTTCTCGAAAAAAAAAAACCAAATTGTTTATAATTTTTTATGACGTTATTTTTATTCTTGCTTAATTCTGTGTAAATCCGCCATACATTGTTTTTTTCTCAGTGCAGCTATTTTTCATAAAAAATCGATATTCCCGATCTTACCACTTTTTCCTCTCTCTTGTGTTTTAAATGCACTGCGACATTGTTAATTATGATAACAATAACAATTAAAACAATTAGATTTAACGGAATTTTTACGAATAAACAAACATTTGTAAGTTCTCATCGTAGAATAATAATGTTCTCCAACTCAGAGTACGCAGACATTGTTTTTTGTTACGGGTTTGCAAATGGCAACGCAATCCAGGCCAGAAGACGCAAGATTACGCTTAATAATGGAAAATAATTATATTTTATATGTTCTAAAAATTTTATAAAAAAAATTGTCATTATTTTAATATAGTAAATTGGTTTTTATAGCAGCATCGGTAAAATATTACCAACGTTTCATTAATTTGCAAAAAAAAAAAATTTCTAAAAAATTTCGTCGGATATTTTGTCTTATCTGGTTATTAATCTATCAAAATATTTATTAACACCTTTGAAAATGCATCCTGAAAAAATGATTTGTTTCCGCAAAAATACCATTTTGCGCCATTTTCAATTTCCACCATTATTTTGAAAAAGAGACGTAATCAGAATTATTTTTACAACATTTGAAGATGTCATCTTTTAAAGCAGTTTTTCAAACCTTAGTTCTCTATCATTAATTTTCAACGTTTAAAATCTGCATTTCTGCCATAAGTCATGGACTTGGATCGCATCCGAAAATTGGTTTATGCTCATAATTTAATTGGCCATTCTTGCATAGCATTTGCAAGTAGCAATCAATATAAAAACTAAGAATATTTATTTTAAGAACATCTCGCCCAAATTTAAACATCAACTAAAGATGAGTTCATTAATCCCAAGTATAAACAAAACTAAACCAAAAATACACTAAACTCTCATCAATCACTTGGCACTAATACCAAACTGTCAAACCAATGCAGTCAATGACATTTCGATCATCAGCACTGTTGAAAAAAATAAAAAAATAAATAAATAAAAATACACAAAAGCACACTATTGTGCCCCTCAAAAAAAAAAGAAAAAAAAAATTATCTCAAAGTCTAACGCCACAAAAACAATGTCTGATGTTATCTAAGCACCCTACAAACACAAGAAAAAAAAAAGAGAAGATTATTGTCCCCGTTGCAGTGTTAATGCATTTACTAGCTTGTCCACCCTCATAAATCTTTGGGGTCCGTTGCCGCCAGAGTGGCGTCAGTGTACAAACAATGTCTAGAAAATTACTAAAAAATTACCAAATCATAACAAGCGAGCGCCTCAAAAGACCAACCCACCAACAAACGACCAAGCAGATTAGAACCCCAAACTAAGCACTTGTCATAAAAAGTTTAATCAAAATTTTTTCTGATATTAAATAAAAAATGTATGTTCTATTATAATGATTAAGAGAAATGCTCCTCGAAGTCATCGAATCTAATCAATGTTGGGTAGGGTGATCATCGGTATTGACACAAAACTGGCGCTTATTACATTTTTTCTGAAGAGCAGCGATAAAAACTTGTAGCCTAGTGTTTACACAGTCATATCAAATTGGTTAATTTTGGAGTATACAGTTCAGGCTTATCGGGTCACAGCCAAGAAGTTAAACAGTAGCAAGTTCTATAAGCCTTGGATAATCTAATGATTTGACAAGTTGGATCAAGTCAAGAGATTGTTTTCAGTTCAAACATAGTTTAAGTTGGAAAAAAATGGAGAACTAAGTTCTCTTCTATTAATAACTGACTTAATTGAAAATCTTTTCTTCAATAAACTTTTGAAGAGTAGCACGCGTTTAGAAAAAAAAAATAAAAAACAGCTGCTATTCTGAGCGGATATAAGTTCGACGAATTTAAAATGATTTCCTCATTTAAACTTCTTAATATACCTAGTGGCGCATGCGCGTTATCGTTTTAATGCCATGCTTTTTCAAAGGTTTTTGTTTTTGTCAAACAATTGCTTCTATATAAAAAAAAAATTGCTTTTTAATCCCTTTTGATCCCTTTGTGGTTGATTTTTGTTTTTTGTTTCATTCACTTCCTTTCTCCAATGTTATTCAATGTAAACCTCTTTTTTGCACCTACAGTCATTTTGTTCGACGGCGCATGCGCGGAGCACTTTGAATTTATTTCTTATTGAAAAGAAATTCTATTTCGGTTTTTGCACAATTGCTCAGTACAACAAAAGGCAGCGAGTTGCTGTGGCACGCTTCCGGGTTGTCGATGAAAGGGTTCACTTCACATCCGCCAGATGTAGGCGTTTTATTATGTCAGCTTCTGCGAGTTGATTGAATGCATTCTTAGGTGATTTTGAGTACAAGCCTTTAAATGGAACTAAAGCTTGACTAGTGCTTAAGCATAGTTTGGGTTGCTTATTAATGCATAATAAAACAGAGCATTGTTACTTTGGTCTAGACTATATACATTAAAACATTTATTATCACATGCACTTCAAAAATTATGTATAACTTCAATGTCATTTATGAATTCAAAAGTATCCCAGTATAGCAAGGTTATATTGCGCTTACAAATATCTAAGACAGGAAACCAAATAAACTATCTACACGCAAAGAAAAAAAACGTTATCGCCAGTTTGCCGCAAACGAACTTCGTTTGTCGTGCTTGAAATCGTTATTTGCAAACGTTTCAATAGTTGTCATAATAACAGTTCAGTTGCGAGAAACGCGTCATATAGTTGCAGGAAATTAATTTCGTTTGTCATAAACGCGAGTGATTTTAAAATTGCAGCAATTAAAAACTTCGTTTTTCCCCACTGAAAATTTTGTTTATTTTTTCCTTCGTTGTATAAACATAACGCTTATAGTTTAGAGTTACTTTTTGGACAAATTGTTACTATATAAGGAAGTTGGTAGTTTGCTTAATACGCGGACGGAGATAGCAACGGAGGTTCAATCGATAAGAAGACGGACGGACATAAAGAGAAAGATTATTAATAAATAATAATGACCGAAATAGCTTGCGGTATATATATATATAAGATATATTTTTAAGTTGTGACAACTGAATATTCGTTTGCGGCAAATACAGCTCGCAAACGAAGTATAGTTGGTGGATTTTTCAGTTGTGGTAAACGAAAAATTTCTTTGCGTGTTGATATATTTTAAATATCGCTTCTCAAATGAACACGGATTGCAGTGGTTTTAAAATTTGCAAGTATAGAGAATAAGACAACATGAAGACAATGAAGGCAACAACTAACAACAACAACAATGGCTCTGTATAGAGCAAATCATACAGCAGACTAGACAGACTGTTTCGTTGGCCGCTACACCAACTCATCAGTAGTCTTGCATGACTTTTCACTGTGATCCACTCGAGCTACTAAGGTCCTACTTATACTACCAATATGCCGATAAAGTTACCCGAAAGTTTGTTTGACAGAGAGAACGCTGATCATTCCATGAAATTTATCGAAAATTTCTGGCGTGACGACTAAGAACCAAATTACGCAGTTTGCTCAAAATTTGACAGTAGTCATTTGACGCAGCTTGCTCAAAATTTGACAATCATAGATGACAGAACCAATGTTGCATTTAAAGCTACATAAAAAAAGAAATAAATAACTGGCCATTTCATCCCTTGAAAGGACTTTGACCTAGCTTCTTAGGATCAATTGTGTTGTGCGTGTTATTAAGTTTTGTACACAATTGACCGAGAAATGGACCTACAGGCTTAACGCCGACTCCGAACGGTGGTGAACGAAATGTTCTTATTCTCAAGAAGCTTTTACATGACATTTTTTATTACTCTCTGAGGTTTGCCATTGTCCGCAGAGAGGTGGCGGCCGTACAGAAAAATTATTTTAATTCAAATAATTTTCTGTTGCTGCTGGGGCTGAATTGATTAGTGTTATAATAGGACATATTTTGTTATAACTATCAATTAAATGATTTAAACATTCAAGCTTAATTCTTAATTAAAGTCTTCCATATTAAGAAAGCATACTTTTATTTAGGCTTTTGTAAACAAAATGCTTTTTTAAAAATTATAAAATAACTATAATAATAATAATATTTTTAAGTTACGACATGATATTAATTTTTCTTCTTTCTCAATTTCTTTTCCTCCACAGCATCCCTACCCCTCCGAGGACCAGAAGAAACAATTAGCGCAGGACACTGGTTTAACGATACTGCAAGTGAATAATTGGTAAGTTACGTAGAGGAAAACTAATCTAAACGCCCTTAAATATGCAATTAATCTATGAGACCTCAACACAAAACCTATCAAAACAAACTTAACAGCCTTAAATTTAAATTTAAAAAAAAAAAATCAAATCAAACTTTTCGCCAACTCCAAAAAGTAGACAACAAACTTTTTCATTTTCATTTCTCAGATAGACAAAACAGCTTAATTAAGAATAAAGCAGGTGGATGACAAAACAACATAAATATCTTTAGTTAAAAGTAATAAAGAGAAAACTTCTTAGCCAAACATTCAGAGAAGAAATTAAAATTAATGCCTTTTGCGCCTCAAAGCAAGCCAAAGATTTTTTTCAAGATAAAAACGAAGAAATGTAAGTTAAAAAACAAAGCGGATGGATTTTATACGAAAGATAATGTGAGCAAAGAAAGTAACCAAAAAAAAAAACTTTTCAGATTAAATTTATTTTTACATGCACAAGAAATGCAGCCAAAAGTAGCGGGGGTAGAAGGGGAAGCTTAAAGTTGACCCTCTTTATATTTTTGGGCAAAAGAAAAAAAAAACTAAAAAGTGTTTTTTCGCCCACAACTCGACGCAGTTAATGTTGTATTTTGTTGTGCCCTCTAATTTTCCGCTCTATACCTTAAGTTGCCATCATATTGGGTGTTAATGGCCATTAGACGCCCATTTAAATTTTTGCTCCATTTTCACTTCGAGATTTTTTTTTTGTTTTCTTCTTCAGTTCCTTGGAATACTATGTATTTAGTTAATTTATTTTTTTCCGCTTTCTGTATTGGTGCTTGTGCCTACACATTATGCGGCGCCTAAAAGCATGCTACGCTCACTTGCTTGCCTTTGCAATTCCCAATGGATACTCTTATTTAAGCTTGATTTTTTTCGTTTTTTTTTCTTATGGCCTTTATTGGTTTCAGCATAAGAGGGCGACATGGAAATCGCCAAGGTGTCAGGCAATAAATTACAAAAAGTGTCTACCTTCTTTTTATTTCGGCAGCAGTGCTGGTGGTTTTTTTAATTTTTTTTTTTTTTTTTTTGTGGAGTGGGAATGTGGAAAGGGAGTTCTAGGGGTACAGTTGTTTGGCAGAGGGCTGAAATGTGTTAAGATTGCCACTGGTATTCAAGATTATTTTTGTTGAATACATTATTGGGCAAATGTGAAAAATTCCATCATTACGTACTACCCTGTATTCACAATTGACGGGTGAAATTTTTTTTATACTCTTCTGATTTTAATTTAAAGATTAAATTAAAATTTTAAATTCCAAATATTCTCTATAAAATATTAATATTTATGGCTTCGCAATCAAGCTGTTGTGAAAAACATTCCAAATGAACTGTACGGCTTGACTACTCAGAAAGTAGTAGACACATTAAACTACGCAAGTGAAAGATTTATGAAAGTGATTGTTTTGATTTTCGTGTTGAAATATTATTCTATTATTTTTTTTTTTCAAACTTGTAGTTTCTCTCATTTTAAGTTTGCTTGCAACATTCGAAAATGATACATTTTTGTATGAAAAGACATTTTTATCATAAACGAGCTCACAACTGAAGTTCAGATGATACTTTTTTGCACACAAATAAGTTCAGAATTGAACCATAGATGAATCTTTTATAAGAGCAAAAATGTGTTCGGAAGTGAATCATAAGTTACTGTTTTATTCGTAAATTAGTTCTTAAACGATTCCTAAATGAGACTTTTTCGAAACTAATTGAAAACAATAAATGAAATTATTGAATTGGAAGTAAAATCTTTATGATTTATATCTGAAGGTACGAGCTCACTCTCCAACAATAACATTTTCATTTTTGCAGCTCTCATTTTGATAAAAAAGGCTCGTTTTTCAGAAGCAATTAAGTCTGACGGATGATTTCAAAATGATTCCAGCCCAAAAATGTTTTTGAATGAATCCGAATAAGATGCTATTGATTCATTAGGTGACTACTCAGAGCTTGCGGTAACCGATGTTTTAAGCAACCAGCGCATGGCTCATTTCATGACACCCAAGAGTGTCCACACAAGAGACAAACCTGTCTAAAAATATTTTTTAGAATTCTAACAAAACATGAGAGCATGCATGCATCTAGCTGGCCCATAAATTGCAAATACTACCTTGTATTAAATACGACTTACATGCATAGACTGGTATTTGAATTTTATCTCAACTTGGCCAAGAACTGCCAGCTATACATATGGCTAAAATATTCTCTCTGACTGGTAACATGAAGCCTTCATTCCGTTGACTTTCTTGTACTTAGCGCGCCAAACACTTTATAGGGAAATGTCAGAAACTTGTACATGTCACATAATATTTAAATTTGATGAAGTTGTTGTCATTGTAGTTGTTGTATCTATTGTTGTTGTTGCTATTGCTAGCATATGCACGAACCTAGCTGGACCAATGAGCAACACATGAGGTAAAAAAATAAAAACAAATAAAACACGACACGTATGCGCTGTAAATTGAGTAGAAGAAACCTTTTGCCTCACACCATTTGCACAGGCTGACAGACAGACAGCCAGCCGCTAGTAAATTTTATAGAGTTACAAATAGGCTGCTCCAGCTGAATAGCTAAGCAAAAGACATACAATATGGAAATAACAGAAAATTGCGCAGAAAAACATGCCAAACTGGCAATAATTTTAATTTGGAGATCATTGTGGAGACATGTTTATCGGAGTATGCGCTGGCTAGGACAGTCTTATGCTGCAATCTAAGAGTACTAAGTAGATAGAGCGAATAAGCTTGCAGCAGCATATAGGGACGATATAGAAGTATTTAAGATGCAAAATGAATGCATTATTGTAGTGTGTCAATGGCAAGGATTAAATATAAAATTTCTCGAGTTATTTTTTTTTTTTTTTTTTTGAAGAGTGGTAGATATTTTTTTTTAGGGAAAATGCAACGAAAACATTCTACAGATCAAAGTTTTTCTACGCTTTGCTGATTTTATTCTGGGTTGTTTTCACCTTTTAGCCAATAGTTGCCACAAAGCCATCATTCATCATCCACTTGGGTTGAAATACTAACGACCAACCACCACCCACCCGCATGCCACTCGAGCATTTCTTCTATTTTTGATTTGTTGCTCATTCGACAGAGCAATTAGTAGAGAGGAAATAAATAAAATGGCGTTTTGATGAGCATCATTTGGGGCTGTTACTTGAACGTTATCCGGGATTGAGTTCTGATATGAGGGTGGCTTTTTTTTTTTTTGTTTTTTGTTGTCCAAATGATTTATATGTGCATTGCTTTGTTTGATGTAAGATAAAAGGTTTCTAAGTGGTTGAAAAAATGCGGCATACTTTAAGGATTAGGATTAGAATTAAAACAAAAAATAATGATGAACGCATCCACTTCTTGGGCTTGATTCAGAAAAAAATATATTTAAAGTAAAGCTCTACTTTGTAAACTGTAAAACATGTAGCAATGAAAGTTTTTTAAATATTCGTCATTGTTTAAAAATTGATGTCTTACCGTTCAAATTTTAATCTAAAGACATGTCGTATCCCAATTACAAGAGAGTGCCAACTTTAAATATGAAATTTGTATTGGCTAAATTGAATATTTTAATGTTGGCAGCCTCGGTAGTCGAGTAGATTGCATGCTCGACTACAATCCCAGAGGTATCGGATTCAAATCCAGGCCATGGTCCTAAGCATTAAACATTTCGCATTTGCGATTTTCTATCCTCATTTATGATCAACTTAAATTGAAAATTCATTAATATTTATGACTTAAAGTTGTAGTTGGTGGTAGAGATGTTTGTGGATGTGATTGCCTTATGACTTTAATTGACTTAGTTAAAGGCTAACACTCGCCCCAGATTCAAATGCACATATTTTTACGGCTTTTCGCCACGCTTAGAATATCCTACAAATGTTTCACTTGATTGCTCCTTCCCTCCCTCTAATCTATCATTCAATTTCAAGCCAAGGCAGACTTGACTGAATAGGTATTACACCTGAAATCCTTGGTTCAAAGCTAAAAAAAGTAAAAAAAATTATATTATGTTCATTCAGAAAGTTTCATGAAGAAAATATTATTTTTATATTTAGCAAATATTTTACTTAATTAGAGTAAAATACTTAATTCTAGAACCTGGAAAAAGACTTGTATCAAGAAAATAATTTCTTTATTTAAGCAATCGCAGAGAATTATATTCATTTTCCGCAAATTGCTTACTTGAATCAAGCAAATTTTTCTCACTTCAACTTATATTGGCATGCTTATAATTCACAACATGTTTACATTAAAACATTAATTTTAAATTATATTTTCATTGAAGTGACATTTAACACTATTTCTTACACGAATATACAAAATGTCAAAAACTATTCTTATAATTATTCTAAGATTTTGCTAAAATCAATGTAAACTTTTTCGTTTTTATAAAAATAAAGAATAAAGAATAAATAATGTTTAAGATGGCGCGGATTGAAAAACTATGGCGTGGCTCGAAGGCTAATGTCTTATCTGTTACTTTATTTGAAAACATGTAAGCGTGTAGAAGATATCTTTATTATTTGAGTAGTAATTATTATCGGTTAACCTACATCCTAAATCTTTTCTGAAGGATTTTCATTATAATAATAAAATTAAAATGAATAATTAATAATTAATTTTTTAATTGATTATGTTTCACTTAATTGATCCTAAGAAGCTAGTTAAAAGTCCTTTCAAGGGCTGAAATGGCCAGTTATTTATTTTATTTATTTAATTAATAATTAAATAAAATTATTTTTATTTTTATTTAATATCAAGCAAAACATTCTAGTATTAAGATAATTGTTTGCTCGAATCAAGCAAATGATTCGAGTTTTCAGTAAATTCTTTACTTGGATCAAACAAATTATTCTAAATGCAAGGAAAATCAATTTCTCAAATCAAGCAAATTATTCTAGTTTTGAGAAAATTGTTACTTGAATCAAGCAAATTCTTCTTACTTCAGGCAAACATTGGTCTTGAATTTAGAAAAAACATTCTTGAGCTTAAAACAAATATTTCTTGAATTAAGTATTTTTTTTCTTAATATCATATGTTTTAAATTTGCTCAATTCTAGCAAAATAATGATTGAATTGAAAAATGTACGCTTGCGTGTAAACTGATAGCCTATTTGCTTGGTTCAAGCTTGGAATTCTTGATTTTTGCTCTCCGTGTTAGTTCAACCAGCGATGTTCACACAGAGGTGCGTCGGCAGAATTATGTTTCTTGTGGCATTTCTTTGTTTACTTATGTGTTCTCATAATTTTCGCACCTCCACCACAGTGACATAAATTCCACTTGAGAAAAAGCTGCTGCTATCTCTGCGTATCCATACGAGTTCTTCCTTGCGCTTCGCAAATTTTTAGCGGTCCATACTGATATGAAGGCGTCATCTTCTACACTTTAAAATGTTCTTTTCTTCACGTTTTTGTTCATTTTCGGAAATAATAAATTGCACAATTTTAGAAACAGCTGTTTTTGATATTTCTCAGCACAAAATTGTTCAATACTCTGAACATACCTCGTCATCTAAAAAGTTGCATCTGAATGTACCATCTCATCTAAACATTAGCATGTTTTTAGGCATTACTCAAATTGAATTTTGATAAACTCAGAAAACATGTTCAGCCTTATTCATAAACACATTTTAGAGGCAGTGTAACTTTAAACGGGCTTTAAACAAGAAAACGTTATTCATAAACATTTTTCGCAGTTGTTTAAGAGTTGCGTAACTTAAACGCCGAAATTGGCGTTTAAAGGTTGCGTAAATACAACCATGATTTTTGTTTGTCTTTTCGTTTAATATCAAAGACATGCTCCATATGCGCCCTTTGCAGCATTTTTTTATGCGGCGGCCATTGCAAATCCATAGGAATTCTTAATTTTTGTAGAGATTTTCTATAGTTCAGACACAAACCTTACAAACATAAGCAGAGAATGAAAAAATGTTTATGAATAACAATGTTAGCAAGGTTGCATAGAGGCTGCGTAAAGCCTTAAACAGTGCGTAACTAAACAAGCGTCGAACGGTTGTTTAAGGAAATATATTGAATAAGGATGATTAAGTTTAGTTAAGTTTCATCCTGCATAATTGTACTGGAAACTCAAGACTTTATTTGGAGTTCAATGGCAAAACTCAACTTTGTACTGGAAACTAAAACTAAACTCTTTGTGTGAACAAAGAATTACATCTTGTTTCAAGCTAAAACAAAATACTTTGAGTGCAAAATAGGTTGCTTATTTTTGTGGTTCTATCTATTGTGTATTTCCTGTAAAGATCTTAAGCATATCCGAATATGTTTGTGAATTTTTAATAACTTTTAATTCATAAAATGTATAAAGTATGATAACACCTTCAATGTACAGTATGATTTGAAGTAAGCTTCTGAATATTTTATCAATAACATTCTAGGTGTTGCTACTACATCACAATTATTGCCTGGATATACAATAAGTTTTAAAATATAAGAGTTATATTTCTGATTAAGTTTAGGGTTCCAATCAAAACTATCTCAAGGATTGTAAAATTTGAATAAAAACTTTCAAATCAGTTTCGAACTATTCTGAATGCAATATTCGTAAAATCCAGATTTTTAGATTTTTATATAACATTATCCTACATGCCAGTTCGAATTTGATCAAGAACAATTCTTTTTTTTTTTTTTTGTTTACTTGGCAACACTCTAAAATTATTTAAGGGGGAAATATACCCAGAGGCCGAAAAAAGGTCATGGTTGTGAAACCTAAGGAATATTTTTACATGAGGGTTTTTATACCTTAAAATATACACATTCAAGAGTATTTTTAGTTTTTTTATTTAAAAAAAAAATTAATATTAAGGTAGATACAGCATTTTTTGTAGAGCGCTCTGAAACAAGGTGAAATGCGGTGACCAAGATGATCCTCCTAAATTCAACTGAAACAAAAAAATTAATAATATTATCGAAATAGATACTTAAAACTCGTACCGTATAGCCGTATAGCCGATTTTGGATATATTGATTTTTCACAAAATGGCGGAGTTCCGAACGTAAATGAACGATTTTCGACCAAAAATTCGTCATTATTTTGCCTATATAAAATTAACGAAGCTACGAAAAAAAATCCTATGACAAGTAAGTATGAGATTATTATGAATAAAATAAGCCTGCAAAAAATCAAAACGATCGGTTCACTGTGTTTCGAGAAATCTTGGTCACCGACTTTGAAAACATGGTTTCGAGAAAAACGCGTTAGAAAATAATGGCCAGCACTGCGCGCTCTAGAAGACGATTCACTCACTAGGCTTGTGAGAAGCTAGGCATTGTTATTTTTTGAGACATCGACTTGAAATTTTAACCACATATTTTTGATACTTAAAGCTTTAAGAAACTGCGAAAAATTTAACTATATGAGCACTAACTGTATGATAATAAGCATTGAAAGGTTGGCTGAAAACAGTTTGAAAACCATTGTAATAAGAATGTTTAAGTCACTGGTTAATACTATAAACTTTTTCAAACTTTTGAAAAAAAAAAAGAAAAATGAAACATCGAATGGAAAAGTTAAAGAGAAAAACTAAAAACTGAACAGAACATTTAAAAATTGATTTTGTCGATTTAAGTTATACAGTTATATTTCTAAAAATTTGAGAACCGTAACAGTAAAAGTTTGACAAGAAAAAGAAAAGAATAAAATTTTCTCAATTTGTTTGAGAAGCACTAGAGTAGAAGAAGAATAGCTATATAAACCATTCATTTATCATATTTTCCTGCTGTAAAGATTACACACGAAAAAAAATTTTTTGTTTTTTTGGAATGGTCAAAAATTCAGTTTCTCTTTTTAATTTTGGAAGTGTTTCGGGTAGGCTTGATACTAATATTGCTTAAACAGTACTTGCCGTCGCTCACGAAGCGTTAGGAACTCTATCAGTATCTCTGGTAAGACTCAGTTATTATTGGTTTTCCATCCTAATTGAACAATTGTCGCTTTGTATGTCATGTTTTTTATAGATGGTCGCCGCAGTTTGTCCTTAAATGATTGAAATGAAATGGCATGCATTAACCCTTATCGGCTTGAATAATCTGCAAAATTTTAAATTGTGTGATTTTGTTGTAGTATATTTAATTCTTGGCTGCCAAAACTCGTTACGAAATTCGTACAATACAAGCAATGAAAAAAAAACCTTAGTTTTTCTGCCAAAGGCTAAATCGATACCGACAAAAATTTGGCCATAACTTTTTCATAACCTCTTTCTCCTCATACCCCCCTTTTTTTGTGCATCTCCCCCTATATTCATTATTTTGCCATAACTTGGTGGTCATTGAAATGTTCAGAAAAAATAACAGAGTTGCCAGCCCACGAATGTAAACTGTTTGGCTGATTTTATGCCATGATAAACGTTGCCAGAGTAAAAAATTTCAAATTATATTTGCTTTGCAATTTCAAAGAGGGAGCAAAAAAAAAACAAAATAAGAGCAAATTCTACTATTCGCTAGCGGTAGCAAAAAGATCATCAAAAACCAATCAGTGCATTAACCTCAATAAAAACGTTGCCAAAATATATGAGGTACATAAAGCAACAATAACAACATCGATAAGAACAAGCACTAAAAACAGTTATTTAAAAAAAAAAATTGTCAGTCTAAAAGCAGCCAAAGGCTGGCCCCAAAAGCTTAGCACAAAAAGCGTTACTGCAAGAAATTTTAAGAATATATAAAAGAGATCCTTTTTTCCTTTTTTTTTGTTTCGATTTGGCAACAAAACTAATGCTAGTTAGTAGTTGTTGACAGTGTGTCGTTGGTGTTGTTGTTGTAGTTGTTGCCGCAATTGTTCTCCACTGTCGGCAATGCAGTTTCACTTTAAACTCTCAACGCAGAGCTGTAATAAATAGCAATTGGCGGCATTTTAGCTTTTATCAAGGATTTTAGTTTTTTGTTCATGTTGTTGTTATTGTTGTTGTTGTTGTTGCTGCATTGCTTATTATAACCAACAATCATAACAAAAATTGATGTCGTCGTCATTGCCGTCAAATTGAAGTCGCTCAAACCATGCTCGCAGCTAACCAGCTAAGCTCTCATAAGCCGCGTTTTAAGCAGTTTCATAAATAATTTATAAAATGTTGCGCGAGCGTTTATATTTCCGATTTTTTTTTTTTTTTTTTTTTTTGTTCTGATTCTGTGCATGTTCGAATAACAGAAGAAAAAAAATCGAGTTCTTAAAACTGCATTTGTCGCTTTGTATCTCATGTTTTATAGATGGTCGCCACAGCTTGGGTTACCATGGTTATTTGTTGAAACAGTTTTGACGGAAGTTGGAAAACAATGAAAAAACACTGAAAAAACTTACGAAAAGAAAAATGGAAGAAACTATAATAAACTGAGTTTATTCTTATAGCTATGTTACACCCAAAAAAAAAAAAATAAAGTAAAACAAAAAAAAAATAACATTAAAACTTTTAATTATTTTCAGATTTTTAATTAAAATTAATACTGATCCATTCCTTCCCATTCACATTTCAGGTTTATCAATGCGAGACGAAGAATCGTGCAGCCTATGATTGATCAGTCGAATCGTGCAGGTAATTAAATAAATTGTCTCTATAATATATTTATTAAAGCTTATCGTACAACTTACGCTTCAAGCTTAAGAAATGCTTTACTCGCACATGCCTTAAATTGTAAAAGTTGCGTACAAAAGCTTTCTTCGACATGACTGCAAGTTGTTCAAATACTAGACAATTATCGACCACGTTAATAACTCCCCAAATGCACATAAAATAAACACGCTGCCGCACTCTATTAAAGCATCCTTAAGTTGTTGTCTTAAAGCAAGCTTTTTATGACTTCTCTTAAGTATAGCACGCTATGAAGAGTGCTTCGCTCAGCTCAAAGAAAAAAAAATAATTGTCACATCAGCGTCGTTAATTTTATCATTTGATGTAGATGATGATGGTGATAATGATGATTTTGCTGTAGTTGTGAATTAAGTTGTCACTAATGTGCTCATAAAATTGACCAAAATGTCAAAATAATGAGTGAAACGTGATGCTGATTGAGAGTTGGGGAAGAAAAGCAGGTAGAAATAACATAGAAATAATAAGAATTTTTAGAAGAGGTTTGAGATAAAGTGTTCCTAGTGGGCGATTTGTTTTTTTCTTTTTTTCAAGCTTAAATAAATTTAAATTTTTTTCGCTTCCTTCAATAAAGCTTCAATTGTTATCGCTAGCAATAATATGAGAAAAGCTCATTAAGAGTCATGGCTAAATTTTAAATTCTTATACAAAAAGCTTATTAAAAAGCTTGTAGTTTTTAGAAGTGCTTTTATTTTAAACTTTTTCCTGATTGAGGCTCTTTAAAAATCATTTGAAATGATTCCATTTTTGTGCTTATAATTTATTTATTAATAACACTGTGCATGTCCAAATATCAAAAAAGCTGGGGTCATTTTGGAGGACACAGAAGGTTGGTTAATTTGGGTTAATTTGCTATTTTATCTAGCGCCAGTATATCAAGGGAATATTATTGCATCAAAAAGCTTACTTGGTTGTATTTAAACAAAGCTTTTATACTAAATAACGGCTTTTATTGATTTATGGGGTCAATTTGAACCATAAGAGTTGGGTTTCGAGGATTAAATTGTTCTAAGAAATTATTCTCCAACTAATTGTTAATATTTCACTCGTTGACATGAGACTGATAAAGTCAATGAAAAAAAAAAAAGTTTTTCCAACACAGACATCAACATGTACTTGAACTTGAACCTAAAATTTCTCGAAAACGGTTCGAGAGATTGAAAAACGGTTAACGCCATTAAACTCAGCGCCCTCGAATAATTCTGAAATTATTGCCCCTTTTTTTTTTGCAAAAAAAGTGCCATTTTCATGCACAGTGTAATCTTTAGTCTCTAGAAAATGTTGAAGTCAAATCAAAAACGATTTTAATGGATTTTATTTGAACATGACGTTTTTTTTATAATTTCAAAAAAATTGAAAACTGTTTGGAATAAAAAAAATTTCTCGAACGTTTCGAAAAGAAATCTTTGGAATATAAGATGATATTTCAATATCTTATAATCTAATAATAACCTGTTATTGAAAAAATTTAAGAGTCTAAATTACATTGATCAGGGCCGCACTGCGAGATAGAAGTTTTAAAAACCTTTAAGATATATGCTTTTTTTTTTAAAAAAAAGTATAATTTTTAAAATATTTGTTACGTTTTTTTTCTATATTTTCAAGAAATTCGAAATTTACAAACTTTTTTAGGGCGCGTATAGGACAGCATCCATCCAGGCATCATTTCCCTAGCACTTTTTTCAGTATCTTTACCATTTTCCTAAATTTATTTAAAACCATTTTCAACACTATCTGACTCCTTCCCTATTTGGGCCCCATTTAAACCATTTTTCTGGCCCACTATTCTCTCCATAGCTATGGTTGACATTTACGAGATCTTTCTTCTCATCTCCTAGCTCCGTTTTCTAGACCTTCTTCATCCAGCTTCAAAGTACTAAATTCACAGCGAAATCCTTTGCTTTAGCGCTTTAGCTGGCTGCTCCTAAATTACAACACTTGAGCGCTTGATTAATGATGTCTCCGTAGCTAACAATAAAACTCAGTAACAAGAATCACTCGCAGGCACATAGTGCTCCATCACTAGAAGAGAGCCAGAAGCAAAAACAACAAAAACAACAACTAGAACTTCTATTAACTGGCTGCTTTTGTTGCTTATGTGAATATAGAACAGCGCATATAAAATTCACACAAAGCAAAAATAAAAAAATAATAAAAAAAAAATGCTTACACACTCAAGTTTTATGTGAGAAAATTGCATTATCCTTGCGCTAACGATGTCCTCATCATCATCAGCACCATAATCATCATCATCCTCATCATCATCATCAGCACCATAATCATCATCATCCTCATCATCATCATCATCATCAGCACCATCATCATCATCATCATTATCATCATCATCGTCATCATCATCGTCATCGTCCTCATCGTTGTCGTAGTTCTCATCAACAGCAAGAATGTCACGAAAGACACTTCCGTTTGTCTGTCTCTATGCAGCGTACTTACTCACTCACTTGCATGCCTTTTGTTAAGCTTGTGCTGCATATTCTAGCAGGACGCAGTTCTAAGCACATCCTTTTTTCTTGCTGCAGCTGCATAGTTTATGTTTTGCTAGAGCAGTTTTGAAGTTTCCTCATGGCAACATCAAATAGCTATTTATGTGCAAGTGTCTGTGTGTTTCTGTGGGTTAAGCGTATTTTATGACTGACAGACGTGCAACGAAAAGCTTAACGCCAAAATTTATTTGAAGCTCATTCTAGGAACTGTTCTTTTTTATATATATACTTCCTAATTTAAAATTTTTATATTTATTTTTTTTTCTTCTCATTCTTCTACTACTCACAGTCTATACCCCACATGCTGGACCCTCCGGTTATGGCCATGACGCCATGGGCTACATGATGGACAGTCAAGCGCATATGATGCATCGTCCACCTGGTGATCCTGGCTTCCATCAGGGTTATCCTCATTATCCACCCGCTGAATACTATGGACAGCATTTGTAATTGACCGAAGACGAGGAACAGATGCAGGCACCAAAATCATAGAAAAATCAACCCAATCACTACACAATCATTCAATCAAACAACAAACAACAAAAGTAACAACAACAACAACAACAACATACTGTCGGTAATTGAGAAAAAAGTCAGCAGAGCGCAGAAAAGAAATATAACAGCAAAAAACAAAAACTACAAATCTTAGCAGAGGATATCATTGAAAGCTTTGGTGTATATAATAGCACCAAAAGTAATAACAAAAACACCAACAATAACAACTACAACAACAACAACAACAACAGCAACAGCAGTCTACTACAATATTATTTGCAACATTAACTAAGCCTTTTAAGAAAAACCACGATATACGTAACTTGGATTCTTCAAGCAGACTTTTTAAAATTTTATTTTTATGCAGCACGGAGCAGCGTTTCACTGAAGGTAGGTCCAAAGACCATCAAAGTATTTAAATTAATTTCTAGAAAAGTTTTTTTTTAGTGTTATTTATTATTTTTGAAAGTTTTAATTTTATTGTAATAGGGACAACTATCACTCCTTCAATCAAGATTTAAGAATGCTTTAAAGTTTTTTCATGCATTGAAAATACTGATTACTGGTTATTTCTAACCGTTACACAATATGTTATTACAATATATCAGAAGCAATTAAAAATTTTTGTAGAGATTCCAAATATAAGGTAACAATAACCGCTATGCATCACAAGTTGTTTTTTTTCTTATAGTCACTTGTTGACAAATTGATTTCTTAATCTATGTTCAGCATTATTGTGATGATTGTTATTCGTAACCAATAAGAAATTTTGGTTAATATTCGTAACCAATAACAAATTTGATGATGGTTATTCGTAACCTATAACAAAAACTCACAATTTTTAACACAACTCAAGCCAGTAAATTTTGATTCTGATTTTTTATATACATTGGTTTTCAAAAATTACATTAAAATAAATTAAGCTTTCAATAACGGTTAGATATAACCAATACGTTTTGTTCAATTTAGTTGTTTCCAGTATTTAGTAGAGTTTAGTAAAAAAATATAAAAATTGAAGAAATCTTTGTAGTAAAACAAGATAAAGAATCTTCGATATTGATGATGCTTATAACTAACCGTTATAGTCAGTAGCTTTTGTATGCCAAAGGGGGGGTGGAGCTGAAACGGCTTTTTGGACTTTTTTTAATTGTTTCCTTAACAAAAAAATTCTCCAAGGGGGGGGGCTAAAGCCCTTTCAGCCCGTATGTAGATCCGCAACTGGTTACAGTAGTAAGGTTTATACGTTAAGAGTTCAAAAAATTAAATAAAATCATAAAAATTTAAAAGTTTTAACAATATTGAACACTTCGTTAGTAAGATGGTTATTGTTAACCTCTACTTAATTTAAGATAATATGTGCACATGTACATTAATCAACGAAAACAATCTAAAATAACGACTAATTCGTAGGAATTCAAAAATTTTAAAAATAAAACTTTATATTAGTTATGCATGACCGAAATAGTTTTCCTGACATTCAATCGAGACAATTTCTAAAAAAACAAAATTGTAAAAAGTCGTTAAAAAATAGTAAAACTTTAACTATGTCCTGTACGTTATTAGTTAATAGTTATATTTATTTAATGGTTATTCCTAACAGGTACTCAAACCGAGGCCATATTTTGAACAATAACTGAAAAGTCTTTTCATTATTTAATAACAACAACTGGTAAAAATGTCCGTCAATGCAACACGAAACAATTTTTATTTTTGTGGTTATGCATAACAAAATTCTTTTTTATCCCAAATTTTTTTAAAAGTGAAACAAAAAAATATGTAAATTCAAACATACTTCACCAATTCCACACTAAGCTGGGGGTTATTACTAACCTATGCTACACTTTAATGGTTATTTCATAGTTAAACATTAAAAAATTTATCAAAATTTAGGCTTATTAAAAATCATTTTTAAAAAATGGAATATAAGATAATTTATTGTTCAATGCTGGTTATGCATAACCAAAACATTTTTCCTATTCTTTCAGTCAATTGTTGTCAATTGTTGTGATTGAAAAAATCACTAAAACTGTTTGAGTTTAAAACAAAAACTAAACAAGGTGCAGCCCTGTTGTTTATTATTATAAAGGTTATTCCTTACCAGTGCGCAGTTTTTGTCATTTCATATTTCATTATTTATTTCACAGAAAAAGCAACTATTCAACAATTTTTATTTCAACAAATGCTTATCTACTCAAAAATACATTTTGAAACAATTTAATCAACAATAGCAGTTATGTATGGTTAAAAAATTATAATAAAATGTAAAAATTTTAGGAACCGCAAGTTAAAAAACATTATTAAATAGTATTCAACACGTCAGTTTTCCATAATGGTTACGCATAACTGAAACCACGATTAAAAGTTTGTGAGATGAGAAATGTATTGTAAGTTGTTAGATATAGGGCAAAATTTACGGGTTATATAAAATTCTACGACAGTATTGAATGCTTTAACAGCCCTATTCTGCGTTTTCTTGACAAGTAATTTATCAATAAATTTTGTAAAGAATTTTATCAAGCGAAAGCTTTATTAGTATTCTACAGCAACCTTTACAAATTAAAAGCTTTCGAACTTCACCAGAGGAGGTGAATTCCTATTGACAGCTAATTATTCTCATGAATAGCTTAAAGCAGAGAGAACTGCGTGAGAAGCAGCTTGATGCACTCGACAAATTGATGACGACAACGACATTACGACATCTGTCAAGTTTTTTCACATGCTGTGCTTATGGAGATGAATGTGGTGAAAATGTCGCGGCGACAAAGCAATGTTGCTGACGTCGGTATAGAATTAGTTCTAATTCAACGAGCGACAACAGCGTATATATAAGGGTTTGTGTATGCGTGAATGAAACAATCGTATGATATTTCCAGATTGTTGACTCCTTCTTTATGTCGTGTCTTAAAGTCGTGTAGTCGTCAATGTGTTCAGTGCATGAAGTGTTTGAAGAGGTTGTTGCAAACAACAACAGCATTAATAATTAAACTAAAGTCTAATGCTTAGCTTTTTGTGAGTAGTTATGACTACCCATTAGAAACTTTTTTATTTTTCATTTTTTCATTTCAAATGAATTTAAAAATCGACTAAAACTGATGTAAAACTAAAGGAGATTTTAAAAATTTGACTGAGTTGAATCGCTTTTAATGGTTGTAATTTATTGTTCGATATAAAATAACTTAAGCATTGGAGCTTTTGATTTTAGTATCACCTTAAAGAGACCTATTTGCCAAAGTGGTCTACTTATTGACCAGAACTAAAACAATAATTACAAAACTTTCATTTGCATTTTTGGAATTTGCACTTTTTAGAATTTCTCAATAACTTTTATTATAATAAAATAAACACTTATACAACATAGGCACTCAAAAAAAAGTAACAACCCAAAGGTCATTCGTTGGAAGTGTTTTTTGGCCAGTTGAATCTGAATTTTATATCAGCATTTAACTTAAAAAAGAAGAGTAAAAAATGCTCCTGTAAATTGATATTCATATATGAAAAACATAAATAAACACATAACGATCAATATATATAAAGATTCTAGGGGCTAAACTTTAGGTTTAGACATTTTGGGTGTATTAATCATATACAATTTATGTATTTTTTTCATTATCGATTTTATCAATTTTTTTCTTATTAATTCTTAAAATTTTATTTATTTAAATAATATATTTTAAATATATGTATAATCAACTTATAATTTTTTTATTTATATTTATTATTTATTTATATTCATTTAATTATTTCATATAAAAATTTTTTATGTTTTAAGATAATATCGATAAAACAATAAAAATAATATACAACAATATTAATGAATATTTCTTTTTCCTCTCTCCCTCTTTTTCTCTTCTAACAGCACCTTTTCACAAAGTGGCAAAAGCTTCGTGAAACTCTTCGCTCCGTTTGCAGCCGCAGTTACTCCCTGGATGTATCTAAAAATATAAGTAAAAAACTATTTTTTTTTTTATGTATAAAGACAAAAATTTTTGGCCCCATCGAATTTCATTTTTCAAAAGCGAAAAATAAAAATTATCACTTAATACTGTTACAATTGTTTCTAATAGAAAAAAGATGAAGAAAATGTTATTTATTGTGCGGCATTGTTTTGTGATCATAAAAATTTATTTTAATCCAAAAATACTTTTACGACTATACAATCTAAATTTAATAAACTTCATTCTAAACGCTTAAAATTTATGTTGACTTAGTTGTTATGAGGAATTTATTAAAGAAAGAAGAAAAACACGAATTTACAGAAAACCACAAAAAAACAAAAAAATATAACAAGAAAGAAGGCAGCAGGTAAAAGAATGATCTCCTTATGTAAGGCGTCAACAAAAAACAAAATAAAAGCACTAACCGCGAACAAGATTATCAAAATTTGTAAAAAAAAAAATAAAAATGTGGCAATATCACTAAAGAAAGCAAAAAAAAAGCTACTTAAACAAAATAAGTTTAAAAAAAGCAAAAATGATATTAAGCGAAACCAAGAGAAAGAATAAAGGTAACGGTTGAAAGCTGTGTAAGCTAAGCATTTGTTGATATTATGCAGAGACTGCCGTGGAAAATTTTCAAATAACAGTTATTACTCAAAAGAGCTTTTTCAGAAGATTGCAAAAAGCTTTGGAGTTACTTTTTGCCAAAAGTTGTCAGTATCTGTAACAATTTGAAAGATCTACATACTTTTGAAAAAAGCTAAGAAAAGCTTTAACAATAGAGAGCAGAAACTTGCAAAAAGCTCTTAAGCTACTTGTATCCGAAAGTTGCGAGCATGCATCATAATTTTAAAGCTTTGCATACTTTTGAAAAGCACTAAGAAAAACTTTCACAAAAAAGCTTTTTCCGAAAGTTATGTGTATTGCTCAGAACTTTAAAGCTATGAATACTTTTGACCCAAAGCTAAGAAAAGCTTTCACATTAAGAGCTTTATCAAAAACTTGCAAAAATATTTTGAGTTACTATTATTCAAAAGTAGTGAGCAACCATCATATATTAAGGGCTCTGCATAATCTGACAATAGCTTAACAAAGCTTTCACAAATATGTATAGAAGATCATTAAATTAAACTAAAAATATTTGTGAATAAATTAAAACTAAAGCAAACTCTTAGAATTAAATAACAAAAAAAAAATAAATATTTAGCATAAGCTAAACACGCCCAATACACACAAACATAATACACACACATATGGACATACACTAACAGAAACTCATAAAATAATGCAAAGTTATACGTTTTATTAAAAAATACACAAAAAACAAAAACAAACAAAGTTTATTCAAATAAAATAACAGATAAATGTAAAATAATTATTTTATGTATGAGAGAGAAAATTTAGTAAAAGAGGAAAAAAACAAAATAACCATGTGAAAATACAAAAAAAAAACACAGAAGTTAAAGGAAGTAAGCAAGAACAAGAGCGTTAGTTTAATATTATATAATAAAAAAAAAACTTATTTTAAGTAAGCTATAAAATAACTCGATGAAGTGTGAAAAAGCACTGCATAGAAAAACTATCATTTAAATAACAACAACAACAACAAAACCAATTATATGCGATAATTATGTATACAAATGTATGTATAAGCAGCTTATAGTTATATAAATACATAAATATTTATATATGAATACATATATAAAAAAGTAGCTTAAACAAATATGTGAAATATTAAATAAAAATATGTAAGTGTAAAAATTATTGCTAGAAAAAGAAAAAAAAAACAACACATATAAAAAAAAAGTCAAAAAGCTCTGCTAATTTATGCGGAATTTCATAAAATTTTAAAACTCATTATTTTCGTCATTAGTTAAACTGAATTGTATTGCTTGTAAATGAATTATTTGCTCAGTTTATCATCCAACAAAAAGTTTGCTTGAACTCAAAGCTTTTGGTTTAACCAATCAACCAACAACTCGAACTTTATGCAGCTCTTTTGCAGCTTGCAAGATTTATTATTATTTTTATTTTTTTTTTTTTTTTTGTAAAATAATTTAAAGCAAATAATTGTTGCTCTGCAGCTTTTAGTTAAATATTTTAAGTCCCTCTTAAAAGAAAAAAATAATCAAAACAAAAACAATCACCCAAAATCTTGCTTTATAATTTTAACTTATAATTTTTAATGACTTAATTTTAAAACATATTTATTAAAATTAACTCTGAATAATTTGTTTGTGTGTTTGAAAAGTTTGGAAAGGAAAACAAAAATTTGCGTAAAATTGCCTAAATTAATTTATATTATTTTAACTTTAAATAAAAAAGAAATTATTTTCATGCATTGTTTTTATTTTTAAAAATTTCTTAAGTTAAAAATAAATAATGAAATCTTGTAAAAATCTTAATAATTTAAAAAACAAAGGATTTTCCAAACAATATTTAGCAATACGTTAACTTTTTTTCTTTAGTATTATTTGCAAACTTATAAATATAATTTTAATTAATTAAAATTTAAATTATTTTAATGATTTATTATTATTATAATTATCAAAAATTATTATTATTATTAATTTTATTGATTAATGAATTAAGTTGAATGTGTAAAAGTTTAAAAGAATGGATATAAAATGCAAAAAGGAAAAAAAATTGTTTTTATTTCGTTGATTTTTATGATTTTCAGCTTGGTTTTATTTATTTTACTTTGTTTTAAGGGGGGGGGGGGGGGGGGGTAAGGTTTGACAACTTTTTTTTTCATTTTTTTATTTTTGTTTTTGAAAGTAACTACAACATCTGAAGAATATTGTATTAAATTTTTAGGTCATTCGGAGCAAAACTAACGAAGTAACAGAAGGTTGAATGACCGTACCTCCAACTAGTGTTGCTTAGTGTACACAACTTTAAATCGATTTTCCCAAACATGTAATTTTTAAAGCCGGTGACCAGCCTACAGAAAAAACTACTGAACCGATCGTTTTGAAATTTTGTACACATATTCTACATATAAGTAGCTCTCTAGTGACGTTTTTTAAATTTTTTAATTACTAACAATTTTACAATAACAAATAGGTAAATTTTTTGGTCAAAAATCGTCATTTTGGCTTCGAAATGGTGCAAAAAATTGAAAAATTAAAAAAAGCTCGACGTCACTGAAGAGATAAAGTAATAAACTAAAGAAAGCATTTTGATTTTTTGGTTTCAGATGATCCAGTGATGCTGTAGGCTGGTCACCGCAAAAACACATTTTTTCGAGGCACCTGCGGAGATCTTCAATAAATCCGTTATTTCTCTCTACTTTTTAACACAACTTTTTTAAATATTCTTGAAATGTTGTAATTTTATATAATAATATGTAAAATAAACCCACTGTTAGTTTTTTCTTCCCCCCCCCCCACCCCTTTAAATTGAGCTTTTATATAAGCTTAAAGATATTATTACTTGTCTGGACTTTTTTTTTCTCTGACAAGTCAACTGCAATGAATATGCCTTAATTATCCATTGGTCTCATCGGTTAGTTATTCAAACAATGTATTTCTTCGAATACTTACAATTTTATTCTTGATAATATGGGCAAAGAATAAAGGTCGCATTTTTTTCAAGTTTGAAAAATTTTAACAAAAACGAATTTACAGTTTCCAATGGCCGAGTGCGTTAAAGTAAGTAGATTATTCTATATTAATTTTCAAGTCACTAGGTCCCAGACTCGAACCCCAGCTGCACAGAAAAAGTTTTCAATTTAAATGGACTTCTCTGATTGGTCATCACCTCTCTGGAGAAAAAAACCACCCTAAAAGAGTAAATAATGCCATGTAGTTTCTTGAAACATGAATATGAGGTTTTCGGAGTTTTCGATCACTACAGTAAAAGGATTTAGGCCCTTATTATAAGCTGCGTTCGATCTTTGACTGTAGTCGAATGGTCTGATAGAACGAATTTGAATTTGGTATTATAACCTGTTATCGACAAAGAATAGAGCCTTTGTGAATTTCGCTTATATGCCTGGTTCACGATAACCTATTTCTATCAGCTGATCATCGTTTTAAAAACTACCCACGATTTGTTCAAAAAATTAATTGGAAGAAAATAAGAGCAAAATAGTAATGACAAAGTCAGAATTTTGGTTCGACGATTCGTCAGGAGGAGGATGAAAGCTTGACGGAGCTGGCTAGAAATTGAAAACGATTGAAGGATTCTTCCAATATTTTGGAAATGAATTCCACCACGTTATTGCAGCTTTTCAGAGAAGTTTTGACATCCACAACATTAGAAAATTTGTTTACAGATTTCTACAGAACTTCCGACTGTCCAAGCAGGCGTTTGAGGATTTGATGACTACACGCATAGAAATTTTTCGTTCATCTCAACTGAAAATTTGGCCAACTAAGCTTCGCTTGCGAGTTGTATTTGTCACAAACGAATATTCAGTTGTCAACTTTAAAATATATCTTATATTTATATATACCGCAAGCTATATCGGTCATTATTATTTATTATATAAATTGTCTTTCCCCCTTAGTCCGTCCGCCTTCTTATGGATTGTACTCATCGCACCTCTGTTACTATCTAAATTACCAATTTGCTTATATGGAACAGTTTGTCCATAAAGTAACTCTGAATTATAAGCGTTGTGTGTACACAACGAAGTGAAAAACAATGGAAGTTTTCAGTTGGGAAGAGCAAATTTTCTATTGCTGCAACTTAAAAATCATTCGCGTATACGACAAACGAAATTAATTACGTGCAACTTAATGACGCGTTTCTCACAACTGAACTATTATTATGAAAACTGTTGAAAGGTTTGCAAATAACGATCTCAAGCACGACAAACGAAGTTCGTTTGCGGCAAACTGGCAATAAACATTTTTTTTTCTTTGCGTGTACAGCTACAGGCGAACTGCTTAATCTATGTGCACGAGCAAGATCAATTCCAACCGTATTAAAATTGGTAACAGTTCTGCAATTTTGTGCTCAGAGATCACACCAACTGAGCAAGGTATCTGTTGTGTTTGTTATTGTTCCAACTGATGGTCCTAAACAATTTAAGTCCAGCGTGAATTCTTCAAATTTTTTTGTCGCCTGAACTTTGAAACAAATACCATTTGCAATTAGAAGATTTGCCTTCATCAATGATACCAGTTTTTCTAACTGCGGTTTGCTGCTCACAGTTAAAAATTATTTTGTAGTCGTCAAAAAGTAAAAAACAGCGAACATTTCGACAGGGTTGCACTGCTCATAAAAAGAATTTGACATTCAATATTCGCTGTTCGATAATCAGCGAAGATCGAACGTCAAAAGTAACTCATAATAAAGGTCTTAATAACCAGAAAAAACACAATTATATCATTAGAAGATCGGTGAAAATCCCATTCCATGTTATTTTTATCTCAGTCAAGGCTTTTATGTCTTAACTTAAGTCAATTCAAATAAAAAAGTGATGCCATCGGATCCCATTGGATCTATTTGTAATTTGAATTGACTTATGTCAAGACATAAACGCCTTGCCTGAGATCATGGTGGCACTGAACACGTTCTTTAAAAAAGTGGTTTTGAAAAAAACGCGCGCAAAATTTTAAAAGTCGGAGCTACAGTCTTAGAGGAGAGTGGACTAACTAACTAATTTCGAGAGTTTTGCTTTGATTAACTTCAAATTTTGGGACTATATTTTTGAAATGTTTAACTATAAGAAAGAAAAACTAGCAAGAAATTATCTTCGACTGGGCCGAAGTTAAAATACCCCCACGTCCGAACCGAAGTATATTCAAAGTCTTAGGCCGTCAATAAAATGTTTATTTGTAAAAACATTTTCGTTATACATAGTTTTAACAGAAAATATTCGCTTTCATTTTTTATAAAATCCCTTTGTATGGGAGGTGGGTGTGGTTTTCAACTCGATTTGGTTGAATTTTATACACAAAGTGCATGTTATATATCAAAGTTAATATGCAAAATTTCAAGTCCATATATTATTTTTTGTGGAATTTAAAGAGATTTTACCTTTTTGATAAAGTCACTTTGTATAGGAGGTAGACGTAGTTTTCATCCGATTTGATTGAATTTCATACTTAGAGTGCACTTTAAATATCGGAGCTCATATGAAAAATTTCAAGTCCATATATTAATTTTTGTGGAATTCTAAGAGATTTTACCGTTTTGATAAAGGCACTTTGTATGGGAGGTAGGCGTGGTTTTCATCCGATTTGGCTCATTTTCGAACTTGAGCCATTTCTAACCTTTATTTTTTAGATTAAAGCTTAAATATTGAATTTCGTGATGATAGCTTGAAAATTACGGCTGTAATCGTGACAACAGACGGACAGACGAACAGACGGACAGACAGACGGACATGGCTAAATTGACTCGGGTGGTGATGCTGATCAATAATATATATACCTTTCTATACATACCAAGCCTCCTTATGGGCGTTACAAACGGAGTGACAAAATTAATATACCCCCATTTACGTTTTTTAAGCGTGGGGGTATAAAAATCAATTTTTCAAAAATGCAAACCCTTACCGCCCCCTTAATCTAACAAGCTATGAGATCTAGCTAGGTCTAGCTTCTTAGTAGTATAATAATTAGTTTTAACAAAGGTTTAAGCAGTAACTTAATTGTTATCTGAGTAAGGCCATGAAACTGATATACTAGGCTATGAAGTGAAATCTAATATGGTTCGAAAATCTGGTGAACTGTTATTGGGATGAAAAGGAAATCAATGCTTAGGATTTTCTATGTGTGGAGTTTAATGGAGAAATAGTGAATTTGGAAGTGAGGCAATTATATCGCCTTTATCTAAGTTAATTCAAGTTTCATAAATCCTGATGACTTTTAAGCTATCCAGAAGGTAAAAAGAGAGGACCATAATCGATTCGAACTTAAGACAACCAAGTCTATGTGGAAGACTGACTGACCTACCAGTCTTCAGCTAGGTGGCAGTTATCATCTGAAGCAAAAAGGCTAGAATTAGTTTTAAAAAGGGTTCGGCTGGCAGTACGTATTCAATATATGTGAAGTCATGAATTTGCAGAAACTATACATTTTTGTTATATTACATACATTAGTAAAAGCTTTTGTGAACTTTCGTTTACAAACATATCGATGGCTTAATATAGAAATGGCGTAACTCGATTTTTTGTTACTTCACAGGAGAAGAAAATAACTGAATAAAATCTGGAAAACTTTGAATACGAAATCATTTTTAATGGAGTTTTTATTTAAAATAGGCAACAACAAAAAAACACAAAAGAACATTTTTTTAAGGGAAGTGTATTTGAGTGTGGTCTACCAGAATATATTAAAAACCGATATTGAAAAAAAAACGAGTTACGCCTTTTCTATATTAAGCCATCGATATGTTATATTTGGAAGATTGCCTCAAAAGAGCGGATGATGCATTAATGCAATGTAATTATTCTTGTTTGTGTTTATTCAGCCCTATCATGAAAAATTTTCTCCCGTGAATTGTAAAAGGGAGTTTCAGTTTTTAATATAAAGCTCGAAACTTTTAGAAAATTTTTAATACCGATTTGTTCATCAACCTTTTATATTCATGAATGTGAAATAAAAAAAATGTAATGTCTTTATCGCCTTTCTTAAAAGCTGAAACTCCCTTTTGCAATTCCCGGGAGAAAATTTTTCATTATAGGGCTGATTACACTACTCCACAAATTTACGAAAACTTTCACCACAACGAATTGCGATAACATTTTCTATAGTAAAATTGTCCATAGAATCCGAATATTGTAATGATTTTTTTCGATAAATGCTTCTAAAAACTTACATGTTCAGTCAATGAATTTTAATTTAATTGCATGTAGTAGAGGAGAGTCAGATGAAAGGCATGATTTGAAGGCATAATATGTGCCAATATCATCAGTGATATGGATGTTATGATCGAAAACAGGTGAATAAAAAATCACTTTTTTCGTTTTTTTATAAACATATATTATGTTTGAAGCCCTATATCTTGAAATAATTATATCGGAGAGAAAAAGTTAGTCCTCCTATGTGATAGAGAATTTTATTACAAAAATTTCAAGTATACAATTATCACAATTCGTTGTGGAAAACCTTGTTGAGTAGTGTTATGTTTTCGAAATAGAGAAATTTCGTGCAATTTCGTGTGTTCCTTTCTTTCGTGTTATTCGTAATCAACGAACCTACTCCAGTTGCTGCTTACTATGTAACGTTAATGTCATCGGTGTTTAACAATAACAAGATGGGCTTATTTTAAAATGGCTGCTTAAATATGAAATTTTACAACAACAAAGCTGTAAGTGGCACAAATGTCAAACGACAAAAGCTACAACAACAATTAGAAAAACTCAAAATCAGCAGCTGACTTTGACAGCTAGCTCATCTTTTTCTCCAATTTGAGCCTACCTTGTAATTGTATCATGCCTAATTAAATGTAATAGTGAATTGCATACAGACACTGGGAAGTCGCAGCTACCAATCTAGGCCTGAAGAAATAGTCGGTTTGTCATGTTCAATTCAATTCACTGCTGTGGTAGAACACATTTTGGAAGAAGAGACGTGACTTTTTAAAGGGTTATGACTTGAAAATACTTTTTATTTATAAATAATACTTTGCGGATATATTTTTAAGATGCTACAGATGATTAATGAAATTTCTTTTAATTTAATTTTTCATTTTATAACATATTTAAAAAAAAAAGAAATTAAAGTAATTTTTGTGAAATTTTTTCTCGGCCACGAACTTAATGGACTTTAATAGTGCCGAAAACCAATATTGGGTTTCGAGAACAGTTATTATATAACATCATTCATACATCAAGAAAAATGCTTTTACTTCATATTGGATCATATTAGAAGAATATCAGAAGCCATCGACGTCTCATAGTGTTCAACTAAATCATTGCTCGAATTTATTTTTATCTAAACTTTTATTTTAAAAATATTTTTCTTAAAGCTGCATTTACAACTTTTTATTGAAAGTTAAACAAGAGATGAATGTAAATCTTGAAAGCTTGCAAGCTTGTTATTATCTTTTTTTTGTTTTTTTTTTTTTGTTTTAATAACTAGGCAATTTCGTAAAAAAGTGAAATTTAGAAGAGCTCAGCTTTTTGCAGCTTTTCGAACTGAAAATTATATAAATTTAAGTGCTTTGAAACTGATATTGAAAACGATATACGTAATGAAAAATTTAGAGATAACAAAAGAAATTATATGACACTCTTTTTGATTAAAGTGCATGTATTTTCTTAGAAATATATATGTTTACATATATATAGAATAGAAAATGGAGCGGTACCTTTTAGTTCTCTACTAAAGTGCATAAATTATCAAAAATCTATTAAAAAAAAAAACAAAAATAAAACACATCTTGAGCTTTTCACTTTATTTTAAAAGCTTTTAGGCAATAACTATTTATTACACAGCAAATGTATACAAACACTTTTGAAACAATCGAAGCAAATCGATTTGAAATTGATTTTTATTTTTTTTATTTTGTATAAAAGTTTCTTAGAATCTTCATCATCAAAATTTAAACAATCATTATTAATTGTATACGATTTGAAATAAAACAAAAGATACGATTTTAACTTTTTACTAAAACTATGCAAAATCTATTTAAGAAAAACAAAAAAAAAACAAAAAAAAAATCACCAACTTAAATAAAATCCTTTTACAAACTTTTTTTAGGTTAGCTGCATGATGCAAGTCTGCGAAATGAAATGGAAAATGAAACATAGAATATTTCAAAAAAATTCATTCATTGCTCTCGCCTTAAATTGTATACGAAAAGATATAAAAATTTAGTTTTTATTTAGAAAAAACAAAAAAAAAAAACACAAATCAGAAGAAAAAAAATATGAAGAACCAAAGGTATTAAAATGTAGAAAACTTTTTAAAACTAAAAAAAAAAAAAAACACAAAAAAGAACAACTTATAAACTAAAATAAAACAAAAACAACATTAAAGAGATATAGATGTATATGTATGTGTATAGCAATAATTAAGAGAAGTGTCTGTGTTGAACGCGGAATGATATGGAATTGGAATTGACAGAAGGACAAGATTAGCTGGGTTCATTTGCAAATTTTTTGCAAATGCATTCAGAATAAGATCAATGTATACGGATTTTCTTTGTTTTTTATGAATTATTTAATGTTTACTTTTGTAAAAATTTAACTGAGTGAATGTGCGAAAAATCGTTTTAAAAATAAATAATAAATTTCCAAATCATTAATGCAAATAATTAGAATATAATTTAATGTTGGATTGAAAAAAAAAGAATCAAGCCTAACTCATACCAAATAAATCATGTACATAAAATTTTTTTAAATATATCAAGAGATAAAACATAAAAAAACAACAACAAAACCAAGCAAGAAGTTGTAGAACAGCAAAAGCAGTTTAGATAAAATGCAATAAAATATAAATTTCAAGCATAACTTGAAACCAAAGCAACAACTAAAACAACAACTACAACTAGTATAATATTTATAAAAAAGACAACAACAACAACAACAAACGATTAGTTTAAGCGACATAAACTGCAAAGCAAAATGAATTAACTTCAATTTGAATAAAAATGAATAGTTGAGTGTATTTAGGAGATAGCAAATGTGCAAAAGAGACATCATATTGAACGTAGCAGTCAGTGTGCTCTAAAGATATCGGCTGAGTATAAAATATAAATATTATTGAATAAACTAAATTGCATTAAATATATTTAAGCATTATTATTTCGTATTTCGTATAATTATGATTATTATTAAATATATCTATAAATAATAAAATAAATTAATGTCAGAATTCTTATAAAATAATATAATAATAATAATAATAAAACAATTATTATTATAATTACGTGAGATAAAATAACAATAATGAAAGCTTGTATGTAAAAAAAAAAAAAAAATTTGAATTGTAATAAATGAGAAATAAAATGGAAAATGAAAAATATTGATGAAAAACATAAAATATTCAAAGTTGTTTTCATTTCTTTCTAACACAAGCAAATGACTGGTTTTAAACAGTCTCAATTCTAAAAAAAAAAAATTTTAAGACAAATAATTTTTTTCTATTATCTAAGCTGACTTCAAATTCTGTCTCAATATGTAAAATTCAATAGGTGTTCCAAAAGCCCTGTTCCAGAAGCCATTTGAAAATTCTTTACAAAAATAGTGAATATTTTGCGGAGACGGTTCGCAAAATCTGCAGTCTTCTTGGTTATCATAAAGCATCGTCTTGCAACACTGTTGTCAATTCAATCAGTAACACTGTTATTGCTGGGTCCTTCCAGTTTCGTCCGTTCGGTAGAAAACATAGCTTTGGCAGCTGTCAGCACTGATGATGACCCGACAACGTCGATTCGTCATTGTTGTCAGGAATTGGGCGTTAACGGATCTCCTGTTCTAGATTTCTCAAAGAGAAAATCCATGCCAATAAATCTCGAACGATTCCTGAGCTGAAACAGGAAATCCAACTGACCATTGCAGCAATTGATCCAGAATTATGCCAGAATGTCTTGAAAATTTTCATAAAAAGGGCTCGCGTGTGCAAGTAAGGTCGAGGCTATTTGGTAGTGGTAAGTCATGGTTTGGCGGAAGTCCAAAGCGTGGTGAAACCACAGCATCTGAAATCGGAAATAAAATACGGAATCAATAATGTAATGGTTAGGGGGTATATTTAGTCCGAAGGCATCTGTAATTTAGTTTTTATCGACACAATTATCAACAAAGACGCAAAGAGTGGGCCAAATTCAAGGTTCTTTTAAATCTATATATATAAAAAAGGAACTTATGTTTGTAAGGCCGCAATAGACTCCTAAACTACTCATCCGATTAGCATGAAAATTTGTGTATAGAAGTTTTTTGGTACGGTGCGTGTTCGTGGACTATCAATTTTGATCCACCTTGAACACCAGAGGGCGCTGTAGTACAAATTTTTTACAAAACTGCCTAAAACTCACAAACCGCTTTTGCGATTAGAATGAAAAGTGGTATACAGTGAGTTTCATGTACGTTGAGTGTTTTGCTGCTATCGTTTTTGACCTATCTTGAACACCAGAGGGCGCTATAGTACAAAGTTTTTGCAAAACCACATAACACTCCCAAACCGCTCATTCGATTAGAATGAAAATTGGTATATAGTAGTTTTCAGGTACGATGAGTTTTTTGAAAGCATCTTCTTTGAACCACCTTGGACACTAGATGGTGCTGTAGTACAAATTTTTTACAAAATCGCATATTTTTAGTTGTTTCTTAGGTTACATGTGCAAATATTTACAAAATATAAAATATTTAATAAATTTAGTAAAATTAAAATAATTTCCGTTATTTTGATATCAAAAACATGAACATATCTTGAAAACTATGAAAAATTTTACTACAACGATATATTTAATGCAACATCGTTGCTCAAAAATGAGAAAAAAGCAATCAGATATTTAATTTTGTGACATTCGATTCAAATATCTCCGCTGCTTTTTTATATATTGTGTTAAATTTTTTTTGTCTTAAAGCTTCATCAAAATACTATGAAAACCTTATTGCAAAAAATACCGTTAGTTGAGTAAATACATTTTAAATATTTTTTTCAAAAAAGGTCTGAAATATTGGAGTTTTCCTCAAAAACAGACTCAAAAAATATTTTTGTTGTAAAAATACTTTAAACTCAAATTCTAAAATTTTCAACTCTATTCAAAAGTTATAACATTTGTAAGTAAAAATTCTTTCAATTTTACGCAAAAATTAAAAACCATTTCTGTGATTCAAAAAACAAGGCCCCTACCCCTTGATTTTTTTGAAGAAATTTTTTTTTCCAATATTGTAGTTTCATATTTTTGAAAAAATATACAAGCTAAAAAATTAATTTAGTAGAAAAAATTATCTAATTATCTCTTGCCAATAAAAAGTTATAGCCAATAATGTTTATCCAAAATATATATACAAAAAGCAAAACGCTGTCTGTGTGATGGCTGGAAACTTCAAAATTACTTAGCCGATAGAGCTGAAATTTTGGCAGTACATTTTTTTCAAGTACGAGATGGCTTAAATTTCTGTCACACCCCCTATTACCGCCCACAAATCAATAAAAATGCTATATTTCCTACGGTTTTCGTCGATTGGACTACATTTCGGTAATTTAGTCTTTATGCTTACTGTCGGCAACTGTACTAAAACAGTTTTCGATCTACTAGAAAACTGGGATGAGCATTATATAAGAGGGTGTGGCTCCGCCCATACAGTTAAAATTTGTATTATTGAATAGCTTTGAAAGTAAAAGTAGCAATACTTTCATACAAACTCAAAATGGAGTTACTATTTGGTGATCTCCTGCTACTGGGAAACTGTAACGGGCAGTGGAAAATAACAGTGGTGTCAAACTATGAGTCTAAGAAAAGTTTTGAATACACCTATTATGTTCCCATATAGTTGCAGGGTGCAGCAACGCGCGCCGGGAAAAGCTAGTATGCAATAAAATGAATGAAATTAGTTATTTTCAATGTATTATGGCTTTATTAGTAAGAGCAAACATTTCCATTTATTATGGAACAAAACGTCGTTAAAGTAGCTGCCTCGTCTGACTTCGCAGTAGCGTATTCTGTCATTCCAATTTTTCAAGACCTTGTTGATGGCTTCGCACTGTAACTCATGGATTGATTGGATGATATTAGCCCTAAGTGCTTGAATCGTTTCCAAATTGTTGGCATAACATCGGTCTTTCACGACTACCCACAAAAAAAAACTCCAAAATGGTCAAATTGCAGCTCTGAGACGGCCAATTAACATCTCCAAAACGGCTGATAACACGATTTAGTGCGCAAAATATAGATCATGGCATGGGCTGTGTAGTATGGCGCGACATTCTGCATGAACCAGAGGTCGTCCAAATTCATGTCTCCAACCTCAGTAAAAAAAAGTCGGTTAACATGGCTCTGTAACGCTCACCGTTAACCGAAATGTTTTTCCCAGCCTGATTTTCGAAGAAAAATGGTCCAATGATGCCACCGCTCCGCAATCCGCTGCATACTATCACTTTCTGCGGGTGCTTCGGCTTCTCGACAATAACGTTCAGGTTTTCCGAGCCCTAGATGCGGCAATTTTGTTTGTTAACGTAGTCGCCAAGATTAAAATGCGGCTCGTCAGAAAAGATTATTTTTAGCCCAAAATCGTTGTCCAATTCAAGCTGCTGTATATGGATGGTCGTGCGCCTTCATTAGCTAAGTCAATAGGACCTTGTAACGAATAATCCGAGATCTTTGTCTAGAAATAGTCTGTACAAACCGTATAACGACGGAGACCATCAGTGTTGTTCACTAGCATACCAATCTTACGAACTTTTTGCACAAATTTGCGTACAGCAGGCGTGGTGGCGTCCGTGGCGTAGTTGGTTAAAGTGCGTGGCCGCTATGTCAACGAACTTGGAAACCCAGGTTCGAACCCCAGCAGCGACAAAAAATTATTTTAATTAGAATAATTTTTCTGTACGGCCGCCACCTCTCTGCAGACAATGGCAAACCTCAGAGAGTAATAAAAATGCCAGGTAAAGCTTCTTGAGAATAAAAACATTTCGTTCATCGCCGTTCGGAGTCGGCGTTAAACCTGTAGGTCCATTTCTCGGTCAGTTGTGTACAAACTTAATAACACGCACAACACAATTGATCATAAGAAGCTAGGTCAAAGTCCTTTCAAGGGCTGAAATGGCCAGTTATATATTTTATTTTTTTTAGGCGAGGTGGGTGCTTCATTTCGGCCAAAACTTCTTTTTAAATAACGCACTGTTTGGACTGCACAGCACTCACTTTGGAAATAAGTTTCCAATATTTCCCAACGTTGTTCAAGAGTAAAGCGGAGGTATGATACTGAGTTTATGTCAAGATTTCGAGCGGGAAACAGCTGTCAGTGTTGAAATAATCTATGATTTAAAAATAAACCACTAGATGGCCCACCCTGTGCGCATAAAGGGTGTCACAAAAATCACTAATATTCCAATTTTTTAATAAATTGCATTGCTTTGTTGAAATGCTTATGAGATTTTATTGAGTTATAAAGTAGAGACATGGAGGTTAAGATTGCTCAAATGCACGTATTTTACGTATGTGCTCCTTTGCAAAATTTGACCTTTCTTGTACGTTTGTTTATAATTTCAATAATTCTCCTAGCAACTCGACCGTTGGCAACCCTTTAATTTTATGACGCTACAAACTGTTAAGGGGTGCACGTTCTTACCAAATGTTGTTAAAACATCAGCAGCGAGTTTTTGTTGCACTCAACCTCGGTTCACGTTTGATTTCACGCATAATGTACTGTTTTTCACAAAGAGACAATTTCTGCGATTGGCCCTTTTATTAAATGTACTCAATCCTGCCTTCGTCTCGGTATCGCCTTAATAATATGTCTCCAACTGTACTCGCTTTCAAGATAAAAATTTTCTCAAAATCTTTGTATGTCTTCCTTTCCTTACTTACTTACTTATCTGGCGCTTACAACTGTAGGTCGGTTTTGGCCTCGTATAAGAAATTGAGACAGCCATTTCTGTTCTGCGCTTGCTGGCGCCAGTTGGAAACACCAAGCGTGGTCAGGTTATCCATCACCTGATCCTTCCAACGAAGATGTGGGCGTCCTCTTCGCTGGAGCGTCGTTTTCCATTCGCTCAACATTACCTTGCCAGCGGAGCCGCTCGATTTTAATGCGCTTAACTATGTCTATGTCAGCGTACAGCTCATACAGCTCGTGGTTGCATCGAATTCGGTACTCGCCATTGACGCAGATTGGACCGAAGATTTTACGAAGGATCTTTCTCTCGAAGGCTCCCAAAGTCTTTTGATCAGAACTGCTCAACGTCCACGTTTGTGCTGCATATAATAGGACGGGCATGATTAGTGACTTATAGAGCGTGAGTTTTGTTCGTCGAGAGAGAGGCTCTGCTTCTCAATTGCCTACTTAGCCCAAAGTAATACCTGTTGGCAAGAGTTATCCTTCGTTTTATCTCAATACTGACATCGTTGAAAGAGTTAATGCTGGATCCCAGGTAGACGAAGTCCTTAACAACCTCGAAGGAGATGGTGTCAACAGTGACGTGGTTTCCAAGACGCTGGGACTGTTTATTTGTTGACACTAGGTATTTCGTCTTATCTGCATTCACTGCAAGACCCATTCGACTCGACTTTTTCGCTAATCTGGAGAATGCTGCACTGACTTCGCACGTATTATGGCCAATAATATCGATATCATCAGCATACGCCAGCAGCATAATACTTTTTTAGAATATAGTGCCACTGCGTCTCAAATCAGCAGCTCGGATGATCTTCTCCATCATCAGGTTGAAAAAGTCGCACGATAAGGCATCACCTTCTCTGAAACCTCGTTTGGTATCGAATCGAAGAGTGAGATCCTTCCCGATCTTAGCTGTGCTGCTGGTGTTGCTCAGTGTCATTCTGCAAAGGCGGATGAGCTTTGCAGGAATACCAAATTCAGACATGGTGGAGGACATGTCTTCCTTTCCAATTGGTTAATATCTCAAATGAAATAATGCCCAAAATAAAATAGGAAATAAGGCCAAATAATTTGCCCCACAAATTTGGGCGTTATATCGTAATACAATAAGAGCCAAAATGTTGGGATTTATTTAAAATTATTTTGACATTATTTTATTTTTGATTTTAGACGTAAATTTATTATGAAATAAAGTCCAAACATTTGGCATTCAAACTTGGGCGTTATTTCTTTAAGAAACAAAACCCAAAATATTCAGAATAGATATCGTTATTAAATATTTAGGTGATATTTAATTTCTCTTTGGGCATTATTTCATTATTTTTGAGTTTTATTTCATTTTTTATTTTTGGTGTTATTGACATTAAACTCTACCTCCTACAATAATTTTGCACATACATAAGAAATTTAAGAAAATTAGAAAGCTGGTCTTCGACTTGAGAACCACTGCTATGGAGTATTTTCTCTTATATAAATTAAACAAAGACCTCATATGGAAAACAACAAAAACTGATACTCGTGTCACTTGCTCCATCCATGTCGTTTCCCAAATGCTATCATTAATGTTTCATACAATTTCCGAAAAAGCATCGAGCGAGATGAAAACATTTCACCCTGAAAATTGTGGATGCTTTCAGAATTGCGACATCCAACGTGTAGCAATACAGTGCATGTTTTATATATTAAAATATGTACAAAAACACGTATATATATATTAAAACGTACATTTGTATACATATATTTATAAGTATATGTATAAAAAAATAATTTTGTGTTTTTTCTTTCTGGCATAGATTTCGAAATCCTGTCGCAGTCAAGTAAGCAAAGTTCCAGTGAGGCATGCGGAAAAAATAAACGGACAAACAACAACGGAAGAACGGAAGGTGGCAGCACAGAACGCGCGCTGGCAAGGCAGGAATGAACGTACGATGAAGCGTCGTCGTTGTAGGTTGCATGCAGAGTATGGTAAGGACAACAACGACAATATCAGCAGCAGTAGCAGCAGCTAAATGAGAGCATGGACAGACGAATACAGGCGTTCGTCGTACTTACGTACATGTGTACGCTCTTCATTGAGTCTGTACGGACGACTGCTGATAGCATTCATCCGTGCAGAAGTTGTCGCGCAGAGTGATTAATGGTTGTCAAACAAATTGGGGAAAAACGAGGGAAGACAGAAGTGTTCAGAAATTCATATAGGCAAAAAAAAAAAAAAAATAAACAGAAACAGAAAAATCTTTCAATGCCTGCCGGGTATGGAACTTTACTTCAAGCGGGGTTGGTCTTAAAATCTTAAGCAATTCTTTGCAGCTGATAAAAATTCATTTAAAAAAAAAATATATATATATATTTTTGTGAATTATGTAAAGCAAGCTGAGCTTATTTAAGAGAATGCTCCAAGAGGTCCTTTCAGCAGCGGTCGTGGTTGTGCCTAGAAGTTGTGAGATAAGTATAATTAAAAATATGCAAAATAATGTTTGTAATGAAATTAAGTTGACCTTAGAAGGCATTTATGAAAACATAATATTTCATCATTTCAAAATTATTCAAGAAAGTCTGCATTCTCTACAAATTTTATAAAAAAAAGTCAAATCTTAATGATGACGGATTTCATAGAGAGGTATAGTGCACACTTTCAGCAAGGGTGAAATTAGTTAAGATCTGCCAAAAGACTTATAACAAGACTTTCAGGAAAACTATTTTTCTACGGGGTTTGGAAATTGAAAAGAGTCCAAATAATAAGGATTATTTTAAATTTCAGGTATTTAAATTAAGACGGAATTTGTTAGTTTATAACACTATTTAATACAATGCATTGGCAACTGAAATGAAAAGTAATATTCGTTGATTTTCTTTTATCTTTAAATTTTAGAGGGAGAGGAGGTTGGTGAAAGGATTATCAACTTGAGAAAGTATAGCATATTATAACAGGTCATTCAATAAGCCTACGGACTAAGTAAGAAAAAAACAAAATTTTGATAAAACTCGGATATATTATAGTTGCCTTTCAACATAGTTGACTTCGAGATCGATACAACGAGTATAGCGATTTTCCAACTTTTCGATACCACTTTTATAGTACGATTTCTCTTTCTCGTCAAAATAGGCCTCAATTTCAGCGATTACTTCTTAATTGGACTTGAATTTCTTTCCAGCAAGCATTCTCTTGAGATCTGAAAACAGGAAAAAGACGCTGGGGCCTAAATCTGGAGAATATGGTGGGGGGGTAAGCATTTCGAAGCCCAATTCATTCAATTTCATCCATCCATTATCCATCCATTATCCATCGTTTTCATCGATTTGTGACACGGTGCATTGTACTGGTGAAACAACACTTTTTTTCTTTTGCAAATGTGGCCGTTTCTTTCCGATGTCAGCTTTCAATCGATCCAAAAGTGCACAGTAATAGTCGCTGTTGGTGGTGATTCCTTTTTGGAGATAGTCGATGAATATTATTCCTTTCGTATCCCAAAATACAGACGCCATCACCTTACAGGCCGACTGTTGGGTCTTTGCTCGCTTTGGATTCGGTTCGTCGACTGCTGTCCACTCAGCTGATTATCTTTTGGATTCTGGTGTGTAATAGAGAAGCCATGTTTTATCCATTGCCATATATCGATGATAGAATTCGATTTTATTGCGGCTTAACAGCGCCAAACACTTTCAATTCGTTGTTGTTTTTGGTCGACTTTGAGCTCACGTGGCACCTTCTTTGCACAGAACTTTCGCATACCCAAATGTTCGTGTAAAATGGTAAAAACACTACCATCTGATATCTTTACAATGTCAGCCAGCTCGTGCACCTTCAATTTGCGATCGTTCATAACCAATTTGTGGATTTTTTTTATGTTTTCTGGAATAACAGCCTCATCTGGGCGTCCACTGCGGTCTGCATCATTTGTGCTTGTACGACTACGTTTAAATTCAGCAATCCACTTTTCTACTCTTTGTCTGGATGGAGCAGAGTCCGGATAATGTTTATCAAGCCATTGTTTGGTTTCCAATAGTCAGATTGAATCAATAGTCAGATTGAATCAATAGTTAGATTGTGGTCAAATTTATATACGCATCGTTTGAAGGTTAGTACTTAATAAAAATCATATGGAAAAAATCTAGTAATGCCATCTGTGTGTCATCTATGGACTTTTTGAACGGACTTATGCTGAACTTTTTTTCAATTTGGAAATTCGCAGGTCAGACTCAAGGTGAACAAACGAAGCAATAAGAAAGAAACTCCATGACAGATCGCCCTAAAAATTAACGCCCAACCCTATAACAGTGTTACCAGTCTTAAAAAAAATCCTTAGCTTTATAAGAACTGTTGCTGTACAGAAACTTTGGACACCGGAATTTGTCTCCCAAGTTCAGAGCAATATTGATGTATACTTTTCGAAATTGGAAAGAGCCATATCGACAGGTCTTCATGTTTCTGAATGCACTATTCGTCGGGTCATTCACGAAGACATTCGTTACAAGTAGTACGTGATGGGAAGAGGTCAGTTTATGTCTCAGCAAACGAAAGAACAACGTGTCATTCGCGGAAAAAGGCTTTTGAACAATTTAAAACATCCCGAAAACACGAACATGATCTGGGTTTTTTCAGATGAAAAAATTTTGACCAGGATCAAAAAAGGAACGACAGGTTCCCCATGTCACGCATACCAAATTTTTGGCAACAGTCATGGTTTTGGGAGTGATACGTTGTGAAGAACATGTCATGACACCCTACTTCTTTTCCCATGGACTTCGGGCGAATGTAGTACGCTTGGGTAGTTCATGAACGAACTAGTTCAATTGAACGATTCCCACTCATGAACTATATGAACTAGTTTAGTTTTTCTCGTTCTTTAAAATAATTAAAATAAATAAAACGAACGAGAGAAAAAATAATTAAATTTACCAAGCTATGGTTTGAGTCTTTGGTTTGTCCAAATGAACTAAAAGACCTAACGAACTAAAATACCTAACGAACGTAAAGAACGAACGAACTAAAAGAACGAATGAAGTAAAACATGCAACGAATAAAAAGAACGAACGAACTAAAATAACTAAATGAACGAACTAGTTCATTACATACGATTGAACTAAAAAGAGCGATCTTTGTGGTGCCCAAGCTTAGAATGTAGCTGCTTACGTTGATGTTTTATGAACAGTTGTAAAGCCTTGGATAGAAAGCGTACGTGATGGGAGGCCATACGTGTTCCAACAAGATTCTGCTCCCTCACATAAGGCAACGAAGACGCAAGAGTGGATGTCTCAGGATCTTTATGATCACTTTACTCCAAACAGTTGGTCTCCTAGTTCTTCCGATTTCAATCCTTTGGATTATTTTGTGTGGGACGTTTTTGAAGAGTAACAAAGTAACAAATATCCTATAAGCATGCAGACGTTTTCGGCAAAGAGTTGAAGCCGTATTGATGCAGATGGTGACTTTATTGAATAGATTTTAAGTTAAGGAGTTAATTAGTTCATCAAAGCAATGGCATTCAAATATAATAATTAATAAAGGAGTTATAATTATTTGTATACAGTTTGTCCTCATTTAACTGAGGCATCCTGTATATGTTTTACATTAATACATACGAAAACGTTCACAAACGTCTCACTTTTCGGCAAAACTTCGCTTTTGATTCAGTTGGTTAAATGAAAATGTTTTAAAAAACTTAAAAATTTATATCGGCACTGGACTGCTGGATTGGTTGCTTATATCATTTAAGTCAAAGTTCAAATTTCAAGCATTCCGATATCATACAATTTCAAACTCATCATCATTTGATGCTACTCGCTGCACCCAATGGCCACATGCTGTGCTGTGCTGTGTGGCATGGCTAACTTTCATGGTCTGAGAAAATCTACCAAAATCCCTTTTATTGCATTGACACCCCGTAATGCGGGGATTTTGTAGCGTATCGCGCACAATAACCGGATTAAACTATTTTAAAAATTTTAAATATCAACAGCTCACACCCCACGCCAATTTTACCCGACCGACCGACCGACATACGCCCAATGTTTGCATATGAATGAATAGTGGAAAATAGTGGCAAGCACCAATCGACACCCTCTTCTCATCGATGCGGATGCACCAACAAATGCCAGACGAGGCACGATGACTACACGGTAAAAAAGTCGGGTATATTTTTATGGTGCTAAAGTTCTTTTGACACTCATATAGGGCAACATGGTGCATTGTTGTTGTTGTGGTCGTTGTTGTTGTTGTGGGTATTGTTGCTTTATTTCAAATTATATTCATATGCATATGAATCACCATCAGCATCAGCATCACCCACACAGCAGAAAAAACAACAACAACAACAATAATAACAACTAAAGCATGGCATTAAGCGCATCAAAAATAGGCTATGAAAATAAATTAAAATAAATTTTAAAACTTTTGTTAAACCTGTAAAAGCGGGTGGCAACAGAGGGTGTTTTATCGTTGACTTGGCCAACTTTTGAGGGTGTGAATGTGAATGGCGAGTGTTGTTGCTTGGGCAATGCTTGTTGGCAATTGTTGTTATTATTATTATTTTTGTTGTTTTATGCTACCTTGTGGGCACTTTTAAGGCATCAGATTTGAGTGAAAAATTTACATAATTTGACACAAAATGGTCTGTAATGCGGTAAACAGTTCATAAAAGTAATTGTGAGTTCGATGTGGTTATTATTGTTGTTGTTGCTGTTGGTGGTTTTCTTTTTATCTCTTTGCTTTTCAAAGAACACTGGGAACACATTAAATAGAGCTCTTGCACTTTCACTTTTTATGTGGGAGTTTTTTAATTTTAGAGGATAAAAAATAACCAGCTATTTTAAAAAATTTTCCAAGACATATTTATACCCCAACGTTTAAAAAACGTAAACGGGGTATATTAATTTTGTCACTCCGTTTGTAACGCCCATAAGGAGGCGTGGCAGGTATAGAAAAGTATATATATTCTTGATCAGCATCACCACCCGAGTCGATTTAGCCATGTCCGTCTGTCCGTCTGTCATCACGATTACAGCCGTAATTTTCAAGCTATCATCACGAAATTCAATATTTAAGCTTTTGTCTAAAAAATAAAGGTCAAGTTCGAAAATGCGCCAAATCGGATCATAACCACGTCTACCTCCCACAAAGAGATGAAAACGGTAAAATCTCTTAGAATTCCACAAAAATTAATATATGATATTTAAATTTTGCATATGAGCTTTGATATATAATATATACTCTGAGTATGAAATTCGACTAAATCGGATGAAAACCACGTCCACCTCACATACAAAGTGACTTTATCAAAAAGGTAAAATCTTTTTAAATCCCACAAAATATAATGTATGGACTTGAAATGTTGCATATAAGCTTTGATATATAACATGTACTCTGTGTATGAAATTCAACCAAATCGAGTGAAAACTACACCCACCTCCAATACAAAGTGACCTCATTAAAGAACAAAAACGAATATTTTCTGTTAAAACTATGACGAAAATAATTTTACAAATAAACATGTTTTTGATTTCTTAAGACTTGAAGTATATTTTGGTACTGACGTGGGGGTATTTTAACTTCGGCCCAGTCGAAGATCATTTCTTACTAGTTTCTTTTTAATAATATATTTAAAAATAATTGCTCCACATTGTTGAAGTAGTTTTCAAAATGGTCCAGAAATTGATCTGCCCGGTCTAAAATAGGAATAAAATTAAGAAAAGTTATATTTTCCAAATTTTTTATACACTCAGAAAAAATTAACGGAAAGTAACAGTGAAACGGTTAAATCCCATCCAACAGTCGAATTTTTCAAAGTAACAGTCAGAACTGTTGATAAAATAACTGTTTTACTTAATCAGTCCACTGTTAATTTGACAGTTAAATTGAAGAAACTCGTCTATTGGATGGAATTTAACAATTTTCACTGTTAATCAAGCTGAGTGTAGTAATCTCTATAAATAATTGCTTTCAACGAATTTGTTGGTTCAAGTAAGTTAGAAGTTTGTTCTAAAATACATATGTCTAGATTTTCCCTTCTTAATTGTCTCTACATATCACCAAAAATATTGCTCCCAACGAAAAATTTATGAAATTAATATGAGTGAAATGAACATTAAATAACGTAAGTCTTTAATAATTTGGGTTACAAATTTTTCTATTGAATATTTTTGTCTGAATTTTCAAAAACTCGGGGGTTTTTGGGGTCACTGATTACGAATCTGAAGTCACATCTTGAAAAATCTGAAAATTCAAAATGACGGATCCAATATGGCCAGACCGCCAGTGGTCCGCCATATTGGAACCGCCATATTGGAACTGTCATATATGATCTGCCATCTTAGATTTGTATAATTTTAAAATTTTGACTTCAGATTCGAAATCTACCAATTAAAAAATCCCTCAAGAATTATTACTGATCTTAAAATTGTGAAAAAGCATACTTTACCAGAAAAATGGGTCCACTATATTGGATTTGCCGTCTTGGATTTGTATAACTTCAAATTTTGACTTCAGATTCGTAATCAAAAAAAAAAAAAATAAATAACTGGCCATTTCAGCCCTTGAAAGGACTTTGACCTAGCTTCTTAGGATCAATTGTGTTGTGCGTGTTATTAAGTTTGTACACAATTGACCGAGAAATGGACCTACAGGCTTAACGCCGACTCCGAACGGCGATGAACGAAATGTTCTTATTCTCAAGAAGCTTTACATGGAATTTTGATTACTCTCTGAGGTTTGCCATTGTCTGCAGAGAGGTGGCGTCCGTACAGAAAAATTATTTTAATTCAAATAATTTTCTGTCGCTGCTGGGGTTCGAACCTGGGTCTCCAAGGTTCTTTGACATAGCGGCCACGCACTTTAACCAACTACGCCACGGACGCCACTAATCAGTGACCCAAAAAATCCCTAGAACCACAGTGGTAACCAAAAAATATAGTTTCAAAAGATGTGCATCACAAAGAATAAAAGATGGGACCGTAGCGGTCCCGCTGTGACTCAAAGGGTTAAGTCAGTTTTCTTTAATATTAATACAAGCAAGTCTTAAATATTAATACAAATATTATACATGATCCTAAAATACACCAATATTCGTGTTTGTTATAAAATATCCGAAGTTGATTTAATTATATTGATGACGTAACTTTGTATGGGGGGTTGGCGTAGTTTTCATCGAATTTTTCCAAATTTCACAGTCAGAGTGCATTTTTGGAATAAAAGCTTATGTACGATATTTAAAATGTTTCGATTAAGTTTTGTGAAATTTTAAGAGATAAATCAATTACTTTGATACTTTGTATCGGAGGTAATTGTGAAAATCTCAAATGTGATATATCAAGTCAATACATTAATTTTTGTAAAATTTATGAAGGTGTTGCTAATTTGAAGTAATTCTAGAACTGGATCTCTGGATCTTCAGACTAATAAATTTCATTCAAATAGCTTCAAAATTACGGCTATAATCGTGACGGTGGACAGAATATATATATTTTTCTATAACTATTAAAGTACAGTTTGAGTGCATTGAAATAGCGTTACGAATGTCTCGTCAATATATGAGCTACGAATTCTGCATTAATAGCTGTGGAACGAATGGTGTAGAGTAGGGGTGGGCACAATTCTTGCCCGTGCTGCGACTGCGGGCAAGCAGCGGGCAAGCAGCGTGCGAAATCAATTGCATGATGAATTTGGAGGTGAATCGGATTGCGGAACGGAAAATCCTCTCTGTAATCCTCTCACAATATGCAATCACAAGAGCGCACTTGAGATTGCGTTAGTACAGAAAAATATGTATTAATCTCACGTACAGAACGATCAAATCTTCAGTGTTCAAGCGAACGTCAAGCAGCAACATCTGCGCTGGCCTGTTGCTTGAATAGATGACGAAAAAATTGTACACTATACAAAATTTCATGCATGCAAATTTATAGATGCTTCTACATCAAACTGTACCATTTTTTATTGCAGTAGTTTTTTGTTCATAAATTTTTTTTTCAAATAAATATAAATTCGTTATATAGATTCGTTAACGAATCACTTATGAATCGCTGTTTTAATTGTTTTCGAATAGTTTCATTCCTACTGCATCAGAGATTGGCTTGATGCTTAAAGAAAGCACCGATTGAAATCATGACTTTGTTAAATTCCATTGAGGACGCTTTTAGCATCGATTTGCTATCGAATCGCCTTTCAACATTTTTGTAGGTCGTTAGCGAATCAAGTCTTTAAATTTTAGCGATTCGTTAGCAAATGGCTTCTCTCATTTTTAGCAATTCATTTACTAATCACTACTTTTATTTTTAGCGATTCGTTACCGATTGACTTAAGCTTTATTTTACGATTTGTGAACGAATTATTTTGTCCCCAATTATTTCCGATATTTAATATATCTTTCTTATTTTAAAATTTGTGATTCTTACCTCTTATAATAATGCGCAAACTTTAAACCGCCTCCCTTTTTACCCCTTTTTTAAACAACACATTCGAATGAAACTTATATCATTTGAAAGCTCTGGTTCATACCAAAATTTGTATTCAAAATATCTGTCATTAAGATAAGATAAAATAAGATTCGTTATCGAATTGCTTTTTTTAGTTTTGGAGACTCGTTAACGAATTGCTTTTTATATTTTTGGGGACTCGTTAACGAATTCCTTTTTTCGGATTTGACGATTCGTTAACGAAGGAGGAATTTCTCCCGCTCGCGATATTATAAGTGAATCGCTTCTAATAATTGCTAATGAATAATGCGATTCGTTAACGATAACATTAGTGAATCAATTTGTTTGTTGGGTTGTTTCAAAAAATCAAATCTAACATTCTATGAAATTTGTTGTTATTTTTTTATTTTCATTTATGATTTTTCCATGAGCCCATCGCCGTCCCATAATAAAATTTTGTGCACTTTTAGCCGAGATATACAAACCAAAAAATTTAAAATTTAAAGTTTTCAGCTTTTTACATGTCCGTTTGCTTCTGTATCTGTATTTCACTTTAACCATCTGTCACTGTGTTTAATTTTTATAATCCGTCCACTACACATGTATTTCATTTCGCAATATAAATAAGAGCAAAGAAAAAATTTCAAATATCTATAAAATTTCCGCAAAAACCACTTTAGCACTACTTTGTTTTCAGTGTGCTTTATAAATAGAAACCGTAAGAGCGAGAGCATGCTGTTGTGAAAAGTAAGTGTTGCATATCTAATATATTAAGAGGATTGCTTATTAAAAGGCAGTTTTTTTTCTTGAAATTACTACCAGCAGCTATAAAATCGTTTTGCAAAAACAACTTCTTGGCATATTTATAATTGTTTTGCAAGAGCATGCAATCATTACAATTCTACATCTGCCTCCTAACATATTTTTAACTAATATTTTGTTAGAACTGAATCACATAATAAATTTATACTTTTATTTTGCGCGTAACTACTTAAAAGCAATTTTATGACACAAGAAGTTATAGAGATATGATTGAATTCAACGTGATTGAATTCAATTAAATTTAAAATGTTAAATAGTAAAATTATAAAACGCCCTTTTTTTTTTGTATAAATGGCATGCAACATTGATTATGAACTGCTCTGAGCGCAATGAGCACAAGTATCATATCACTATCTATATTACGCTCTTCTTACGCTCTATCTCATTATATTTGTGCATGTCCCTCGTTTCCTTTACCATCGAATTTATGAAGTAATGCTGCCGCCCGTGCAGCAAGCAGCGGGCAACCAAAATGCCCGTACGGGCAAAATGCCCATACGGGCAACTTTGCCCACCCCTAGTGTAGAGTACGAGCGCTTGTGATTACGAATGCCTACGAATCAAGAATACTTAACGAAGCAAGACATAAGCAACATTCACCAAAAGCAGTGGCGGATCTACAAACAGTCTAAAAAGCTTTAGCCCCCCGCCCTCCCCCACCATGGAGAGTTTTCTGTATGGGAAAAAATTAAAAAAGCCGTTTCAAACCACCCCCTCCCGCCTCTGGCAAATCCTAGATCGGCCACTGGCAAATAGCAGTGAAAATTTATGCTTTTATGTCCATTCACACCAAGGAAAGAACAACAATACATTGTTCAACAATTGTCAAAAAAAAAACAAAATACACCGTAGGGTTTGACGACTTCGTTTAATATTTTCGAAGTCACTGTAACCGAATATGAAGTCAGTTTTTCGGGTCACACTAGGTTTTCGTACTACGGGGAGGGTCAAAGGGTTAATATGTAAAAGGGATATTTTCCGCGTGGGGGTCTACCGCCTCCGACCCCTCCTTAGGGGGGTGGGGGACTACCAAACAAATTTAATGATTTTTGTATATTCCCTACTACTGAACAGGGGGCCTTCTAGGGAGAACCGGAGAGGGTTAATATGTGTGATCGAACCCCATTAATTTTGAGAAATTAACATTTTTTCCCTGAGGACCTTTCCCCTCTGACCACTCTTTAGGGGGCTCCGATACAAATTTTATGATTTTATGAAAATTCATGCTGCAGCATACACTCGAGTTTTAAGCGAAGCCTTAATCTTTGTATCTATCTATTCCCAATCGTGAAAAACTGTGCCTTGGCACCAATCGTTGCTTACGAACTCGAGTGGTATGCATGCATTAATTTTTCTGTGCGATTGTGGCTGACGACGAATGTTTTTCGAGTGTCAAAAAATGACGAATGGTCTTATGCAGATCTCTGATACCTATCACACCTCCTTATGGGTGTTACAAATGGAGTAATATAGTTTAATTAATGTAGAAATGAATCGGGAATAAACATAAAATTAAAACATTTCGGAACGAATCTGGAATAGGCAAAAAATTGAGTAAGCTTTGTTTTGAATTTTTCACATTTTATTTTTCAAAGTAATTGCTCCCAAGCAAACATTTTTGCTCTATGTGTACGAATTATTATTTTTAAATTGGTTGAATCAGTTTAGAAAGGAGCCTTACATCGATATAAAACTAAGTATCATATGGATAAAAAAAAAAGAAATAAAAACCTCTATCTGACAAAAGACAATCTGCTCAAAAAGTATTTCTAAGTGGTCTAAAGCTACCCAAAAAATAAGCCCAAAAATACCACACATAGCCGTTGTTTGATATGGGTAAATTACTTCTCACACTTACAGCAATATTCCTACTTTTGTTTTCACAATCACAAAAACACCTGCCATATTAATCAAAACTCCATTAATTTCTCGACACCCCCTAATCACAATACATGGAATATAATTAGCACTAATTTCTCTAAAAACGTTTACATGTCATCCAAATCAAATTAACCAACAATACATAAATATTTATTTATAAAAACGTATGTGTGCTCATACGTACATAGGTATTTTCAGCAAATATCCAAAATTGGAAAAAATATGCCCTTTTAGAATTAACGAAAGCAAACAAATCCCGCAAATTAGAGCAGAGTGTTGGAATAGATAAAAACAAAGAAACACTGCTGGTTGTATCGTTTAGAAAATGATTAAAAATCCATTTGCTAGCCAACACCTTGGCTAATTATTATAAATGAAGGTTTCACCAAAGACAAAAAAAAAATCTACCCAAAACCAAACACTCACACTATCCCTGCTTTCGCGGTGGTGCTGCCTTCAATAAGGACCAAATTTATGTGTAGCTCGTTTGTGGTGTGAGCCTGAGTGTGTCTGTGAATTTTTCTTGACCATCACAGCTGCAGCTAAAAGTGTTGAAAATGAGTTTAGTTTGCTGACGCGTAGCCAACTCACGCCAACAGACTGACCAACCATCATGATGCCACCAGCAACATCACCTTAGAATCCAATGCGAAGACTTCTTGCTGAAGACGCTAAATTCGGCCAACACACACGCAGCTCCGTTAAGAAAATTAAGGTTTCAAAAACTATTTCATGCTCAAAACTAATTTTCAATTAATGCCCAATAATTGCTGCTTCAGATGTTGCACCTAATTTGTTGCACGCTATATTGTTGTTGTGTTTGTTAATGTTGCAACAAATAACAATGCTCATTCGTGACCTTTTGTTCGAGGGCGCTCACATGGTGATCGACCAAAGACCTCAATCAGCTTTCTTTACGGTCATCTCAGCGCATTAGTATAATTGTACCGCGCTTTATTGTTGTAATTCTGTAGACTTCTGTAGACTTTTGTTGCCTTCGTGCCACCATATGTTGTGTGACTCAATGAGTGAATGACCACAAGCTCCTAATAAGGTTAAATTTTGAATATGTTGCTGATATGCAACGGTTGCAAATTTTTCACAATTATATCCAATTGATCAAATGTGACCAAAACCATTGCTTAATGAACGCAATAATATTTTTCAATACATGTTGAATATTGGTATGGTCCGACTTCAGCTTATTTATTGTTGGCAGCATTTGGTGCTTGAGAAAAAAACCATATGGTTGATTTCGGAGTTTGTAACAGAACATACTTGGACTGGGAATATTTGTTGAGAGAATACTTTTATTCCGATTCCGATTCTTCTCAAACTTTACATGTAGGAATGGCCATTAAAAATATTTAAAGCGTGTATTTTTACTAAACTTTTCGCAAAAATCCTTATTTGCTTAAGTTGTATACTCAGAAAAATTACAAAAAATTTCAAAGCATTGAATCTTTCAAACCATTAGTCGTACAAGATAATATTTCAGAACACTTTTAAATACCTTCGACTGCTTTTACTTGCAAATTTTTTGTCCCCAAAAACTATTTTTTTTTTACCATTTGCATCATGTGTATTTTTTATGTTCAAACCTGACAAAACATACGAGTTCAATTGATAACTCCCGAGACACTTTCAATTAAAATACCGTTTTTTTTGTCAAAATTTTTTTTTATTCTTAAACATAGTTGCCTCTTACGGCGATGCACTTATTCGAGCAGTCTTCCAACATTTTGATGCCATTCGAATACATACATTTTTTATTTTTTTTTTTTTTTTTTTTTTGTGTAGCCGTCTTTTCATGTTTGGGAACAGGCAATAGTAGTGTTGCCAGATTTGTTTTCCAACAATACGAGACAAGTGCAAAATATTTAAAAAAAAGTGATTTTGGAAAATTTTACTGAACAATAAATAAACAGACAGTTATTTTTAAAACATGTATTTCAGAAAAAAAAAATTTATCTACGAAGTTATTGGATTTTAAGTTTGCTGGTACATAACGATAAATATATTTGAATAAAGCCAAACAAAAACTAAATAACAATAACTACACTAAGGGAAAAAATATTAAATTTATCCAAAAACTTTTTTAATTTATTCAAAAAGCGAGTCATTTTTGCACCAATAACGCATTTGCATAAATCGACTACGTAAATATTTAAAATTTATTTAAATATTTTCTTAATTAAATAAAATATTTAAATGCTTAAAAAGACTTACTAAAAAATATATTTAAACTGTGCTCGAATTTTTTTAAAATATCTTTCAAATATTTAATATTTGAAAATAAAACTATCGCATTCAAAGAAAATTTATATAAAAATACTGAATTTAAATAACAACATATTAAAATTCAATAAGAATTAAAATGTATAAGAAAAAAAATATGCAGGTAAATGACAACCAGAAAATATCAAGTTGTCACTCAACCCTACATCAATCCATAAAACGACCACCCATCGCATTCACAAATCATCTTTGCCAAATATCCACCCTATATTACCCTTGCAACATTAACTAAATGAGAACTATAAGAAACCTGCAAGAAATAAACTGCAGGAACAGAGTGCGATGCTGTTGCTGCTTGTCGGAATATGTGTGTACGTGTGCGATGCTGTTGCTGCTTGCTTGCATGGAATATGTGTGTACGTGTATGGTATAAATAAAATTTAAATACGGGAAAAAACGAGTTGTAAGGAAAATATTTGATTTATCCACGTAAATATATAAATTAAATTTATACTCAGGCGTGGATAATGTTAATATGCGTTATTTCCCTTAGTGTATATAAAACTTTAATATAACGTACAAAGAATAAAAATAAAAAAACTCAAGGAAACACACCTTTTTTTAATGTCTCAGTTCATGTGAATGCGTATTTAAAATCATAGTCATTTTACAAAAATGTCAAAAATACGGGACAAATTTTGTCCTGGCGTGACACTTAAAAAATCATGCAAAATACGGGACGTCCCGTGAAATACGAAACATATGGCAACACTAGCCAATAGTCACTAGGGGCCAGATCTGGAATAGTATGGTGTATGGGGCAGCAATTCGTAGCCCAATCCATGCACCTTTGACACCGGTTTTGCTAGGATTATTCTAGCTATGGTCTACAATATATAATCTTTAATCTATAATCTATAATCTATAATCTATAATCTATAATCTATAATCTATAATCTATAATCTATAATCTATAATCTATAATCTATAATCTATAATCTATAATCTATAATCTATAATCTATAATCTATAATCTATAATCTATAATCTATAATCTATAATCTATAATCTATAATCTATAATCTATAATCTATAATCTATAATCTATAATCTATAATCTATAATCTATAATCTATAATCTATAATCTATAATCTATAATCTATAATCTATAATCTATAATCTATAATCTATAATCTATAATCTATAATCTATAACCTATAATCTATAATCTATAATCTATAATCTATAATCTATAATCTATAATCTATAATCTATAATCTATAATCTATAATCTATAATCTACAATCTATAATCTATAATCTGACCAAATTTTTTTTTTGTTTTCTGGGTTGATACATCTACCATCTGGTACTCAACTATCCTTTTGCGCCATTTTTTGACAATTTGTGCGTGGAGCTTTGTAAACAAGTCAGGATTTGTTGTGTTCTGTGAATTTCGTAATGGCTGAGTTCAGCAGGTACAACTGTTGTGCAACTGTTGAGCTCAACACGTTATAAATGTAAAATGTCTGATGAGTTAATGTATCAGAAAAATAAAATACACAATTTTCACAACATGCTGTTCTGATCAGAAACTGACACTTATGCGTTCAGCAGGCACATACTCAACAGTTGCATAACAGTTGTACCTGATGAATACAGCCAATGTTGAATTGAATTGAGCAAAGAATTTGTCTGAGATTTTCTATTGATAACAAAATATCATATGAAGAATTGTGGAGAAATATCAGAATTGTGGAGACGCAACTCGTGACTTCCTCAACACGACAACGCATCGGCTCACACATCTTATCTTGTACGTGACTATTTGACCAAAAACAACTTTTTTGACTTTTCCTTATTCTCAAGTTACCAATTTGCGGAAAGCGTTTTGAGACGATTGAGGCGATAAAGAAGAAAGAGCTGAAGGCGATTCCAAAATTCGCCTATGAAAAGTGTTTTCAAGATGGCAGAAAGCGTAGAAATATGTATATTGCTCGCAATGGAGATTACTTTGAAGGAAATAAAATTGATATGAATAACACAGTGTGACGAAAAAAAAAGCACAACCAAACTTTATAGAAATTTTTACAGAGCGACATGTTGGGATTCCATCGCACCTGGTCTGGCTTCCTAACGTCGTCACAAATTTTTTTTTTCTTTCGTTTTTAAAATGGTAATGACATTGAAAGGTCAGACAGGGTGCAATGGACTCACATGCCACTTTTTGAGAATTTATTTAAATTTTGGTTGTGACTTTTTAATAGTCACACTGTGTAATTGACCCGTTTTCGTTTTATTGAATAATGCCGAGTATTTTTTGATCAGAGGGTATATCTTCAATATATTTTAAGAAAAATTGATTTTGTAAAACATTTGTAAATAGTTACAGTGAGACGGTTGAAGACGAAGTGCACCCTGATATAAACAGATTTGAATAATTATTGATCATCTTGTGTGATTTAACAAATAAAAAAGTTTTTGTTAAAAGCCCACTACAACATTTAAATTTAATTCACTTGAGAATATATTCATAAATTGAAACTTTCAAAAGTTTCTTTGTTCATCTGTAATATCTTTAAGTTAAAAATAAAAATTGAAATAAAGTCTTGAAATTGAAACCAACAAAAGGTTTGATTTTATATGCAGAGCTCGTTCTACCTCCGATATAAGGTGACGTCAAGGAACTGAAATAATGAACTAGAATTTAAGAATAATTTTATAATTGGCATATCCGTAGATAATTCCTATCTAATGTTAAAAAAAAAAAATCCTTATACCTTCGAAAATCTACACTGCGGGTTGGAATGATGTAGCGGAATCCCCAAACACCAAAACGAAGATTTTCGTAATCTTAAGCTTAAGAAAGCTTTCATTTTCTATAAACTTGGAAGATGTGATTTATCGTGGTCCAAAAGAAAATAACCATTATTCCTGCTTCTAAGTTAAAAATATTTATTTTGAGAACGATTGAAAAAAGTAATGGATTGATTGCTGTCCAGTCTAATATTGCTTATTAAAAATAAATCCTGCGTTAGAGAGCACAAAGATCACAAGGAGTAAAAAGAGAGACTTTAACTCTTCCTCAAAATTGTCTCAACATTCCTTTTAAAAATGTATTCAAATATTTACATATATTTCTATTCAATTTCAACTTGTTGCACATACCAACTGTTTTTAGAGCTAATTTGAAAAAATCTGCTACCCTCCAAAAAATATGTTTTAAATAGAGCACAACTAACGAGGACAAAAAAAAAACAAAAAGAACCACAGCAGACAGGGAATTATAACGTTCGCGAAAAACGTCAACAGCAGCAATAGCTGTGTTTGATGGCTGAATTGTTGCTAACAATTGACAACCAGCTATATAGTTAACGACGCCGACGCGTGCTTATTTGTTGTACAACAAAAGCAAGCACCAACCACTACAACAACAACAACAACAGCAGTAGCAGCAGCAGGGAAGCTCAGCTCAATATTGAAGAGGGTTGCCAGACGCAAATTTTGAATGCATTGCTATTTATATGTATGGGGAATATTGTAAAAACAACTTCAACAACAACAACAACAACAACAACAACAACAACAACAACAACAACAACAACAACAACTACACCAATAACAAAATATATCGTATAAAGAATCATTTAAGCTCAAACAACTTATTGAATTGCTATTAGAAGCTGCTGTTGTTGTTGTTGTTATTGTTGTTGTAGTAGCTGTTGTTTTGATGTTGGTTTTGCTTAGGTTGGGCTTGTTGATGAGGATGCTTTCACTTCGTTTTTATTGTTGTTGTGGTAGTTGTTGTTCTCAATGAGTGCTTCAAGCAGCCACAAGGCTCGCCCTCACAGTCGCTATTAAGCCGAGCATTTAAGTTGCCTCAAATAAACAGACAAAATTTCTTAATTATATTTTGATTTTTTTTTTCGCTCTAGCCTAGCCTAGCAGTGTGTGTGTGTGTGTATTGGCTCACTCCCACACACTGTATTATGTGATGTGTCCTTGGGGCGTCATTTAATTGCTTTTACCAATTAGATTTTCAAGTGTTGCCATCATTTTGCTATTGTTCGATCGCAGTGCCACTAAAAGTAAAAGTGTGCTGATGTTTTTTTTTTGTTGTTTAAGCAGTTGGAAATGCGCAAGATCGTCTTTGCCTCCAAATTTAGACCTCTTCAATCCTTGCCAGCTTACTTTGTCGACTTGCACTCAACTACTTTGTTTTCGCGCATATTTTTATTAGCTCTAAAAATGATGTCCATACATTTCAGCAACAGTTAAATTTTCTTAATAATCCTATCCGAAATATATATCCGTTCAGTTTTGAGCAAAAACTTTCATTCCATAACCCGAGAACATAAAAAAAAATAATTACATTTTCAGCATTTCGAAACTCACACCTCTCGAAACCTTTCGCTCTAGTGTTCAACAGAGACACGCCCTGACTGTTAACTTAATAAACTCTGCGTTTCTGCGGGATGTGCAGAGACAAGGCCGTCAAAATTATTAACTTAGCCAGAACGAAGGTACTAAGACGCATCCCCGGTTCTAGCTGGCTAGCTGTCGGTCAGTCAATCAGCCAAGTCAGCCAGTCATCTAAGCTACGCATAGAGTTCGCCACCAAGGGGGACACTACGTTAATTATTTTTGCCTCACATAATCAGTTGGTACCGTCAAAGGAAAGGAACAACGTTTTTATGACGTCTTTTTAAGTGTTTCATCAATGAAGGAAATTTTAATGTTGCGACCTTCCATCGAAATGAGGCACTGCTGTGATTGTCCAGCATGGCTTCTCCATTATGTTTGAGGTGCACTCTGTCTGTTGAGCTCATAAAACATATTTTGTTGCATTTTGTATTTTTGCTTCTTTGCCTCTTGAGTTGCATGCAACGACAGGCTGGAGTCCTCTACGATAGAGACGTTATTAAAGTGTCGAACATTTTGAGCTTACTTTGGAACATGTTTTAATTAATCTGCCCTTTTTTGTAATGACTTATTTAATCCCATTTTTCTCGTTACGATAATTGTTTTTATTTTCAATACTTAAATAAACAGAATCTCAGAAACACAACACAACAACAACAACAACAACAAAAACTACTCGTACTACTGCGCGAACCTCAAAAACAATTAGTTGCCATTGCATGCGTTTTAAGACATTGCGACGACAACATCATGACATTTTTTTTCACTGCCTTTTTCTTCACAGAATATCTTGCAAATGAAATACAAACGGAAAATTAAAAAAAAAAACACCAAAATCAAAATTAATGATGAAGAAAGAGCAGTTGAAATTAGCGAAAAATACATAAGTTCGAAAAATACTCTGGTGACATTTTTGTTGATATTTCACACACACACATACACTCACTCACACAGCAATTAATAATTCTGTTTTATCCGCAATTAATTGCAAGTCAACCTCAGCTATGGTCGTTTTATTATTTCTTCATGAAAAGCAATAAAAAAACAATTTAATGATGCAATTCTTTTACTTCTAGAGCTAATGAGGAATAGTATTTTAAGATTGGGAAAGATATTTTTCATAAGTTTTAAATTCATAAGAGTATTGAATAAAATTTGTAAAATTTTTACTTGAGCTTCTTTCAAAAGTATTTTATATAATTCATAATCTGATCTTCATGAGTCCATTTGCTTGTATTAAAGATGCTGTTAACGTTTAGAAATGCTGAAAACAGTTCTGCTGTTATAGAAGTACTTTTAACGTAAAACGTTCACTGTCTACGAGTCACATGTGACTCATTGACTATAATCGTTCACACGTTTATGAAGCATATGTGATACAGAAAACATATTGATACTAACTTCAATATATTCCCAATGAGCCAAACTGATTCGTTTCGAATTCGAAGCGAAACTGAGATCTCGTGTATTTAGTTCGAAAACGAAATTCGTTCTACTTTCGTTTTCGAATCCGCGATCGGAAGAAATTCACACTTCGTTTTCAAAACGAGATTTTTAGAATAATCGAATCGACATCCAAACGAGATTTTTAAAATAATCGCATCGGTTTCGAAACGAGATTTTATGAACAATCGGATCGTTTTCGAAACGAGATTTTTTAAATGTTCTTATGTTTCAAATCTTATGATTTCAATATTCTTCTAATGAAATCAATGCATTTTTTTTTATTTTTATTTATTTTTAAAAATTTTTAATTCTTACTTCATTGCAGCTTATAAAATTCTTTTTGTACGCTAAAATTTTTGTAAGAGAATATGTTCGGTAAAGGGAAAATTCCCCACTGCCGTTCCCTGCTTGACGGAAGGTGCTGGACAGAAAAGTTTCTCTGATTGCAAAGAAATTTGTAGATATATCCTAACTCGTTGACATCTTGTGCATCCATTTTTTTAAAATTAATTTTCTGTTTTCTTCTGCAGGAAACTACTTGTGTCCAGCAGCTTCAGTCACGGCCGGGAGCTTCAGTAAGAAATTTACCCTTCTGGCTTCTCTTAACCTATTTAATCTCTTTATTTATACTTTACCTGGCGTGGTGTAGCTAGCTGATGAAGAGGAGTCACTTAATTCTCATACGCTTCACTTTGTTGAAAATAAACTAAAAAATGTCAAAATGATAACGTCTATTGAAAGTTTATACAACGAGTAGCAATTTGTTTTTGTTTCGTTTTTTACATTTAAATCTATGGTTACCACGGTTTCTTTTTTATTTTTTGGCAATTTAAGAAGTGCAATTTGAGGCTGTGGTAGAAGATATTAAAAAGGAAAAGAATTATTTTTTAAAATTAGGTAAAGAATTGTATTTTATTTCTTTGGTACATTAAAATCGTTTTTATAAAGAAACAAAATTTAAAATATTCTTTTTATTTATATTGACAATAAATATTAAATATTGTTTTTATTAATATCCTCCACAAAATATACAAATGTCATAAAGTTAAATATTTGCTTTTTTAATATTTTCGGATTCATCTTGAATTCGAATAGAAAGCGAGAACTCGGATCCGAGATCTCGGCTCCGTTTCGAATCCGAAATGAATCCAAGTCCGCTCTGTGGTTTATTGGGCTTATTCGAAAAAATAGTTTAGGATATTGGAATTGTTGCACATGAGTGTGAATGATTGTATGAACTTATGTACGTTCATGAGCCATATGTGAACATATGAACATATGAACATTTTATATGAGGACAAGTGAGGAAACATAAAGGGGGGAAATATACCCAGAACTTGTTTTTTTCAAAAAATTGATATTTTTATAAATTTTCTTTTCTTAATAGCTTTTTATATTATCTTAAAGCTTTAAGTCTCAAGAATATGTGGTGAAAATTTCAAGTCGATATCTCAAAAAATAACAAAGTGTTAGCCTAGTCAGTGAACCCCTGAGCCTTCTAAAGAGCGCAGTGCTGGCCCTTTTTCAAACGCGTTTTTCTCGAAACCATGTTTTCAAAATCGGTGACCAAGATTTCTCGAAACTCAGTGAACCGATCGTTTAGATTTTTTTTGCGGGGTTATTTTATTTATAATAATCTCGTACTTGTCATAGGATTTTTTTTTTCGTAGCTTCGTTCATTTTTTATAGGCAAAATAATGACCAATTTTTGGTCGAAAATCGTTAATTTACGTTCGGAAGTCCACCATTTTGTGAAAAATCAATATTTTCAAAATCGGCTATGACAAATAAGAGTTTTAAGTATCTAGTTTAATAATATTTTTCATTTTTTTGTTTCAGTTGAATTTCTACAAAATGTATCTACCATAATTTTAAATTTTTTTTAATAAAAAGAGTACTGAATGTGTCTTGAATGAGAGTCTTGAATGTGTATGTTTTAAGGTATAAAAACCCTAATTTAAAAATATCCCTTAGGTTTCCGTAAAAAAATGCACAAACATGACCTTTTTTTCGGCCTCTGGGTATATTTCCCCCCTTAAGGAATATGCTTGGGTAGTGAGCGTGGTAAGTTTGACCGAGAAGATATCAAAAACATTTAAAAAGTATTTTTCCAAAATGCATCGGTGTTGCATGTTATTCTTTTTCGCTATCATAAAAATTATGTTACAACAAAAAAGGTTGTCTTTGGGAGTAACAAACTACAAATTATTTACATTGAATTATAACTCACGATTTACAGGTACAGGTGCTACAATAAAAAATATTATACGCCAGTATAATATTATACGCTGGCTCTTAGTCCTCACGACATAATATAAAAAAGCTTATGACGTCATGAAGCCGTGGAATATGCAACAGCGTTCTATGGAATTATTACTCTATGAGTACACTGAGAAAAAAAATAGTAAAATCACCTAAGCCGGCATGGGTGGAAAGAATTTGTATGGAAATTAAAAACTTATGCTTACTCACCAAAGTAATATTTTGTTTAATACATTACTTTGAAAGCACATTCTTCGACACCCTGCCAACAAAAATTTGTTTTTGATTCACCCAAGCCAAGTATATAACATATTGACCAATAGTGTAGGTAAATCATCGAAAACTTTGACACTTTAGCAAAATGATATGGACTTGAACACTGTGTTCGTAAAATTAAGCAGTCAGGCTAATATAGACTGTCGAAGCCATAATGTACACTAAGGGAAATAACGCATATTAGCATTATCCACGCCTCAGTATAAATTTTATTTAAAAATTTACGTGGATCAAAAATCAAATGTTTTCCTTACAACTCGTTTTTTTCCCGTATTTGAATTTTATTTATACCACACACGTACACACATATTTCATACAAGCATCAACAGCATCGCACACATACACACATATTCCGACAAGCAGCAACAGCATCGCACTCTGTTCCTGCAGTTTATTTCTTGCAGTTGCAGGTTTCTTATAGTTCTCATTTAGTTATTGTTGCGAGGGTGATATAGCATGGATTTTTGGTCAAGAAATGAAATGATGTAGGGTGGAGTGACAACTTGATATTTTCTGACAAATATCTTGCACCGGTTGTTATTTACCTACCTATTTTGTTTCTAATTGTCTATGTTACTTTTTCTTCCTCTAGTTTATACTATTTTTTACATTTGGTGCCCTAATATTGTACCAACTGTCAAAAATAGTATAAATTAGAGAACGAAAAAAGTGCAACAGAGAATTGATACACGCAATATTAAATTAAAATATGTTTTTTTTTAAATTCAATATTTTTATATAAATTTTCTTTAAATGCGATAGTTTTATTTTCAAATAGTAAATATTTGAAAGATATTTTAAAAAAATTCGTGCATAATTTTAATATATTTTATATATTAATTCTGTTTAAATATTTAAATATTTTATTTAATTAAAACAGTATTCAAATAAATTTTAAATATTTACGTAGTCGATTTAAGTAAATGCGTTATTGGTGCAAAAATGACTCGCTTTTTGGATAAATTAAAAAAGTTTTTGGATAAATTTAATATTTTTTTCCCTTAGTGTATAAATTAGAATATACTGAGTTAATTTATCCAAATCAATATCGGTAAGTTAAACATGTAAAACTAATATGTTTTGACGAAGAACGAAGGAGGCTGAAAACTGCCAAAGACATCTTATAAATTATACCAGTTTTTTTGTTAATTTTGCATAAGCTTTGGATGTAGGGGTCCCAAATAATGCATAAAGAACCTCGGAAAGGCTTCATAATAATTTTTTGTTCCAGGTCTTGGGCGTTATGGTAGGATAGTGTTCAATAAGTGATTATGTTGTTCAATAAGTTTGTAGAATCACACATAGATGGTGGTATTACGTCCGCCATTTTATTTCTTTAAAAGTGGTACTATTTTCTTATAAACATGATTAAAGTGTCATGAAGATCTGACAACTCCGTCTTATAGTTACAGCTGTTCATAGTACATGTATCACAGTGTTTCTTTTATATGGAAAAAATCAAGTATCGTGCAGTGATTCAATTTTTATTTTTGAAAGGTGTACAACCAAAAGAAATTCATGAACAATTATTTGAAGTGTATAAGGACTCTTCACCCTAACTTGCAACAGTGTACAAGTGAGTTACTGAGTTTAAATGTGGTCGTTGAAGTCTTGAAGACGATCCATGTCAAGGACGTCCAAATAGGATATAGTTTTGAAAGCTCGTCGATTGACTGAGAGAGATTGCAAAAGGGATTTGTTGGTGAATTATCTTCAAAGTGGAAAAATAATTAATTCTGAGTATTATTGCAATATTTTGAATCAGCTCGACGCAATGATTCGTGAAAGAAGACCCGGTGTTCGGAAGAAAAAAGTAATTTTCCATCAGACAACGCTCCTGCTCACAAAATTAAAAAAAAAAACATCGCTAAAATCAGTGAATTAAGGTTCGAATTGTTGGAACATCCACCCTATTCGCCAGATCTAGCTCCCTCTAACTTCTGGCTGTTCTAACATCTCAAAAAATGTATGCGTGGAAAACGATTTTCATCAAACGAAGAGGTGATAACAGCGACAGAAGTATTTAGAAAACTTCCAAAAGGCCACTGCTGCGATTGGATGGGAAAATAGAGGACGGTTGGAACAAGTGTATTTTATACTAAATAATAAAAAGCATTTCAAGTCATAAAACGATGTTTTTTATTTCTATTCTCGAAACTTATTGAACAACCTGGTATCTACTAGGATTAGATATTTGAGTGTATAAAATAAGAAAAACATACAGATAGACATTGCAATACTTTATTTCGTCTATTGTTACCAGTCTTTTTGTTTTTTATAACAGGAAAATTATCAAAGATGTGTTTTTTATTTTAAAAATTAAAAAAATGTATATATATATATAAATAATATATAATTTATACATATATGTATCATATATAAAAAATATTTACAAAAATTAGAGTTCAGTATAGTTTATTTAATAAAATTGTATAGTTATGTACTTAAATATTATGAGTTCTTAAATAAAATAGCATGATTTTACAACACTACTGCTGAGATTTTGAGTAACAATATAAGCAGAATTATTATTTATTTAAGTTAAATTTACAAGATGTCATAATTAAAACTTTCAGTTTGAATCCTTAAATATTGCACATTTTCTCGCTTTATATGCATTATCTGAATGATCATAAATGGCACTTTGATTTTTTAAAAGTGACACTAATTGCTTTGGGCGGATTGTGATTGTCTTAATGACCTAAGACACTTGACGAACATTTTAATCATAATATATTATAAATTTTGTTTAAATGATGTGGGCCTGTAAAAAAACTACAAAAAAGCGAGTCGGGCCCTGTTTACCCTCTGAAAGGTTATATTCTGTTAGTTCACCCTTGATAAACGCCATCATTTTAATTATGTGCTATAAAGAATAGCATCGCCATACAGGGAACTCTTGAACTGAAACTATCAATAAATCAATTGAATATTTTTAAAGAAATTGAAATTTTTGTCTGATTAAATAAACAAAACGAACTTGTACTTAAAGGCAACCAAACCAAAAAGTACTCTTAAAGGATATAAAAACTATATTATGATGTTGTTGTTGTTTCCGTTCTTTTTAATGTTGCTATGGTTGTTAAATTTGAAATAAAATTCAGACAAGGAGTTTTCGGGAGGAAGCTGCAACTGCTTCACATATCTACACATCTACTATGTGTACTCACATACATAACTTTATATGACATTCTAATTGCAGAATGCAGTCGATACTAAAGTGCAAAATCATGTCAACAGCAACAACAATTGCATTTGTAATGCAATTCGTGTAGCAGGCCCGAACCTCATTCCTCCACACAGTTTAATGCTGTCGCAGTAGCATCTTTTGAGCCTGTAACGCCCTACCGCCCATTCATTCGTCCATCCATCCTACCGTTCGTCCGTCCGTCCGTCTTTTTGTATTGCAGTCAACTGTATTATAACGCTACGCGTTGCTGTCAGAATAGTACACTTGTATTGCGTATGTTGTTCATTGAGTACCGAGCAACGTTGATATCACATCACAGATGCAGCAACAGCCAAACAACAACAAACAACAATAACAACATTACAGCATAAGAAACAATGCAATGAAGACGTTAGCAGTTGTCTATTTTTATGTTCATTTATTGTGCTGGCTGTTGTAAGATTTGTTGTTGTAGTTTTCTTTGCAAAATACTGTTGTTTGTTTGTAGTTGTTGCAGTTATTTTTCCATGTTTGAAATATATAGAAACAGTATTTGTGGTTCAAGAAAACCTGCTTCTTGAACATTTTTTGGATTAGCTAGATTGACGCAAACAGGGTGTTTTTAAATTTATTAAAAATTAAGAGTTATCCAAAGAGACGTTATCCCATATCAATTTTGAGACACTCATTATCTACAAAATTATTCTCTTGATTCTTTGCGCAAAATTTGGATTATTTTTATTTGCTTTTCAGGGCCTCCGAGATTTTTCGAAAAAATACACTTTTTAATTTTTTTTTGTTTTTTTTTTTTTTAAGCTGTACTTTACTTTGGACTAATATTTTAGTTCTCCAGTGTAAAGATATCTTGCTCACCGTAAATTTAAGGTCTTTCACGGCATTGCACTTTTCTACCTGATTGACGAATATTTTTGGTCCAAAATGTCAGGGACGAATCTTGAATAGTTATACTCTAATCATGTAAAAATAATGTAAAAAAATGTCGGTCTAAGATAAAATACAGCTACAAAAAATTTTAAGCGTCTTTCTTTTTTTTAAATTCCTGGATGCCCTTAGTGTGTTCTTGCCTTCTTCATTACTCAACATATTATTTGCTGTTGCTTTACCAAGAATTTATAGATTTCTACAGTTTGAGCTCTTTCTCTGGGATAATTATTTTGACAACTCATATTTATGAGAATTGCTTTATTGAAACAAATACTTAAAAAAATTATAAAAACCTCAGGTTTCTTTTGAAAAAAGCAAAAACGAATAAAATTTATCAAATTGAATAAATAATTTATTTTTATTTCTCCTCTAGTCTTTATATATATAAAACGCTAAATTTTGATATAATGTATGGTTTGGGTCAGTTGATCACTTTAATAAAATGTCAAAACATGTTATATTAAAAGAAAGTTAAGTTAAGTTAAAAAAGTTAACTGTTCTTCCTTAATAGGGATATGAAAATTGAATTGAGAAATGAGAATAAAAATTTATATATTAGACTTCAACTTCATAAAATTGAAGTCTATATATCAGACATATAGACTTCAAGTTTATAAAGTATGATCTATGGATATTCCCGTATAAGAAAACATTAAAAAAAAAACGAAAACCAGTTAGTCTTATGTAACATATGAACACAAAATAGGACAATTACTTTAAAAATTATATATTTTACTCTAAAAACGTAGGGTTCATGCGGCCTGAGGTGGAAATGAGGGTGCTCCCTGGTAATTTTGCTTTTCAATGGTGCTTTTCCGACTTTATTATCATAAATTTTTTATAGGAACAGCACATTTTATCTAAATTTTTCTTTTAGAAATTAAATTTTTAGAAAGACTCATAAAAAGGTCTTGGATCATAACAAAACTATGATCTTTTGTTATTCCAAAGTCCAGACTGAAAGATGAGGAGTTAGGGTATTTGTTTCATATTTTAAACTATCGTATAAATAAAATGAATATGGAGTGAATTTCGCCATTTTATTGTATTCACTATATCGAATTAATTTTCTATTGATTGTGATTGTGACAGTAGATCAGATAATTTTACCATTTAAGTTCATGGTCAATCATACAGTATAATACGAATACATGTCCTCCACCAGACACAGAACATTTTTTCAATTGAAATTATTTTTCTGATTGGTCGTCACCTCTCTGCATTCAGTGGAAAACGTTAGAGTAAATAATGCCATGTAAAGCTTCTTGAGAACATGCACATTAGAGCAAGTCAAATTTGTATGCATTTTGTTAAAGTATCTGGGTTCCTCCGTGCCTCCCCCTGGAAAGCACGATGGTTGCAAATGAAGTAATTTAAGCTCTTAAAAGTCCAAGAATTGTCAAAAATGGCCCGGTTCTCGTCGAAAATCCGGTTTTCGGATTAAAAAAACGTAAACGGGGTATATTAATTTTGTCACTCCGTTTGTAACGCCCATAAGGAGGCGTGGTAGGTATAGAAAAGTTATATATTCTTGATCAGCATCACCACCCGAGTCGATTTAGCCATGTCCGTCTGTCCGTCTGTGATCACGATTACAGCCGTAATTTTAAAGCTATCATCACGAAATTCAATATTTAAGCTATTATTTAAAAAATAAAGATCAAGTTCGAAAATGAGCCAAATCGGATCATAACCACGCCTACCTCCCATACAAAGTGACTTTATCAAAACGGTAAAATCTCTTAAAATTCCACAAAAATTAATATATGAAATTGAAATTTCGCATATGAGCTTTAATATATAATATACACTCTGAGCATGAAATTCAACCAAATCGAGCGAAAACCACACCCACCTCCCATACAAAGTGACTTTATCAAAAAACAAAAGAGAATATTTTCTGTTAAAACTATGACGAAAATGTTTTACAAATACACATTTTTTTGACTGCTTAAGACTTTGAATATAATTTGATTCGGACGTGGGGGTATTTTAACTTCGACCCAGTCGAAGATCATTTCTTACTAGTTTCATATAATTTTTTATTCATGTTTGTCCTTTGCTTTGATCTGGACATTTTTTCAAAATTAATTAATTAATTTTTGACAATTCTTGGACTTTTTAAGCTCTTATTACTTCATTTGCAACCATCGTTTTTTTCAGGGGAAGGGGGGGCACGGAGGATTCCATATAAAGTAGCATTTGACTTGGTCTAATGCACATTAATCGTTCGGAGTCGAAAAAAAAACTAGTAGGTCCAGTTCTAGTTCAATTATACGAACACTTTATAACATGCACAACACAATTTCATCATATGAAGTTCGGTCAAAGTCCTTTCAAGGGCTGAAATGGCCATTTTAAGAAAAACTCCGGCTACATTCTTAAGAAAATTTCAGCACTTACTAATCTATTTATTGGATTCATGCTAAAGGAAATTACACCAGTGAAATTAATTTGACTATTTTTGAGTCATATGGAGTTACATGTGCGGTAGAACAGGATGAATTTTAGAACTTGCCCTCAAAATGTACATTCGGGGTCAAAAAAAATATTTTTTGTTAGTGTTCGTACATACGAGTATATCTCGGAATATATAACTCTTCGATTACTGATTTAATTTAGAAAAACCAACATCAGTAGGTATTAAAAAATATTGAAAAGGCCTTTGCAACGTTACATCGTTTATGTATGATCAGTTCGTGCATTACTGTCACAACTCAAGATTTTACATTTATCGCATAACTTTTCTTATTATTCAAAATATGGATTGTACCATGAGTTCTATGTAAAATGGTCTTCTACGAAAAATCATATTTTGAGTTCTGACAATCTTTCATGAAATAAGCAGTATACTAAGTGTATATACAACATACTGCAAAGGTTTTGATTTAAAAAAAAATTTTGTTTTTAACCAGAAACCAGTAAACGAAGATATATTTACTGGTAACTAAATCTAATATATAAAATTCTTCTGTCACGGGGTGCGTGATCGAACTCCTCCGAAACGGCTCGACCGATTTTCGTGATCCTTAGCGAGGATATTAGTCAGGGGTGAGAATCGAACAACATCTATTTTTCATCCCCCTAAAATAAGGGGGCGTGGCACCTCCCATACAACCCAAATCTACGGTAGCGAATAGCTTTGAAGTTATAGGTCGCATAGTATCGGAATTCGGTGTTCTATCTCAATTTACAAGAGCCGTTGCACACGTAAAATTTTATGGGCGTTGAATGTGGGGCGTGGCAATTTTTCAGCCAAATTTTCAGTATAACTTTCAAGCTATAAGTCACACATTAATGAAACTCGGTTAGAACGTTCTATTTAGTCGTGTCTTTCGACTTGCAAAATTGAGCCAGTATAGGCCAAAGGGGTGTGGCACCGCCCATACAATTAAAATTTATGATATCGAATAGCTTTGGAACTAAATGCCGTATAATAATGAAATTCAGTATGGAGTTGGCACTTGGTGATATATCTACTATAAAACTGGGATGGGTTTTGAAAAAAGGGGTGTGGCTCCGCCCATACACTTTAAATTTTTGATATCAGATAGCTTTGGAACTAAATGTCGTTTAACAACGAAATTCAGTATGGAATTAATATTGGGTGATATTCTTCTACTAGAAAACTGAGACGTCATTGAACAAGGAGGTGTGGCTCCGCCCATACAAGCCAAACTTGCGATATCGAATAACTTTGGAATTGTAACTAGCACAGCCTCGAAATTTGGTTATCAATTTCCACGAGTCTTTCCAGTTAGAGATAGAGATAGAGATAGAGATACAGATAGAGATAGAGATAGAGATAGAGATAGAGATAGAGATAGAGATAGAGATAGAGGTAGTGATAGAGATAGAGATAGAGATAGAGATAGAGATAGAGATAGAGATAGTCTATATATATAAAAAAGGAGCTTATGTTTGTAAGGCCGCAATAGACTCCTAAACTACTCATCCGATTAGCATGAAAATTTGTGTATAGAAGTTTTTTGGTACGGTGCGTGTTCGTGGGCTATCAACTTTGATCCATCTTGAACACCAGAGGGCGCTGTAGTACAAATTTTTTATAAAACTGCCTAAAACTCATAAACTGCTAATGCGATTAGAATGAAAAGTGGTATACGGTGAGTTTAATGTACGTTGAGTGTTCTGCTTCTATTATTTTTGACCTATCTTGAACACCAGAGGGCGCTATAGTACAAATTTTTTACAAAACCACCTAAAACTCCCAAACCGCTCATGCCATTAGAATAAAAATTGGTATATAGTAGTTTTCAGGTACGATGAGTTTTTTAACCACTATCTTTTTTGACCCACCTTGGACACCAGATGGTGCTGTAGTACAAATTTTTTACAAAACCGCATATTTTTAGTTGTTACAGATGCAAATATTTACAAAATAAAAAATATTTCTTAAATTAAGTAAAATTAAAAAAATTTCCGTTATTTTGACATCAAAAACAGGACCATATCTTGAAAACTATGAAAAATTTTACTACAACGATATATTTAATGCAACATCGTTGCTCAAAAATGAGAAAAAAACAATCAGAAATTTAATTTTGTGACTTTCGATTCAAATATCTCCGCTGCATTTGTATACATTTTGTTAAATTTTTTTTTGTCTTAAAGCTTCATCAAAGTACTATGAAAACCTTATTGCAAAATTACCGTTAGTTGAGTATATATATATTAAATTTTTTTTTCAAAAAAGGTCTAAACTTTTGGATTTTTCCTCAAAAAAAGGCTCAAAATTTGATTTTGTTGTAAAACTAATTTAAATTCAAATTCACAAATTCTCAACTCTATTTAAAACATATAACATTTGTAAACAAAAGTTATTTCAATTTTACGCAAAAATTAAAAACCATTTTTGTGATTCAAAAAGCAAGGCCTACCCCTTGATTTTTTCGAAGAAAATTTTTTTTTCCAATATTGTGTTTTTATATTTTTGTAAAAATATAAAAGCTAAGAAATTAATTTATTAGAAAAAATTATCTTAGTATCTCTTACCAATCAAAAGTTATAACCAATAATCTTTATCCAAAATATATACATACCTACATATACAAAAAGCAAAACGCTGTCTGTGTGATGGCTGGAAACTTCACAATTACTGAGCCGATAGAGCTGAAATTTTGGCAGCACATTTTTTTCAAGTACAAGATCGCTTAAATTTCTGTCACACCCCCTTTTACCGCCCACAAATCAATAAAAATGCTATATTTCCTACAGTTTCCGTCGATTTGGCTACATTTTTGTAATTTAGTTTGTATGCTCACTGTCGGCAACTGTACTAAAACTGGGTAATGTCCATCTACTAGAAAACTGGGATGAGTATTATATAAGAGGGTGTGGCTCCGCCCATACAGTTAAAATTTGTATTATCGAATAGCTTTGAAAGTAAAAGTAGCAATACTTACATACAAACTCAAAATGGAGTTACTATTTGGTGATCTCCTGCTACTGGGAAACTGTAACGGGCAGTGGAAAATAACAGTGGTGTCAAACTATGAGTCTAAGAAAAGTTTTGAATACACCTATTATGTTCCCATATAGTTGCAGCGGGCAGCAACGCGCGCCGGGAAAAGCTAGTATTTATATATATTATTCACAATTTTATATTAAATATACAATTATATATACAAACAAATACCAACAAAACATTTTTCACAAAAAAACCTCTCGATTTTGAGTGTAAATACCAGAATCCGTATTTCGCATTATAATATATTCCAATTCCGTAAATTAGCAGAAATATTTTTTCTAAATATTTTTTTATATTAAATGTATGATAAATTGGTTAAATTTTATTTTTTCAACCCGATTAATGAATTCTTGTTCCGAAGTAAGCCTCAGCCACTTTAAAATTCTTTGTTGTACATAAAAAAGATAAGACCCTGTTTTCTTAATGAATTAAGGCAGCTTTAAGAAGCTCAACTCTTCCTGCTTCATGCCGGCTCTAGACTCAAAAGCTGGCTAATAACATTTTGAGAGAATGCGTATCAGTTTGCTTTACTTTTAGCACTCGTAACCTTCGTAGCAACCATGCAGACGTTCTTCCTTCCTTCCTAACGTCCTCTCCAAACAAATACATACTCAAGTAATGCGATCTAAGTGCAATAATATTACTCTACTTCATTTATTTCTTAGCAAAAATAACAAGCATGTGACGCAGACGTTGACAATAAGAATAACAATGACGGCAAAAACCAGGACAAAAATAATAACTACAACAACACGAGCAGCATGACGACGACAATAATGATGATGTCATTGTCAATGCTAAAACACACACAGACACTATGAGCAAGGTTGGCTAAAAGTTATTTGTTGCAAAAACTAAGGATGTGAAATGAATTGCAGGATTCAAGGATCTGCTAAGTAAAGAAAGTAAGATTGTCTTACATGCATGTTTGTGTAGGTGGGTGTGTGTTTGCGTGTTTACGTTTGCGGCATATTAGTGCAAATTGACAACTAATCCAAAGAAATTGTAGAAAATTTGTTAAATATTTGATAAAGCCATAAAATATCTTTGTTATGCTTTTGCGCCAAGGGAATGAAAAATAATAGGTGGTCAATATTGTGCAGCAATTTTAAGAAAATCATCATGCGAGACACTGCTGTAGTGTCTTATATATTTATGACGATTAGTGATGTGTAACAGACACTTGGCAACCCCCTACCGTTAAAACTCAGCACAAGTCTCAATTTAATTGAATTTGCCGCATTTGTAAAATTAAATTGTTCCCTGTCAAGCACAAACATATAAACACTCACTTTCACAACCACTGAAATCTGTCTTAAGTGAATTTCCTACACTTCCGCTGCGCTATGCGCGAGTGGAGTTTAACTTCCGCTTGGTTAAATTTTCAAGTGTCATCAGCACAAAATTGCCGAAAAATGCCCGCAAGCGAGCCGCAATAAAGCAGCTGGAAGCTGCAACAAGACAACAACAAGAGCAACAACAACAAGTGGAACAATTATGTTAATGAAGCAACTTCACTGACTTGACTGGATGATGAGTGCTGCTGCAGCAGCAGCAGACATCAACATAAGTGAATGACGAATTAACATTAAGTTATGCAAACAATGCTCACAAAAGAATAAAGCGAATTTTTGACAACTTCACCCAGTTTGATGAAACTTGTCTTAATCAAGTCGCATGCTTTGAGAGCAACATTTAAATGTTGCTAAATAAATTGCATTGATTTTATGCATTTGCAACACTAAGTAGGGCAGCCGCAGCAGCAGCATTATACGACAATAACAACAACAACGACGTCATAATCAACTCAACCACAGCTTTGTCCACCACGAACGGAACGTACAGAATACCTCGATAGGGCAGCATATTTTATTATTCCACCGGATCTAGCAATTGTTGTCGGTGAGCAATAAAGTCAGCGCAATGTTGCATGAATTTGTATCTCTGCTGCTGATGCTGAAATCTATGCGACAGCCTAACAAATTCAATTATGTTAATCTATAAATAAAACAGTTGCTGTCGATTCATCTGACCGTCCAGTCAGCCCATCAGCCAACCATTCAGCCATCCATCTAAACATTCATAGCATTCATTCATCTATATTTGTCGGTATTATTGTCAGCAACATGTTGATGTTCGGTAACATCTTTATATGCAGCGGCAGTAGCAAGCAGCTCGTTATGTTGTTGGTTGACATCTGCTGTTGTTTTGTTCTTGTCCACTTAGCGAAGTGGAGTCATCTCCGCCATCCAAAATAAACAGCAATCGCATCGTCATATTATTGACAACTCTGCCGCTGTTGTTTTGCGTGACAATTTCAATTCAACACCGTAATTCATGAACATGTTATAAAACATATATTTGAATCAGCAGCAGTAGCAGCAACAAGAACATACAGCGGCGTAAAGCATGACGGCGCACAGTGCAATGAATAGAAACGAACACACAAAAATAATAAATAACTTATTTTAAAGACTCTCTTTGTATGTCCTAATGAACCCACTAACCCACTAGCAAATTTTCGACTATAAGAGAGTTTGAAATACAGGGTTTTCCAATAAGAGGTGTTATTGTGAATCGCCCGCTATTGTGAATCGCTCACTTTTAAAGCTTTTATTCTTTGACATTTGACAAGTAGAAACTACGCCATTACTAAAAATGGAACGATACACGCTTCAACAACGCATTGAAATTATTAAAATTCAGTACAAAAATGGTGAAATTCTTGCGGTCACAGTTCGCAAAACTAAAGCATTTTTTGGTCGTCGTGAAGCACCTTGTCAGACCGCAATACAAAAATTGTTGAAAAAATTTGAGCTGTTGGAACAAGTTAGTGATGTGAAGAATAAAACCCGTGCACGTCGCTCAAGAACAACTGAGAATATTTATGCTTAGCCCAAAGTGTTGAAGAAAACCCAGGTTTGTCCATTCCTCGTCGTTCTTTGGAATTGGGCATTCCACATACGTCATTACACCGTATTTTGCATAAAGACTTGGGTCTTAAGGCTATAAAGTTCAGTTAACACAAGAATTCAAGCCGGCCGATCATCAACAACGTCGTGTCTTTGCTGATTGGGTCCTTGAAATGCATGAAAATGATCCGGAATTCCATCGAAAAATCAACTTGACTGATGAGGCCCATTTCCACCTCGGTGGCTACGTCAACAAGCAAAATTGTCGTTTTCCGAGCCCCAGGAAAACCCAAGAGTTATTGTTGAGAAGCATCTCCATCCTTAACGTGTGACTGTTTGGTGCGGTTTATGGTCCGGCGTCGTCATTGGACCTTACTTTTTCGAAAATGAGGTTGGATTAGCAGTTACGATGAATGGATTGCGCTATCGAGAGATGATTAATGATTTTTTATGGTCGGAGTTGGATGGTATTGATCTGGACAACGTTTACTTTCAACAAGACGGTGCTGCGTGCCACACAAGCAACGAAACCATTGATCTTTTACGGGAAAGTTTCCGGAACGTGTTATCTCTCGAAGAGGTGATCACAATTGGCCAACGAGATCTTGTGATTTAACATCTTGCGATTTCTTCCTTTGGGGCCACGTGAAAGATAAGTTCTACGCCAACAGCCCAGCATCGATTGAAGATCTCAAAGATGGAATTCGTGAGGCTATTGAGGACATAGGGTAGCCACTTTGCGATTTGGTTATGGCAAATTTCATGAAAAGGATATTGTCCTGTAAGCGTGGTCATGGTGGCCATTTGGCTGATGTTGTTTTTCATTATTAACGGCATACCTTCCTCTTTATTATGAAATAAACATCCGATCATTTATCTCAAAAACTGGCATTTTTCTTTGAATACCAAAATAACACCTCTTATTGGACAACCCTGTATAATCGTTTCGTTATCATACTATAACATCTTGACATTCCTGTTATCCATACAAATCACACCTACTACTCCGAACGGCTTATGTACATGTCCTCAAGGAGAATAATTTAGCTTTATTTACTCTCTGAGTTTTGGAATTGCCATTAGAGAGATCAGAGAGATTAGAGAAATTATTTTTGATTAAAAAAAAATGTTCTGTGTCTGTTAGGATTAGAACCTCGAACCTCGTGGCTGGCGTCTCTTTAAATTAGCCTCAAACGATTCACCAACTTTAACGTACTCGGCCACTGTCACCATTCTACAGAAATTATAATAATATAACCATCATACCATATCCCTCATTCCATGCCAATCATAGTATATCAACCATACCATATCCATAATACCATTAGGTAAGGTTAGGTTATGTTTTGGTGGCTGAACAGGCAGACGACTCGTACACTTAGGCCAGTGCAGGTCCGCTGTGATACCACATAATCTCTATTGAACCTATGAGAGATTTCCTTCCTCAACAAACCAGTTGAAATTCATCCATCCAAACGAATGATGAATTTTATTATATGCTTGATTTACAGGCTTGACACTTCGGTAAGTCCATTTAAGAAGGGATGGCCCAGAGTTGCTAATCTCCTTTTACTTAGCGCCGGACATTCACAGAGGAAATGATGGACATTTTTTACCTCTTCACATTTGCAGCTTCTGCAAAAATCATTTGATGTAAGTCCTAATCGAAGAGCATGTGTTTCGATTAGACAGTGACCCGTGAGGATTCCTACTATTTTTTAAAGATTTACCCTGCTTAATTCAAGTAGTGAGTTAGTGCGTTTTAAGTCGTAGCGAAGCCACGTTAGCTAAGCTACCCTACATGTGACAAGGTGTTCCCAACGTACTTGTGCAAGACTCAAGGATTTTTTCCTGCACTGGAGTTTATAGGAGGACATGGGTATACCAATAAATTCCTCATTTAAGAGGGTGTTCGAGGTCATACCCTTCCTTGTCAATTCGTCAGTCAGATTATTGCCCTCGATATCCCTATGACCGGGTACCCATATGAGGTTGATCCTGAATAACCTTGCCATCTCGTTAAGAGATCTGCAGCACTCAGTGAGAGTTTTAGAGTTATTATAATACCATTACTTTCATTAAATACCGATCATACAATACCCATCATATCATATCCATCATACAATGCATATTCGCATGAAATATTCATAATTCCTTACTACACGCAAATAAATATTTCGTTTACCGCAACTGAATTCTTATGGATTGAACTCATCTCACATCTGTTGCTATCTCCGTTCGTGTATCAAGCAAATTACCAATTTGCTTATTTGGTAAGAATTTGTCCAAAAAGTAACTCTGAACTATAAGCGTTGTGTTTATACAACGAAGGGAAAAATAAACGAAGTTTTCAGTTGGAAAAACAAATTTTTCATTTGCTGCAATTTAAAAATCACTCGCATTTATGATAAACGAAATTCGTTTCCTGCAACTAAATGACGCGTTTTTCACAAATGACTATTATTATGACAACTGTTGAAACGTTTGCAAATAACGATTTCAAGCACGACAAATGAAGTTCGTTTGCGGCAAACTGGCGATAAACCTTTTTTTTTTTGCGTGTAGCATGCTATACATATCATCATACCATTAGCGTTCATCATACAGCGATCATACTTTACAAGACCCATCGTACCATACCCTTTATTCTATACTCATGATACCACATTCATCATACTAAAGTACGATTAACAGATAATAGATGCAAGAGATAAAGGTTTTAAAATGGCTTGTTGAGTACTATTATTGGTACTAAAAGTACTATTGAGAATACTGTAATGTATAAGAATACTGTACTAATCCGTATAACTTTTATTTTGTGAGTCTTCGATTGATTTCAGAATCCGTTAAGGAATTTCCGTAACCGTAAGTAGAGATTGTTTCAGTTGTGTCTGTGTGAATATATCACTACTTTTGGACAATGGGCTCCAAATTTCCCACAGAGCTCAAAAATTTTAAATCCAAGACTTGTTACCAATAACAGATTCTTACAATTTAAGATTGGATTAAATAATATCATGCTCCCTATACTACTTTGATACTTAAAAATGGAGAGAATATCACACACGAAGTTTGTAGTCTTTGAATTTCAATCAGGTCATAACTCGATAAAAATTCAACTGACATACGAGTAGCTAAAAAAAAATGTGAAGTAAATTGGGAATTGGATAAAAATTGACCTTCGATAAAAAGCTCAAAATAAAAATATTATTATTTTAATAGATTTAATAATAACAGTCTTCAAATCTATTATCAGACATAATTATTATAAAAAAGGCCAAGATTAGGTACCGGAGAATTGCTCCTTTCATATAAAACCTTTTCTCCTTTTACTTATTGGCTACTCTCCTTGACTTATAAGTTTTTATCTCACCAAACGCTAAATTCTTAATTTGTGAATTTTCGGAATGATTTCGCAACTCTTTCTAAATTTGTTCCTCTTTTGTATGGAACTGGTGCACTGTGCGACGGTCACTTAAGTGGATGTTGTTTCATGCATAGTTCAAGTTGCGAAAAAACTGCCCTCCGTTGTGTTTTTACGTCGCACATTACCGGGTTGTAACTATCATAGCTTTCGCTAACTGCTCTGTAGATATACTGCTTAATGTATACCCATTCATACATCCATTCATCCACTCATTCATCTTTATATTTATGCAGCCTTCAATTCAAACAAATTTGAGTCTGTTGTCAATAGCTTGATGGCAGCGGCGAGCAAAGCAAAGTAACGCATCTTCGGACGAAACCAGGCCACACAGTCCCGGGCCCACACGTTTCTCATATATATATGCTGGCATGCAAAGCATTTATTTATTATATTCCATAGCGTAGTTCCATAGTCTATTAGTCCGACTGTCTGTCTGTCTGTCCATTTGCTCGACTGGTGTTTCTTTCAATTGAACTTAATTAAATTTGTTTGTGAATCTAGTGCGGGTCGGTTAAAATTTGTCAATTGTTTTTTTTTTTTTCACTTTATAGAACGCTTTCAGATTCAGCTTGGAGTTGAGCCTCGGCCACATGCCACATTCACCAAATAATAACAGCAACAGTCTAAGTTTCAATCTCGTTACCGCTCATACTCTACAAAGCAAAGACTCAGTTACAGCAGCATCCGTAAAAGTTGCAAGTCGCTGATATTGTCGCTGTCGCTGTCGCTGTTGCTGTTGCTGCTGCTGTTGATGATGATAATGATGATGACTTTATTGTGAATTGATTTTGCTTGTTTTATTCTTGTCATTGTTGTTGTTTTTGTTATTTGCATACGCAATTAGAGCGTTGTTGTTGTTGTCGTCGCTGATTTTCCGCCCGCACTTCTTACTTATTTCTTCTTCTTCTTCTTCATTGAGTATCGTCACACTGTTTGATGTCGTTGGATGTTTAAGTGGTCCGCCACACTCATCAGCCCGAGCTCATTTTTTTAATGAACACTTTATTGTCTGTTGCTGCAATTTACATAAATTAGGCAAGAAATTTTTCAACACAATTCAATTCAATTTGGTTTTGGAATTTGTAACATAGACTTTCTTAGTAAGTAGTTGTACCCACCACGTCTGCTTGCATAGGTCTGTCTATCTGTTCGTCGTCGGTTTGTCATTTGATTTGATTTGCTTTCAAGTTATGCAAAATGCATCGAGTTGCCTCGAGTCATGTGTCGCGTGATGCTGTCGTTTGTTTGAGGCATTCTTCTTAGTTCATTGTTTAATTTTGCATTCTTAAGTAGATCAGTTTCTCATGTGGTGTGGTATGGGTTGTAATTGAGACGATGGAGAAAGAGAAAATCTGAAAGAAGTGGTTACTAGTGGTTTTTTTTATAGTGTACAAGAATTTCAAGAGACTTTTTTTTGGCTTTTCGAAATTCAATATATACGGGGTTTAAGAATTTTCATAGAATTTTTTTTTTTATATTAGATAAACCTGAAATGTTAATTTAGTAATTTCGACCAAGAGCACTATAGAACAGTTTGAATGTGTGATTTTAGAAAGAATTTCCACATTTGTTTGAATTATCTCATCACCAAACCAATATCTTACAAATGGTTATATTGAGCTGTGTGAGTGAAACTCGGATATTTTTGACCTAGGCTATATTCCATATTTTATGAAACACGAAAAGTTTGAAAATTCAATTCGGTCTAAGTCCTCTCAAGGGCTGAAATGGCCAGTTTATTTATTTATTTTAGTTGAAATTTGAAAGATTTGCCAAAATACGTTCCAGAATATGGTTTATTCTCTGTTTTTGTGTGCAATGACTAACCTTTTCTTGAAAATAATTTTTTCCTTAAATTTACTTGAAAACAAAAACGGTTTTCACTCGTTTGTGTCCTATACAACATACTGACCAATAGACTTTTCTGCTTTGGCTCAAACAAGCTATTTTATCGAGGTGAAATTTTTGAATTTATTCTCATAATCTCTTTTCTTTATTTTCGTTGGGATTTTCAAAGGAGTTGTTGCCAATTCTTTGGCATACAAATCAAGCAACATTTTTTCCTACGCTAAGGGAAAAAAATATTAAATTTATCCAAAAACTTTTTTAATTTATCCAAAAAGCGAGTCATTTTTGCACCAATAACGCATTTGCATAAATCGACTACGTAAATATTTAAAATTCATTTAAAAACTTTTTTAATTAAATAAAATATTAAAATATTTAAACAGAAATAATAAAAAAATATATTAAAATTATGCACGAATTTTTTAAATATCTTTTAAAAATTTACTATTTGAAAATAAAACTATCACATCTAAAGGAAATTTATATAAAAAATATTGAAATTAAAAAACAATATATTCAAATATTTCTCACAAGCTGCGTCCATTAATGCCATTAGCATGGTTACTTTATTTTCTTTTTTCGTTCGTTAATATTATATTATTTTTGACAGTCGGTGCAATAATATGACACCATATGTCAAAAATAGTATAAAACTTAAGAACGAAAAAATAAAATAAAGTAACCATGCTAATGGCAATAATAAAGCAAACTAATAATGGCTGAATTACAATACTGCGTTAGGTCGGTCGGCCTTTGACAGCTCGACTAGAAACAATGGGTTCTTATGAAGCAACACAAAATATGACCTCATGCATTGCGTCGACCTCATCCCGTAAATATGAATTTGAGGGGGTGACGTACGATCAACGCTATGAGTAGCGACATGCTCAAGCTAGGTCGTGCTTTTGACATTCCATATTAACGCTGGGTTGCATTTTCGTTGAGCAATCTTGGATTCCGATGGAAAACTCAGATTTTCATAGGATCGTGGGCATTTATATTTTGATGCGAGTTTTTTTTAAATTGATCAAATTTTTTAAATTAACATGCTGCTTAAGTAGTATAAAAATGATTTTGATGAATTCAGCATGCTATTAATATTATTCAATTGTATATCCTATTAAAATTTATGCATTTTTTAGTATATTATAAATAATATTATAAGGGTATTCATGCAAAATGGCAAACTTATATATTGGTCAATTAGATATTTTAATGAGGTTGGTTGAGGACGAATACCCTTAATATCATTATTTAAATAATATAACACACAAAGGAATGTTGTGGTAAGGTAGATTGGCAAATGCCGTTCACTTTGTTTTTGTAAAGTTGTACCCAAGTACTCACTAATTACAAGTGATTCAGCGAGCATTGTACAAGGGGGCGTGGCAGCTCGAATCTGCAATATTGAATAACTTTGGAATTATAGGTCGCACAACATTGGAATTAGGTGTTCGGCCTCGATTTACATGTGCCGTTCCACTGGCAAAATTTTATGGGCGTTGGGAAAAGGGTGTGGCACTTTTTCGGCTTCCCAAATTGTGGGTATAACTTTCGAACTATTAGTCACACATCAATGAAACTCGGTAAGAATGTACTATTTAGTCTTGTCCTTTGACTGGAAAAATTGAGTGAGCATTGGACAAGGGGGCATGGCACCGCCCATATAAGTCAAACTTATGGTATCAAATAGCTTTGGAGTTAAATGCCACATAATAATGAAACTTGGTATGGAGCTGCCACTTGGTAATGTCCATCTACTAGAAAACCTGAAATGCACTGTCGAATCGTGGCGTTCCAGAAATCGTTATCTACCCTATTTTTTAGAGCATTTCGTACAAGGGCAATCATTATATCATAGAAAAACACGGTTTTTAATTTTCGCGTAAAATTTAAACATTTTTTTGCTGATAAGTGTTACAGTTTTTAAAAAGAGTTGAAAATTTGCAAATTTGAATTTAAATTAGTTTTACAATAAAAACAATTTTTGCTTCTAAAATTTCATTGTAATTAAAATTTTCGCAGTATTGAAGATATGTTAGTATTTGTGGTATCAAAATAGCGAAAATTTTTTCATTTTACTAAATTTAAGAAAAATTATATATTTTCAGCCGTATCCATAAAAATATCTTCAAATAACTTTAAAACGTTCAATACTTAAAAAGCTTTTTAATGCTAAAAAGTCTTTTAAAATTTTGTTATTCATAAAAATGTTGTAGCTGCTTTGTAGTTAAAATAGGAACACTTTCGATTTGAAGTGGGAAGAGTGTCAATAATGGTTTGTGTATTTGATAAATTCAATGACTTTTAATTTATTTGTCACAATTTCGTCAACATTTTGATGTTTAAACATCGTTGTTTTTTCGAAGCTACTCTCTGCACTGAAAACATCGTCATTTTATTATCTTGTTTTGTAAATATTTTCAAATGTTTTGACCAATTTTCTTGTTTTTATTTTGTTTTTCTTTTGAATTTTTTTATAATTTTGAATTTTTTTGACATATTATCCAAATTTTTGAAGTATTTTTAATTATTTTTCACAATATTTGTCCTCAAATGAGAGCAAATAATTTTAAAAATGCTTTATGAGGGGTTTATTGGATTTATTGGATGTTCAGCCATTTTTAAAAATCCTCTCATTTATAAACAAACATTTTCAATAATTTTTTTTTTACATTTTCTGTTTTTTTTTTTATTAAACAATTTGATGTATTTTTGACATAATTTGTGCTCAGATGAAAACAAAATAAAATTTAAAAATGCTTTATCGAGGGTTTATTGAAGGTTTCCTCCATTTTTAAAATTATCTCATTTATAAAGCATTTAAAAAAGATTTTTAACGCTATTGAACGCTATTATGACACTATCTTTTAATTTTTCATTGATTACAATTATAATTGCATGATTTCGGAAAAAGGGACGTTTTGTGGGATTTTTAGTATAGCTGCTTTTATTGGCATCACCAAAATGACAGACGCACGATCTGTCAACGCAACATTTAGTTTTGCAAAGTTTGAGGTCGTCCGTTTTGACAGCTTATATCGTAAAGTTTTTACAACGGAGACCAAAGTACGGTCAAAGGCCGACCGACCTAACGCAGTATTGTAATTCAGCTATAAAGCAAAATATGCAGGCAAATGACAATCGGTACGACACATTCGTGGGAAAATGTCGAGTTGTCACTCCACCCTACATATAATTGCATTATTTCAGCACGCAATCGCTCATACGTACGGCCAAATATCCCTTTTATACAACTCTTGCAACAAAAACGAAATGAGAATTATAAGAACTAAGGTTGCAACTGCAAGAGAACAGAGTGCGATGCTGTTGCTGCTTGTCGGAATATGTGTGTACGTGTGCGATGCTGTTGCTGCTTGCTTGTATGGAATATGTGTGTACGTGTGTGGTATAAATAAAATTCAAATACGGGAAAAAAACGAGTTGTAAGGAAAATATTTGACTTATCCACGTAAATATTTAAATAAAATTGATACTCAGGCGTGGATAATGTTAATATGCATTATTTCCCTTAGTGTACCAAAATTATTCTACATGGGTCTTATATATCCTTAAAGTAGAAAAATTATATTAACTCAGAAAAGGTTGGTTATAGGTATCATCTCCATGATTTCAACATTGCTGAATAAAAAACTTCCAACAATTAATCCTTTGTAATTTAAGGATTTGACGCTGTTACTTTAAGGATTAATTAATTAAAAAAAAATTTATGCCGGAAAAATTTGCCACAAATGTGTTTTGTGAAGTTTATTTTCAAAGCTTCGATAGTTTTACAAGCTAAAACAAGCAAAAATAAAATAAATTAAAAAAAAAATCTTACCATGACAAACCCAATCTTTTAACAATTGTATTTAATTCATTTCAACGAAGAGAAAGAATATCTTTTGCATCTTTCTATATTCACTGGCGAATAAAGTACTCAAATAATGAAAAACAAAAAAAAATAAAAAAATTAAAAAAACTCAAACATAGCACATATTTGAAAATTGTATAAATTGAAGTCCTTGCGGACGATATATCACTTTGTTTGACAGAGCAATTCCCTTATCTTTGGAAAAATCCTGTCGTCTAACGTCGCACTCGTTGTCTTCGTTCAATGAAAATTACGAGAAGAACGACAACGAGACGCAACCCAACGATACGACAGCAGCCAAGATAGAAAGGATGCAAGGAACGAAAACGAGTACGAATAGAAATTATTTTCATTTTATTTTTATTTTTTTATTTGTTTTCTTTTCTGAGTGGGCTAGATGCTTGATGCTAGATTTCTTTGCGATTTTCTTGCTACTTTCCTTACTTTTAATATACTTTTTGGTTTCGTTTTTTTTTTTGTTTTTTCTCAGAGAATAAGAAATCCTTTTAACTCCTTGAGAAGATTGTGGCAACAACAACAACAAGAGCAGCATCAAGTTGCGCTTATGTTAATAGCAAACCAATATTAGTTGTGGGCGTTGGTATGAAGGATGTTAGTTCTATAAGGAGCTTGGTTCGATGCCAGATTCAGGGGTTGCAGGGTTGACTAAAAGTATCAAGATTTTCGTAGTTTGCTAGGATTTTTTTTTTTTTTTTTTTTTGAGGACATGCTTTCTTTAGCCAGCATTGCTGAGCTGATTTAATGCCATCAACGAAAGGATTTGGCTTTTATTTTATGCTCTATAAGTGGGCGTGTTTGTGTGTGTACATGAACCATTGTCAGTGAGCAGGGTGATGTAGCGATAATACTACTTAACTTAGCGTAAGCCGCGACTCATTCGCTCGTATTTCATTATTTTAATTGACTGAAGATGTTGTGGTTGCCCTTTTTTTTCTAACATTAAAAAGACAACGTTTGAAGTTTAAATGTAGCATGAGTTGAGAAGGTTAAATATTTTTTTCGCAAGTATCCAGATTTCGGTTTTTTGCAAATTTTCGGTTTTTATAAAAAATAAGAGTATGAGGTAAAATTTTCCGTTTTAAAGTCATTTGCAAAATCTACACGGTTAAGAATCTTGGACTTATCTTAAACTATTTAAGATTAAATATAGGACACAACCAGAAGAGAAATACATTTCTATCATAAGAATGGTTTCAGATTCTTTAAAAACAAAAATAAAGATTAGTTTCTTATTCTCAGAAAAGTTTAAAATTACACTGCTCAGCACAGAATAAAAAAAAAAATAAAAAGATTATGACAACAGACTCTGATAGAGGGGACAAAAAAAAAATCTTAAACCCTTTATATTAAACTTGTTTTATTGGTTTTATTTGCCCTTTATCATAAAAGGGTAAAAAAAGACACTTATATTGAAAAGTTAGAGGGTTAAAAAATAGTCCTCGTTGTATTTTACATAAATCTTCTGAACACCTCCTATACCTAAGATGTAAGGGTCTCATGGTTTCTTATGCCGATTCACTATAAGAATGTTCAAAAGAGGGGAAACTTAAATCCCGCCTAAAATAAAACTCATACGGGAACTTTCAAAACACCGATACACGTATACAGTTAAGGACAAAACAGAAAGTTTTATAAAATGGGTCGCGCAAGTTACTGCACGGATCAAGAAAGATCTATTATTAAAAAACTCAGGCAAGAAGGACAAAGCCAACTTCAGATTGCCAAAACCATTGGAAAATCCCAGCATTTCGTTTTTAATGCCTTGCGTCCTCAAAAACAAAATCTTAAAATAGGCAGACCACGAAAAACTTCCAAATTGGATGAGTTGAGACCGCATGAAACTTCTTTCGGCAAAAGATCCTTCCATGTCCGCTGGAGCTATCAAAGAACAACTGACAGAACCAATTTCGTCTCGGATTATGAGACGACGCTTAGTAGAGAAGAAACTCTTAGGAAGACACTCATGTAAAGTGCCAATGCTTACCAAAAAACAAAGAGCCAGCCGCATGCATTTCTCAAAAATGCACCCAAATTGGGATGGGCCACAAAATGTAAAAAAATGGCGCAATATTCTATGTTCCAATGAATCGAAGGTAAACATGATTGGAAGTGATGGAAAAATATGGGTTAGACGTCCAAAAAACAAGAATTAAACCCACGTTGCACCACCAAAACATTTAAACATGGTGCGGGCAACATAATGGTTTGGGGATGCTTCTCATAGTATGGTGTCGGACCCTTATTTTGGATAAAAACCAACATGGATAAGAAATTGTGTTTAAGGATTCTTGATGAGGTTATGTTGCCCTATGCTGAATGGGAAATGCCTATAAAATGGCAATTCCAACAAGACAACGACCCGAAACACACAGCGAATCTTACTAAAAAGTGGTTTTCGGACAACCGTGTTGATGTTATGCTGTGGCCTTCGCAATCACCCGACTTAAATCCAATAGAAAACTTATGGAAAATTGTCAAGAACAAAATTGGACCACAAAAATCCAAAAATAAAGAAGAGTTATGGGAAAAAATTAAGTCCGCTTGGTACTCTATATTATCATTAGTGGAGTCAATGCCAAAAAAATGTCGATCTATTTTAGATAATAAGGGATTTACAATCAATTACTATGTAATAGTAATTAGTACTTTATTTTCTTTTATATTCTTTTATTTTAATTTTTTACCAAAATGCTTCTTAATGATTCTATTGTTTAGTCCATTAAATTTGACGAGTATATTAAATTTTTATAAATTTATTTATAAGTGGTTGAAATGTTTCTTCTTTGGTTTTTAAATGTGATAAATATATGAAAAAGGGTTCAATACTAGCAAACATTGATTTAAAATGTTGGTTCTTTTTTGGAGTTTTTTAAGCTTTAAATAAATAATCTTAGGATGGTTCTATTATTTTGTCCGTAACTGTATTTTATTTTTACCTCCTCTACGAGAATCCGTTGTCGGAACCTTGTTATTTTGGAAAAAATTTATCTTGTTGTTCAGTGTTAAATAAAAAGAAATCAAAATTTTTAAGAATTTCGTCCGGTGTAAAGTTGGCGGCCGATCGGAAAAACAATTTAAAAATTAAATAATTGGCCGCGTCCAAAGGGACTCAAGCTACAAACCTAGAGGTTCGTAAAATTGTCATCAGAGTAACTCCGCCTGTTCGCCTTATCCTGTGTAAATGTAGAGGGACTTCTCAGATACTGGAGTTGGTCGCCCAATCTGGGCAGTAGGTGGACCGTTTCATTTGATCAACGGTAGCGTATACCTACGAAGGAATAGTAGTGATCCTAAAAATTTTTAAGTACGGTGATAGTCGTTACGCTCGGCAGATGTACGACCACAATTTCACTGTCACATTGGCATTGGTCTAACATTGGTCTAGTTTTGTTAAGGCTGGTTAATACGGTGAAAATATGGTGTATAATTGGTGTACAGTAAAGTGACTCTTTTTCATTCCGAGGTGAAAAGTATATCTTAGTAGCCTCGGAGTGCCAGATTGAAAAGGTGCAATGTAGTGGTGACCACGTGTCACAAACAGTCAAATGCTATGTGGTCTACGCTGTAACACATCCATTAGTGGTGGCTTTTTGAACGATTGATGCAGATGTGTCGGTGTGTGTTAGTGCATGTTGACGTAAATCCCTTTTACCCGGGGAGGGTATTGCCGGGCTGGCGCTTCGGGGAGTATCGTGCTGGCTGTGGTAACTCAGTGTCGCGAGCAGACCCGTGTTGGTAGGCGTGGAGTTGAGTAGTTGTTCAACCAGATGGCAATTCCCACATATTGTCAGAGATATTACATGGGTGTCGATTTCCACCAATAAATGTGGATGGTGACAAAACTAATCATTCATTATTTGTACTGCTGCGACAAAATTATTATCCATGCAGTACATTTATTAACATATTGTCCAATAAGTCCCGAGACTAAGTAATAAAAAAACTTTTCTTTTCAAATATTCTTCATTATTCATCAACATAGGTTCCTTCAAGAGCAATACATTCATTCCACCGCTTTTCTAACTTTTCAATACCGGTTTTGTAGAACGATCAAAGCACGCTTCAGTTTCAGCCATCACCTCTTCATTGGAGCCAAATCTCTTGCCGGCAAGAATTTTTTGAGGTCAGCAAAGAGTCAGTAGTCGCTGGAGGCCAAATCTGGCGAATACGGTGGATGGGGAAGCAATTCGAAGCCCAATTCGTGGATTTTTGCCATCGTTTTCATCGATTTGTGACACGGTACATTATCTTGGTGAAAAAGAATTTTTTGTTTCTTCAAATGAGGCAGATTTTTCGCGATTTCATCCTTCAAACGCTCCAACAACGCTATATAATAATCGCTGTTGATTGTTTTCCCTTTTCGAGATAGTCGATGAACAAAATTCCATGCGCATCCCAAAATACAGATGCCATAACCTTTCCAGCCGATTGTTGTGTTTTTGGTCGCTTTGGCCTGCTTTCATCGGTTGCTCTGCAATCAGCTGACGACCGTTTTGATTCCAGTGTGTAATGGTGGATCCATGTTTCATGCATTGTCACATATCGACGAAAAAATTCATGTTTCTTCTTTGTAAACAGTGCCAAACAGCTGTCCGAATCATCGACACGTTGTTGTTTTTGGTCCGGTGTGAGAAAACGCTGCACCCATTTAGAAAGCAGCTTTCCCAATGACAAATGTTCCTGTAATATTGTTCCCACACTGCCTTTCGATATCCTTAGAGCCTCAGCTAGCTCGCGCTCCTTTACTTTACGGTCGGCCAATACCATCTTGTGTACTTTTTTTATGTTTTGTGGAGCAACTGCCTCATTTGGGCGTCCTGAACGTTCAGCATCATTTGTGTCTGTATGACCAAGTTTAAACTCAGCATACCATAGGCAAATGGTTGCTTTTGACGGAGCAGAGTCTAAATAACACTTTCGAAGCCATTGCTCAGCTTGGACGGTATTTTTCCCCATAAAAAAACAGTAATAAATCAACACACGGAATTGCTTTGAATCCATTATTTTGAAAATATCAACAGTAGCGTCATTTAAATCACTGCAACTTCTGAACTAAACGTTAGATTGTCACGAAATTTTAACACATATTGTTCGAAGGTTGGAACTATTATATAGATATTTCGTTAGAGATAGCACCAAGTAGTTTGTCTCGGGACTTATTGAACAATGTGTTAATTAAATATACACTGAAGTATGGTATGTGACCGGTGCTAAAACTACTATGACAGGGAGTTGGTAGAGTTGGGGTCATGAAAATGATACCCAGGAGATGGTTGGATGTATAGCATTTGTGTATAGCATTAGCATGAGATTAGCTTCCGGAAGATCTATCTGTTGGGCATCAATTTCATCATCCTTGCCAAGGAGCAACGTAGAATTAAGCCAAACAGGCATGTGTCTACAATAAATACTAAAAGGCTTATATCATCAAAGTGTTAACATCATCAGCGGGGGTCCCGATCGCTTAAATATGATTCAGATCATAAAATAACCTATTAGCTCGAAGTCCGAAAATAGTTCAAGACGTCGAAGACAAAATAAAAATCTTTAACTACATTTTTCATATTAAAGTCAGGAGTAAACAGTTATGCTGTATGGATTAAAACTTTCTTAAAACCAAAACATTTTATTCTTATATTTAAAGGAATCGAAGTTTTTTACAGATTAAGAAGAGTAATTTTTAAGTTGTTTTAAAAAACAATGAATAGTTCCAATTTTTATGTGATTACAAATTATGAAAATTATATTATCTCCTTCTACTCTTCAATTACAAAGTTTCTCCAGTTTCAGAAGAGTTTCCATAAATTGTTTTCTTTATCCTTTTTTGCTTCACAGACTCGCGAAAAGAAAATATTATTAATGGAAGGCATGTAAAACTGATCTGAGAAAGTAATAAAAATAGCAAATGGTGATGTAAAAATATTAATGGGGAATATACATAAATGCTATATAACTTCACTGAAGTATTCTGGCTGTTTGTGGAAAAGAATGGAATATGCATCAAATACAAGAAACCACAAGAAAGAACCGTAACAAAAATAAAATCATCAAAAACCATCAGCGCTATAGAAAATAAGAAAAACCTAACGCCAAAAGCCTAACTACTCCCAAAAGTGACATTTTCAGCATTTTTCCATTTAGAAATCACCACAATATCCCATTAAGGTGGAGAGCACCGGCTGTAAAAAGGAGCATATCAGGCGACTACAAAGCATCGCTTCGCTGTTTTACTGGTTTTGGGGTTGACTGGTAGAGGGCTATAAAAGGTTGCATAGGATTAAAGGATATTAAAATAATATCAAGCACTGCTTCGTGCTTCGGCAGTTCTTCACTTTTCGGTAGGATTATTTTTCCATTTACCATTAGAGAGCATGAATTCAACAACAGATACCAATAAGAGAAAGAAATGAGGATATATTCATTTGCGCGGCATTGCAATGGAAGCGTAATCAATCCAATCCCCACATCGTAATATTCGACGTTTCAATGTTCCTTTGCTGCTACTCTAGCAGACGTGGTAAAAAGTCCATTGTTTCCATAAAAATTAAGCTTCTAGGCATAGCTTTTTTCAACTCTCAACAAAGCAGCCACAAAAAATAACTTTATGGACGTTAATGTCTCGTCGTTGGTGTTCCGTCAGCCTAAGAGATATTTACCAACTTTTCACTCCCCACCAGTTTGGCTGACAAGACAAGGGCGGCAACACTCAGCGTAGGGCAGGTAACCATGTTTTTCT